>CM052207.1:3914252-4514252 GCA_028454225.1 Lasioglossum leucozonium | reverse complement strand
GAGATATATTATCGATACGCGTTCAGTGAACGGAATGGTCTAAAGCTTGGCGAAGGATGTTCGTGAATAGATTTCGAAGAAAAATTCAAGAAGATCTGTTCGGTGATCCACAGTCCCACAATGTTTACGCTAGTTCCCGGAATCCCCGAGGCTCGAAGTCTCCACAATTTTCGAGATATCGATCTCCAACACCTTCCCTTTGAGCCCCGCACAAAGCGCCATGCCATGGTAAAAAGAGAATGAAACAGAGCCGAGACCTCAGGCGTCGAGACCTTGAAAGGACTTTTCCTACGGAGTCGAGATTCTTCTTTCTCTCATAAGTTATGAATTAGCCTGTCGGAGGGTATACGCGATGGTACCGGTCCAGGAAAATAATAGTGCCGGCAGGTCCCGAACCGGTTTCCCTCGGTCTTTGCTTTCGAAATAACGTCCTGAGATCGAAGAGCACGGGAGGGAATCCCATAACTGAACGAGACGGAATAGGGGGAAACTGTAAACCTTGTACCTCTTTCGTAATCCCTTCGAGAATCTGTCGGACACAATGTGCAGGCCCTTGTCTCTGGTCTTGTCACCAGTCAGCATGATAGTTACCTCAATATCTAGCCTAACGATTAAACAGTGATTATTTAAATTCGCGGCCAATATCGTTCTATCAAAATCTGATCGAATTCGATCATTTTCTGATCGGGGAATCGTCTGATTCAGATACAGTCAGTGTATTAAGTGTTTGGATACTCTTAAATTCTACCAAATGATCTAAGTTTTTGTGAGCAATTAGAAGCATTGGTTTACTAAATGACGTGCAAAAATATTTTTGAAAAAATTGCAATCGGTAGGAATTACACAAAAAAATAAAAAAGACACTTTAAAAAATTTTTTTATTTGGGCACGTAATGAAAATTTAAAATATGCGTTTTGTAGATCTATGTTAGTTACATACATGCTAAAGATTCCATCGAAATCGGTTGACGAAAAACTATGATTTTCATCACTTTTAGCCGCTTGTAGCTCATGTCTACGTTAATCGATTTGGACGGAATTTTTAGCAAGGGTGTAACTAACATAGATCTACAAAACGCATATTTTAAATTTTCATTGGGGGCCCAAATAAAAAAGTTTTAAAAAGTGCCTTTTTTAATTTTTTTTCGTGTAATTCCTAATTGCAATTTTTTAAAAAATATTTTTGCACATCACCTAGTAAACCAATATTTCTAATTGCTCACAAAAAATCAGGTCATTTGGGGTGCAATTGTAAAAAGTTATCGACTTGTTAAGTGTTCAAACACTTTTCACTTTTATTTCATTATCCAAGTAAATATCGAAATAAATTGCTCGACTAAAAAAATGTCGTAAATATTGTATAATAAGATAAGAAGTTTGAACAGTTACTAAGAGCAAAATGTCTGACGTGTTTGTAAAACGTGACGTAAGAAGATCCATGGTGCGTTTGAGCCAGCGAGGCAAATATTTGTTAGGTATGATTTATGTGATTGTTCCATCAAAATTTTTATCGATATCGATACACGCCGACGCGATCACTGTTCGATGTATCTGCGCGTCGATCGAACGAACGTCATGCAAAAGCAAACGTGGCGCGCATCTGCACATTTGCAACGCGCTGTAATCTTATCGTCCTTCGACTCCCAAAGGACAGTCCTATCATTGATCGCGTGAATCGAATTATGTCAATAATTCCCGTCTCGACAACGTCTGCCTCTATTTCCGTACAACGAAAAAAAGTTGGAAATAAAGTTCCGGCATTGATTAAAAATGTTACCAGCAAGATGAGAGTATTACTCGGACCAATTAATTTTAATATTTCACGGACTCCCCTTGTTTTCGAATTCGAGGGGAGCGCAGCGGCGTTATTTAAGCGACGCGATTAGGTTGACTCGGGGCACAGTCGTCGCGCAGTCGTTGATGCAGATACAGTCTGCAATCTGCAAGTCAGCACGCGAGATCCAGTTACAGTGACATTAGAGACAGCAGGATGATAAGACGTGCGGTTTACTTCTACGAATTCTGTGCTATCCGCTTCCATCTGTATCCTTACTGTTCCTATTTATAACATCGGCTCCCAGAAAATTGCTTCCTACCGCATCTCGCGGAGCTGCAGCTTGCTGTCGCGTTTGTTGCATTCTTGGTGCAGTCCGAATTATTCATTTTCCTATAATTACTACTCTTGTCCTGAAACATGCGAATTATGAAGAGTTTAATCGTAAAAAGAAATTATTCTTTCTCTCCTCAACAGAAATATCTTGAATATTTCAAAAGATCCTCGCATAATTTTAAAAATGAAATCCCCGGATAAGAGCGCATTCGAACCGTCACCCACTAGGCATCTTTAATCCGAGGACTACCCTCCAAGAGCATCTGAAAATCCATCGATTTCGAGCTCTCGCGGCGCTGATTAGACTAAACCCTTGCTCAAGGATGATTTCCTGGGCTTTGATCAGTCGTACGCTCCAGGTTGTTCAACTTCCTCGAACAACAGGAACAAAACAAAGAGCACAGATGCGTTTTATGAGTTCCTAGACCCTTATCGAACGCTTTTGTCCGACGCAGGCGCGTCGGCACCCTTCCGCGACCCCCTCTTTTCTCAAACAGATCAATAACCCCCGTCCGAACCCCCTGGCTACTATCGACTAAACCTAACCGCCGGCTGATAAGAAACCTAGCTGTGGCAGGCTGTCGCCGTTCGGGAAAAAAATCGGAATAATCTTTCGCCGCACGATCGAATGCACACGGTGTCAACTCGACGCCACTCGAGAACGGAGAGAACGCAGGCGTGGGTGAGAGACGGGTGCGTTGCAGTGACGTACGAAGTGCATCTGAAGTTCGATCCACTTCGACGTACACGTTCGCCGAAAAAGAAAATTTCTCCAGCCGCCGTATCCGTTTTCCATAAATGCATTTTTACAGTTCCAGTAATTATCAAATAAAATCCCGTTTAAAACCGTCTTGTTTTATATTATGAAAAAAAAATTGTTGAATACGCTGTACAAATCGTTGAATAATTGCTGGCTATCGTAAAGTAAATTTATCTCGAATATCTTCAATCGAAGAGCGAATATTCTTTTACCGCACGCACCCGTTCGGTGCAGACACGCGAAACATTGTTGCCCGTAATCATTTCAACAAAGGACAAAAGGCTATTTCCATTTCAATAGGAAGACAATTGGGAGCTTCGGATATAATCGTGTATGCGATACGCACGCAAAGTGCACACGATGTTTCGTGGAAATATGCAATACAAAAGCATCATTCACTGCTAGAGTGCCATGCGTTCAAGTCTTCGAACGGTAAAGAGGTTAAATGCATACTTATTCACTTTTGTCTTCCACTGGCAACCGGGTTGGAAATTCTCATACATTATTCAGAATTTCTGATACCATCTATCCCGAGTGTGATCTTTAAAAATCGAATGAATTTTTATGTTGCAAGAGATGCAAGTGATTCAGGGACCAATTTAATAAAGAGTTTCACTAATTAAAGTTTTCCATTTTATGATACCCAGTAAAACAGTAACGGTAATTAGACTGCGAATTGCATTTACAACAAAAATGCGTGGATTAAAACGTAGAACAGTAAACGTATCTCATGGATTTATAAAAATTTGTTTTTCAACCCCCCGTAAAATTATTAAAAAGAGAACAAGATGTCCATGCAGCCCTGTATCTAGAAATGAAGTCAGAGAATTTCTATTCTGCACAAGAGTTCGCGGTTCAAGTAAGAATCGTCAGTAAATCGATCAGATAATGAAAGCAACTGATTCAGTACCGTCTCGTATTAGAAAACGTGCATCAAAGGTGAAGGGAAAATATTTTGCTTGGCACGGGGATCGAACCGGTGGCCCCCGATGCTATTAATACCCCGCGGGGAGCGCCTCCGAGGTCCTCCAAAAATACGGCCCTGGCCATGTCGTGGGTTTCCATGCACATAGTTCAGTGGGGTGCGCGCGCTCGGCCCGAGAGCCGGTGTGGCCAAACCCTATCCGATTTCCCGTGTGCCCAGCACGATTTTCCGTAGTGCTGACAAAAATCGTTGGACCAGGAGACGAGATGTGAAGGTTGAATAGTGAAAAGTCACTTTTTCGGCGCAGGTCGTCGGAGGTGAAAGCCGAGGAAGACGCCGAGGTGGCCAGAAGCGAGGACCAGGACGACTCCGGCTCCGGCGCGTCTGCTGGGAAAAGGGTTGACAGCGGCGACTACTCGAATTTACCGATGGTGAGTGCACGATTTGGCATT
Source organism: Lasioglossum leucozonium (assembly GCA_028454225.1). Taxonomy (NCBI): domain Eukaryota; kingdom Metazoa; phylum Arthropoda; class Insecta; order Hymenoptera; family Halictidae; genus Lasioglossum; species Lasioglossum leucozonium. The sequence continues at coordinate 4,510,005 of CM052207.1, read as the reverse complement.
TTTTAAGGCCTCTTCTTCGTTACTGTTCTGTTCCATACTTTGATCTTCATTTGAAACGTATAATACATGGTGGTTCGGTAGTTGGTGGCCAGTGCGGTGAGTTGTGTGCAGACAACACCCCTCGGAAGGGGATGGACGTATTTGCGAGTGGGAATTTGTGGGAGAGATATCTTAATGCAGCTTTCAATTTTGCTGCTGAGAATTGATGAATATGACTTGGAATTGTAGGAATAAGAGGATATCGAAAATCGAAAGCAACTCTGCTTAGAAGGGGTTGAAAAGATCTTCGAGTCCCTGGAGGCTGAATAATTTTTATGAAAATTAGTCTTAGTAGAGAGCCTTTAATTTTACTGTCAACCTGGAAACAAATTCTTGAAAATTATTTAAAATTGTGACAATGATAGCTCGTGTGTTTTTGAGACACCGCGTAAAGACATCGTGGTATTAATGAACCTATCGGTAGAATTCGTCGATTGAACTCTTTACTGTCATCATAATTCGATCGTTCATACGCGTACGCAGTCATCGTCTCGGCGAGCCACGCTAAGTCAGTGATAAGTCCCGCACACGAGAGCGTGCCGATGATCTCTTTATGGACGAACCACTCAAGGCTGTTCTTGTTAAGCCAATTTCGTGGTCTCGCTCTGCCGAGACACTTCTTCTTCATTGATCCGCACAACTGTCTCCGAGGTCTACGAAACAATCGCGACACGTTCAATTAAAGTCGCAGTCTGGATCGATCGAGATCAAATGCACGTGTGACACGATTTACATATTTCATCTTTGAAGCATTCAATCAAATATTACACAGAAATTCATAGAATTTCGAGACATTTAATCTAGCATATTTCACAATTCTTTATGAAGAACTCGCTGTAAAATTAAATTACTCAAAATTAGTGGCCGAATTGAAGACTAATTATTAAAAAATGAAGAAGATCCAGGCATCAAATGACGTAGGATCTACCGCAGACGGTGTTAATGGAGCCACGCATTTACATTTCGACCCGTTAATTTCTAGCGCGCATCGTAGTTCCGTAATTTAAGATTGCCCTTCTCGGATGTCTAATTTAGGAGCCACCCGAAGAGTCGACGCGCAAACTCTTGGAGCGGGAACTTCGTCTTCTAGATCCTAGAGATCTGAGATCGCACGCCTGGTACCATGGGAGCACGTTGCGGGGTGGTCGGAAGGGCGCGGAAACGGAAGTGCCGAACGATGGTGACTTTTTGGTGCGAGACTGTGCCTCGCAGCCCGGAAACTATGTTCTCACTGTCCGATGGAAGGGTCAGCCTCTTCACTTCGTCATTAACAGGGTAGGTAACACTCTATTCTCACACTAACTTCGTACTGAAACCTTACACTGAACGAAACACAAATGAATTTTTCACTTAACAAAACAGACTATCATACAATCGAGAAAGTTCTAATCTATAGACATTTTAATGAAAATGAGAATTAAACGATACCTTGTTTAAAAGGATAGTATGACAGTAATACGGAAGAAACAAAACTTATTGATGTCTAGATAGACACTAGCAACGATGAACGTGTAAGAAACAATTCTAATGATCTTCTAAATGAACAGGTGGTCATCCAGCCGGAGACAGTGTACGAAAGAGCCCAGTATCAGTTCGAGGACGAGGCATTCGACACGGTGGCCGACTTGATAACTTTCTACGTGGGCAGCGGAAGGCCCATCAGCCAGGCGAGTGGTGCTCGGATCATCACACCAAAGCCGAGATCAGTACCCTTGACCTGCGTCGCGGCTCCAACAAACAGTCAGCACTGCTCCAGTCCCTCGTCATCGTCCCTATCAACCGGCTCTCCGCCCCGTCTGCCGCGGAAGCAGCAGCGCAGTCATTCTCTAACAGCTCAACACCACCCTTCGGACCAGCACGATGGTCGCCAGGTAGCGAATCAGCAACCGGCGCCTCATGTTCCAGTTCAATCGAGTACTCTACCTCGAGTCCCGCCTATCCAGAGCCAGCCGCCATCGTGTTCCTTGTCCCTGGGTCGTCAGAAGATCACGAGGGTGATCTCTGATCCAGCTTTGCAACAGCAACAGCAACCACCGCTTCAGCCACCGAGTTTGAATCACCAGAACTCGCTGGGAACAGCTCCGCCGAAGCCTCCCAGGATACCTTACGTTCCGAATCACCAGCATCATGGTCACCATCATCACCATCACCATCATCATCATCATCAAGGGTACCAGGCGTCGGGCAGCGACAGTGGCAACGGTTCCGGGGACAGCGAGTTCGAAACCAACAACTCTGGAGGCACCAGCAATCCTTCTGGTTCGGTTCCTATCAAAGGAGTGGTGATCAGGAGCCACTACCATAGCAGCGACGGAATGAATGGGAGTAACGGGAACGAGTATGAATTGTCTGCAGAGGAGCAGTTGGTCGTCGCTGCGCCCTCTTTAGAGATCACCACGGCTCTGGACATTGAAGGATTCTCTACTTTGCTCTTACCTACTGGGGATCATAGACCTCTAGATCCTACAGCTCTCAGAGGAGTCTCGGGAATGCTGCACGACTCCGCTCCCAGGATCCTAGCCTCTCATTTAACGAAGATCGATCTGGAACTGGCGTTGCAACCTGGGTCTGGGAATAGAAATGGACTAAGTGGAATCGAGTTGGCTACCTTACCGCATGGTAGACAGGCTAGGGTGGATCTGATAGAGAGGTCCGAGTGCTTGAAGCTACTTGTTGCAGTGACCGTGCTAGCTGGAGCCACAGCGATCGAGAGGGCTGCTACCATCAGCAAGTGGATCAAGGTGGCCATCGACACCAAAACTGCCCTGGGAAATTTGTATGGGTTCTGCGGCGTGATGTTGGGTCTATGTTTACCACAGATCCAGAGGCTCGCGAATACTTGGCACCTACTGAGGCAGAAACACACGGACGAAGCCTTCAGCTTCGAGGCGAAGCTGAGGCCCACTTTAAGAGCGATGAACGAGTGCACCAATCCTCAGGCTCCTAATACTACTCTGCCCCATTTGCTGCCTATTGCGTTGCTGGGAGAACGTGGACCCGAGGATGTGCTGGGTATACTTTCAAATATTTAAATATGCCCTGCAATCGATGCAGGCTATTTTCAATTTAAAGATTTGCTATTCGATGATAGTATTAACGCGATTAAATAATTTCTGCAGGAACAGCTGCGCCCTCGAGCCTAACTGCGGCCATCCTGTCACCATGGGAGAATTCAGCGCCGGATTGCGGCCTGTCGATAGTGTGGTCGCACTTGGAAACAGCCAGAAAAATGGCAGAAAATCTGCCACTGTTTCGTAGAAACGCGGAGATCGCTTTAGAAGGATCCAGGAGCGACGAGTTGCTCTCCGACGCGTTCCGGACCGAATTCCATATAAAATTCCTATGGGGTAGTCGAGGAGCCGCCGTGGCACCCGAAGAAAGACACCTGAAGTTCACCCAGGTCCTCGACGCGATGTTCGACAAGTGTTCGTCCAGCGAGGTGACGGCCTAAACGACCAAAGGACAAATTATTTTATAGAAACCCGCGATCGTGAGATTGTTCAATGTGGACATGGAAAAATAGGGTTTATTTGACACTTTGTCGAGTGTCTCGGTGTGACTCGGATATTAATTTCGTTGATTGTTGTTTGTGTGTAAATGATTGTTAGACTGAGAGTTTTTACGTAAAATGAAAATTTGCTTGCAATTGCAAGAAAGAGAAATCAAGAAGAAATTCCTTTCTTTCTTTGATATTCTTAATTTCTTTTGGTTTTTCTACCGTAATAAAATTTCAGCTATTGAATTTTGTTACGAGTACAGAAAATTCGCAGTCTAATGATTGTTCTTTCTTAATCATTTCGAATAAGAGTGAAAGCAGCATTGCTTGTGGAATAATTTGTACAAATTTCAATGAATTTATCATTTCAAATTGCTACTCCAAGCAGCCATTAAATTACAAGTGTATAGCGTATTTTTCTCCTGTCTACGTTGCACACATCTCGAAGACCGCTGTTGATTTTTAAGGAGTTTTTTCGAGACTAACGAGGGACCCGAACGAGTTTCTGTTTCTCTTGGTTTGCGTGTAAATTATGATTATGTAATTATGTAATTAAATAACTGTAATTAATTGTAATTTCGATACGTAGAGGTATATTTTATTTAGCGAGGTTCAACCGTGAATCTTTGTACTTTAGTATTTCGATTTTGTGATCGCGTGTCGTGATCAGCCATTTTGCACAACTTTCGTACGATCACCGAAGCATATTTGTATCAAATTATAGTTCGTAAGGGGAACCGTGTGATCGTGATTTATCTACTGCGACGAACGATCGACGACTCAAATGAGTAAAGGGAACAACGAAAAGATGAGGAATCGTTATTTAATTTTGATCACGTTCCTGGCGATAGATCGGTCGCGTTCACAGGCAAGAAACAAACAATCAAAAGTGTAGCATTAACGCGACAGGAAATATAATCGCAAACATAACGATGAAACGTGTCATATTTAGTAAAGTAACTATTATCGAGTGTATCGGGGATAGATTCCTCTATTTACGATCCGCATCTACCAACCAACCATCTCGCAACAATCAGCGACGATATAATAATCAAACCCAATTCAGCTATCATGTACTTAACTCTAACTAATCTTATATTCGGCCAATAATACATTGTAAATGTTGTTCACGTTTGTTCACACTTAATATAATATACGAGATGAAAATCAATGAATACTAATGATATTCTTCGTACTCCACCCAAAAAATTGACACAACTTTAAAAGAATTCTTTCAGTCAATGTCACGCTCAGTCTGATTCAACGACAATAAGAGCGTAATGACATTCTACAGTAAAAAGTAATTGTTTTCCAAGCAATTATAGAATGAGTAATGTCAGCATTCCACATTTATTCATTACCTACGAAATGTTCTATTTAGGTTTAAAATTTAAGGTTTAAATAATCCAGACTAATCATAAGCAAAAGTAGAATTTGAAATCGTTGAGGCATTTTAGATAACAATATTTTATATCTTTGCGGGACTGCAGTATAGCTATTTTTAATTTTAATTCCTACCGCTAAGAACGCTGTCAGTATATTTCAGTTCCAGTTGGTCATACAGGATGTGACAATAAAATGGTAATGGAGTTACGTGACCCCAAAAACGTGTGACAAAAAAATGCATTGGATGATAGGCACAGACTTAGGATCAGTACAGACATTGCAAGCAATGCATTTTTCTGTCCACGGATCTGAATTACCGACTCTGTAGAAAATGCTCCTGTACAATAGCGGACTCTATCGAAATGAAGCGGTCAGCTAGTGAACTACATGGCGTTGCAACACAAACGGTGTGTGTCCGAGAATGCTAATTTTACAACGTTGTCAGCTTTAAAAGTGCAATGTTGCCGCATTATATTCACACAAAAACCGTCGATGCTCGCATCGAAAGCGTTTGAGCGATTCCTTTCCTGCTTGTCGGAGCTGTCAAAATTCAGAGACATATTGCTTCTTAATTTAAAATGTAGAATTTTCAATCATAAACACGATTATCAAACGATCATCTGAATATTTGCTGACTTATTCAAAAAACTTTTTAATTTTTTAAATTAATCTAATAAACACAATTAACTGCAACTTAAATTGTCAAAATATAGTGAATTCTTATTTGTATAGGCATAAAAATGCCTGTTTTATTAAACTTGCAAGTCGTTATTTTAAAAGACAATAATAATAAATATGTGTGTACGCATTAAATAACTGTAAAGAAAGTAGAGCATTAGTTTAAAATATGTAAAATTATTGCAATATACTTTCTTTAATAATACGAGCAATATAACAAAATTAATTTTACTATAGTTCGTATTTTTATTATTCATTCTTCGTAAAAACTATTTTCTCTGTTCAAATATACGCGCCATATTCATGTATAACTTCCAAATCATATTAAACATCCGTAGTAAAAATGAAGTATACGGAATATTCAGTTCTTACTAATACGCCTAAATTCGCGAATTATCGGTAACAGTGAGCGCGACACCGAAATGGTACGGGGGCTCTTAGAGCCCCCCGAAGCGTGGACAGAAAAATCTATAAGCTGCAATGTCTGTACTGATCCTAAGTCTGTGTCCTAAGTCTGTGTATAAGAGTAGACCAACACAGACCTGTGTCAAATACAAATAGCTAACTATATCGATTATCATGAAATGTTACAATCTCCGATTTTTCAATGTTTTGGCGTTGGTTTTAAAGGACAAAAAATTCCTAGAAATATTATACATACGAAAGTACTAAAACATAATTTTAGAAAAATCAAGAATTCTTACTTCAATTTTCATATTGAGATACCTCAATTTGAACTTGAAAATATTTTACAACCGCACATTATTTCCTTACAATCGTTTTTATACATAAAGAATCGATCTGTGGGAACAAAAATATGTTGCTGAACAGATGGTCAAGGGACTGCTTGTCGACATGGTTGACAAAAGCAATTGTTATATATATTAACCAGTTCGAAATAATAAATTTATCAGTGTATTATGTTCAATAAATTAATGCGTGCGGATGTTCATGGTTTAAAAGTGATTCTGTATTTCGAGTTCTATTAAAAATTTGTACTAAAAAATTAGATGGCCAGGTGGTCAAAGGAGTGTTTGTCGACATTGTTGACAGAAGGAATTGTTATAAATATTAGCCGATTCGAAATAATAAATTTATTACTGTATTGTGTTTAATAAATTAATTCGTGAAAATGTTCATGGTTTAAAAGTTATTCTCTATCTCGGGTTCTACTACCTATCATCACTAAAAAATTAGATGACCAGGTGGTCAAGGGAGTGTTTGTCGGCATCGTTGGCAAAAGGAATTGTTATAAACATTAAACAGCCATAGATAATAAATTTATCAATAATTACTATCACGGCGATCGAAATCGCCGGAGTGGAAATAGATGGAGTGGGGAGAGTTCTGCGTCGCTGCGCAGCTGCGCCTGAACGCGGCGAGCACTCTCAGTCAGTCAGTCAGTTGGGCCGCGGACTCCGGCCCGGGCGGTCCGACGGGTCCGACTGAGTAATCGCGAGTGAACGCGAGTGATAGTGAGTGACCAGTGGCTGTCCAGTGGCTGTCCAGTGGCTGTCCAGTGGCTGTCCAGTGACTGTCCAGTGACTGTCCAGTAGCAGTCCAGTAGCTGTGCAGTTTGGTGAGTTTGGCCAATTTTTTTTTTTTTATTTGTGATGGTTTACTTTGCGAGAGTTTATTTGTTGCTTTACAGCACAGGGTGGGCCAAGGGTTTTACAATGCTTATGTTGATTACCCTTGACCCACCTTCAACGATTCTGCCCTCGACCGTTAATTCAACGAACATCGTCATTTATCATCAAATTGTATATTCCTGATTTAAAATTGGTATTCCTTCGATCGAAGGTCCCCCAGGGGCTCACTCACTTGACCGTGAGTGAGTACGGGGTGTCGCGTCCCCGGGGCTCCCGAATCGCCTATAGGCCGCACTCGTGTGCGGGGTTAGTTTGGCTCTCGTGAGCTGGTGTTAGGTTGGCTCTCGTGAGCTGGTGTTAGGTTGGCTCTCGTGAGCTGGTGTTAGGTTGGCTCTCGTGAGCTGGTTAGATTCGCACTCGTGTGCGGGGTAGGCAGGCCGCACTCGTGTGCGGGGTTAGTTTGGCTCTCGTGAGCTGGTTAGATTCGCACTCGTGTGCGGGGTTTACAATTACTCTTCATCACATATTCATCATCGTTGTTTTAATTGCTCGACATCTAATTGAATTTTGTTTCTGAAATTTCATAAGATCATCTTCTAAAAATTGATATTTCTTATTTAAATTTGGCATTCCTCCGATCGGAGGTCCCTCAGGGGCTCTCTCAGGGATGGGGGAACCGTGAGAGAGTACGGGGTGTCGCGTCCCCGGGGCTCCCGAACCGCGTATAGACCGCACACGCGTGCGGGGTTAGCTTGGCTCTCTTGAGCTGGTGTTAGATTTGCTCTCGTGAGCGGGTATTAAGTTTACACTCGTGTGCGGGATTTAGTTTGTTGTATTTCCTGTTGTATTCGCACTCGTTATACAGCCCGTCAGGATACATCGAATGAAGAGGACACCAATCAAGACTACAGCGTATTTTAAGTTAGTTATATTTGCCGAGCAATTATTGTCTTAGCGTCACCCCCGAACCAGAGCTTTCTGCTCTGGTTCATGATTCTTCGTTGCGAATCGAAGCCTTCTGCTTCGCTTCTTCCCTTTTTGGCGATTTAGTTTTTTGCGACAATAATTGCTCGGCTTGTGTGCGTGCATTATAAGATTGTATATCGTCGTTGTAAATATGTCGAGTAATTATTGCCTTAACTTCACTTAATTTAATTTAATTTCATTTCATTTCATTTCATTTCGTTTAATTTCATTTAATCTAACTTCACTTTGCTCGGCTCGTTACTTTTTATTCCGACACAGCCTTCTGCTGTGTCGGACCTTGCTTGTATGTACCAATCCAGTTGGTATCGGTATTCGGCGTCAATTCATTGAGAGTGGATGGTCAAGCGATCTGTTTGCCGTGTTACACTGTATAAGTGAAAAGTCCTCTCTGTCGCGATTCCACCTGAGTTACCTCAACGTAAGTTGAATGGTACCGGTTGGTATATGAGTAAATGGGACACCGTGCGAGCTTTTCTCTTGGTCATCGCTCTTCTTGAGTTCATGTTGGGTATCGGTGCTGACTGGAGTTTGGCTGCAAGCATTGTACGCGTTCGCGTCATCCTCGGACCAGAGCCTTCTGCTCTGGTTCGTTCTTGTTTCTCTTTTTGAAAGAATCAGAGCCTTCTGCCTGATTCGCCTTTGCTCCCCCGTGGATCGGAGACTTCTTCTCCGATTCACACCTTTTTCCCCGCAATAATTACTCGGCATATTGCGTTACTGCGTTAGTATAAGTTCGTCGTTGTTAGGAAAGGGAGCCAGAAGGAATATTGCATTCGTTCTGACTCCCTCTCCGGGTCTCTTGTGCAGCAACCTCCTCGTGGTGAGACCTGGGCAATCGGTATTATCCTCTATTTGTAAGAACTTCTAGTATCTTACAAATAGTGGATAATATCGAGCTAATAGCTGCACATTTAGAATTTGTGTAAATACATTATATCCTAGAATGTAAGACATGATAGATGTAAGACCAAATATATTCATTTATTATCAAATTGTAAGTTTCTTATTAAAAATTGGTATACCCTCGATCAGAAGTCCCTCAGGGGCTCACTCACTTAACCGTGAGTGAGTACGGGGTGTCGCGTCCCCGGGGCACCCGAATCGCCTATAGGCCGCACTCGTGTGCGGGGTTAGCTTGGCTCTTGTGAGCTGGTGTTAGGTTGGCTCTCGTGAGCTGGTTAAATTCGTACTCGTGTGCGACGTAGGCAGGCCGTACTCGTGTGCGGGGTTAGCGTGGCTCTCGTGAGCTGGTGTTAGGTTGGCTATCGTGAGCTGGTTAGATTTGCACTCGTGTGCGGGGTTTGTAAGTAGTTCTTGTGTACGGGGTTTATAGTTACTCTCATCGCATCTTCATCATCGTTGGTTTTATAGTCGATTTATAATAGAATTGCTTCTGAATTTTTTCGAGATGGTCTTCTGAAAATTAATATTTCTTATTTCAAATTGGTATTCCTTCGATCGAAGGTCCCTCAGGGGCTCACTCACGGGTGGGGCCGTGAGTGAGTACGGGGTGTCGCGTCCCCGGGGCTCCCGAAGTGCCTATAGGCCGCACGCGTGTGCGGGATTTAGTTTTGTCGTATTTCTTGTCGTATTCGTACTCGTATGCGGGGTCATGTATTGTTTAACAGTCGGTCAGGATACGTCGAACGAAGAGGACATCCCAACGAAAAGAATACATCGTGAAGACTGCGTATCTTAAGTTATTTATATTTGCCGAGCAATTATTGTCTTAGCGTCACCCCCGAACCAAAGCCTTCAGCTCTGGTTCATATTTCTTCGTTGCGAATCAAAGCCTTAATTTTTTTGTGACAATAATTGCTCGGCTTGCGTGCGTGCGTTAACTATTAAGATTGTATATTATCGTTGTAAATATGTCGAGTAATTATTGCCCTAACTTCACTTAATTTAGTTGACTTTAATTTATTCTAACTTCACTTTGCTCGGCTCGTTGTTTTTATTCCGACACAGCCTTCTGCTGTGTCGGACCTTGCTTGTATGTACCAATCCAGTTGGTATCGGTATTCGGCGTCAATTCATTGAGAGTGGATGGTCAAGCGATCTGTTTGCCGTGTTACACTGTATAAGTGAAAAGTCCTCTCTGTCGCGATTCCACCTGAGTTACCTCAACGTAAGTTGAATGGTACCGGTTGGTATATGAGTAAATGGGACACCGTGCGAGCTTTTCTCTTGGTCATCGCTCTTCTTGAGTTCATGTTGGGTATCGGTGCTGACTGGAGTTTGGCTGCAAGCATTGTACGCGTTCGCGTCACCCTCGGACTAGAGCCTTCTGCTCTGGTTCGCTCTTGTTTCTCTTTTTGAAAGAATCAGAGCCTTCTGCCTGATTCGCCTTTGCTCCCCCGTGGATCGGAGACTTCTTCTCCGATTCACACCTTTTTCCCCGCAATAATTACTCGGCATATTGCGTTACTGCGTTAGTATAAGTTCGTCGTTGTTAGGAAAGGGAGCCAGAAGGAATATTGCATTCGTTCTGACTCCCTCTCCGGGTCTCTTGTGCAGCAACCTCCTCGTGGTGAGACCTGGGCAATCGGTATTATCCTCTATTTGTAAGAACTTCTAGTATCTTACAAATAGTGGATAATATCGAGCTAATAGCTGCACAGTTAGAATTTTCGTTTATATTGTACACTAGAACGTAAGGCGTGCTTGATGTAAGAACAAATGTATTGAAAAATTTTCAATAAAGATCTTGTAAATTAATATCCATGATTATTTCAAACCTATTCCCTTCTATAACATTTTGCAATGTCACCTTCCGTCTGATTCGACGACAATAAGAGCGTTATGACATTCTACAGTAAAAAGTAATTTTGTTCCAAGCAATTATAGAATAAGTAATGTCAGCATTCTACGTTTATTCATTACCTACGATACTACATATAAGTCCATTTACGTACGCCACTGACGCAGTCTTACTTAGATCTCGAGCAAATGTTCTATTTAGGTAGAGGCGGAACTTTTAGTGATGTTGATATTTCAAAATATATAAGTCGTTGAGGCATTTTAGCTAACAATATTTTATATCTTCGTGGGACTGTAGTATAGCTATTTTTAATTTTAATTTTTACTTAGGATCAGTACAGACATTGCAAGAAATAATTAAAAATCCGTAGTAAAAATGAAATATACGGAATATTCAGTTCTTACTAATACGCCTAAATTCGCGAATTATCGGTAACAGTGAGCGCGACACCGAAATGGTACGGGGGCTCTTAGAGGCCCCGGGAAGCGTGGACAGAAAAGTCCATAAGCTGCAATGTCTGTACTGATCCTAAGTCTGTGTGATAGGTCTATCCTTATACCTCGTCTGTGCTTGTATGTGCTAGCAGAGAGGCTGGTAGAACCACAGACGAGGTATACCTCGTCTGTGCTTTTAGCAACGTGGTATTTCAGATCACTGTAAACTGTAAAGTTCCATGTTATCTCCGCACCCGCTTGTGGCCGCGGGTCATTATAATTCATAAATGAACTTGATTGTATTGTATTCATCCATATAGTGAAAAACTATATAAACAGTTGAAATACTATATATAGATTTATTCGATTAACTCAAATATAAGAAAATGTGTAATCGTACAGTGTTTTATTGCTATAGTACATTTAAAATAAATTACATTATAACATCAGCCACAACATCTAAGATATTATTGTATATTCAACTAGTAATCACTGTTCGACTTATAAGACTCTAAATGCCTCAATCACACTGTCAACAATAACATGCCCGATCGATCGACGATCGGCCGCTACAACGTAATTTAAGGGTAACTTTTGCATTTTACTGTGTTTGTCCCGCATCTACATATTGTCTCATGAATTACACAGTAAAATGAATTCAGGATGCGCATAAATATATCGCCATGTGAAAACGATCCGTGTAAGAATAGTAAAAAAGAGGTTGAGGTCAGAAAAACACAATGGCATGGTTTTTCTAACTAGTACGCATTCATCACAATTCCCACATACGCCCAGGATATTTTGTTCTTCAATTCTTCTTGTACAATTTGTTAACGATATCCATAGTTCGCTATTATCGTTATAAAAGTTTCCATGCAAAACTGCAATCTATGACCGAAAAACTGAAATGCCTCTCCATCTGAGACCATGTATACACGTATTCCTGAGATATTAACATATTATTGTACTGAAAATCGATCTTAACAATATATTGACTCTACATTCCGCGAGTTACATAATATTATTCTTGTCTATTGGCAGCGAATAATAAGGTGAGCTTGTGTTGCAGCTTCGAAAGCGATTCACAAGTAATACTTGTCTCGTGACGTCAATCTAATCGATCAGACGGTAACTGGTTTAATGTCCAAACAAAAATACTAAACAATCGGTATGGACAGATATGACCACTGCACACTCTGTTTGTACAAATTATATGTTATCATTATCAGATGTGTGTGTCCCTTTATGTGTGAGTGTATGTGTATAAGCAGTTTGTTTTTTATAGTATAAATTCCTACGAAGCGCGAGTCAGTTGCATCATAGGTGCAAATAGCGCTGCTTATACGTGGTGAGTCCACGTAAAAGGAAATGCATCAGAATATTTCATCGATCGTATCGATCATCTATGAACAACAGCATTTTTTCACTTTTGCAATAGAGGATACTGCTACTGCACAAAATATATGTACATATTTGTTTGATTAATGCATGCCGTGAACTTACATTTAAGATTTCATGTACGGATAATCATACTCGCGCAACGGAACAAACGTTTCTTTAATCGACTGCGGCGAAGCCCAACGAAGAACATAGTGAGGACCGCCAGCTTTGTCGTTTGTACCAGACATTCGGCTACCGCCAAAAGGTTGTTGGCCCACAACCGATCCAGTCGATTTGTCATTAACGTAAAAATTACCAGCCGTATATTTGAACTCCTCGAGCGCCTTCCTCGCCCATTTTCTGAAAGAAGACGGGAAACAATGAATCCAGATTCAAGTTAAACGATTACAAATTAAATCGGAGTATATGTACTTACTCATCTTGTGCAAATATCGCTCCAGTTAAAGCATAAGGTGTCGACGATTCAACAAGTTTCATGGTATCGTCGAGATTAGAGTCTTTGTAAACGTAAATCGCTAACACAGGCCCAAATATTTCCTCTGTCATAATCTTATCTTTTGGATCCTTTGACACCACTATTGTAGGATCAATAAAGTATCCGTGACTAGAAAAAAATATATACTGTGTAACAATACATATACATATGCGATGAACAATGATAATTAAAACAAACGTACGAATCATCGCATTTTCCACCGCCAATGATTTCCAAATTCGGAGATTTCTCCGCGTGTTTGATGTAACCAGAAATCCTCTTAAACGCAGCAGCATCTATAACGGCTCCGGTGAACACAGTAAAATCTCTAACATCTCCTACCTTCAGCTTATCACGAATAGATAAAAGACGTTCTTTTAGCTATAAGAAAAATAAATAACATTTAATAATGAAAATATATAGGAAATATAATGCATATAAAAAACATACCTTAGGCCATATAGATTCTGGAACATACATTCGACTGCAAGCGGAACATTTCTGACCATTGAATTCAAATGAGCTTCTTATAGTCCCATTGGCTACTGATTCTACGTCAGCACTTGGATGTACGAAATGGAAATTTTTTCCGCCACATTCACCTATTAATTTCGGATAGTTCTTGTATTTCCCCAGATTCTGACCGACTTGCATCCATAAACGATTAAACGTCGGCACCGATCCCGTGAAGTTAAGTCCAGACAAATACGGCGACGCAGTAATAGTGTCTCCAAAAACAGGACCTTCGCAGGGCACGAAATTCACTACACCTGGTGGTACACCAGCTTCTCTACATATCTTGAAGATCCACCAATTAGAAAGTAGGGCAGTGTCAGATGGTTTCCAAAGAACAGCATTACCCTAAGAAAGATTTATTTTATTTACATATTCGAGTATCTAGTGCTTAAAGGGGATATTCCAATGTAACTAATAAAAGAAATCTTAATTAGGCCGGGGTGAGACGAGCGTTAAAGCGACGGACATTACGACGGATGTCAATTGCATTAACTGTAGTTACAAGAGCGTTGGCTTTGTCCTGCATAACTTTCTCACATCTACACTAATAGGTATCCATACGAAAAAGATGGATATACAGTTCAAGATTATTAAAATATGCATTTTATACGCTCTGAGCAAATGAAAACGAATTTTTCTATCATTTTCGCATACCACGGTCATCGTTTGATACATTATTTAAGAAAAGAAAACATAGCTTAGAGTACAAGGGTACAATCATGAGATGTAATGGGATAGAACGACCACAATTTCAAGGCTCGTGTGACCTTGGCCTTAGAAATCCTAAACCAGACGGCCATTTTTTAAACTGAAAACACACACTTATGCTAGAATACCCCTTCAATTTATTGGCGGAATAGAAGCTACGGCAAGGGAAGTAATTGAAAAAAAAATGCAAACCATTAGAGCAGGTGTGTAGCTAAGATTACCACCAATGGCAGTGAAGTTGAATGGTGATACTGCTGCAACAAAGCCATCCATTCCACGATACCTCATAGAGTTCAATGTTTCTTTACGATCGGGTGAAATTGGTTGGTAATGGAGACTTTCTTTGAGAAAGTATGCGTGCATCTTAAAGAAGTCGATTAATTCTGCTGCACTGTCAATCTCCGCTTGAATAACTGTTTTACTTTGACCAAGCATAGTAGAAGCATTCAATTGTTGCCTGTACTTGTTCGCCATTAAATCAGCAGCCTTCAACCAAATTTCTAAACGTTTATCGATTGGACATTTTTCCCATTCACGCTGAGCCTTGACAGCAACATCAATTGCTTTCTTGACTAGATCGGGTGTTGCCCAGTGATACTTAGCTATTTTTGCTTTGTGGTTGTGTGGCTAAACACAAGAACATTACAATTATTGATATATGTACTTTAATATTTGTATTATCATCTCTTTATTGGCATGCTATGAAACTTACCATAACTTGATATCTAAGTAAGTCAGATTTAATTTCTTCATTTCCAATGACTAATGGCACTTCTTCGCACTCGTTAGCCATTTTATCCAAGACCTTCTCCAATTCAGCCCTCTCAGGGCTGCCCTTCTTGTAACTAAGAATAGGTTCATTTTCCAATGGAAATTCAGGGGGGTTGGATACTGGTACAATTGTTCCCAGACATCTTGCACTAACTCTGTTAAAAAGAAAAACATATTAAGCATACACATATAAATAGGATTTATATTTCATATTCAATATTTTTCTTCAGCTACTACTTTTATGTAAATATTTCTGATTAAATTCGAGTTAATATTCACAATCTGTATTTGCCACTACTACAGATGATGAGATCTCAAGTATAAACAAATATTAGCTCTTGAAATCTGTCTCCAAACCAACTCTAAATATTTATCTGTGTACTTGGGAGTCAGAGCCTAAATCTATAGTGTTATCTACATCATCAAATTTTAAGAAGTCAGATTTCCGTTTTCATACTTGATCTTTTAATGTAACAACGAATATAAACGGAACAATAAATCTAAGTAAAATTAAAAAACATAATTATTTAATTTTAATTTACAGTCCATTATACAGCCGTATTGTTTGTGTACAAATGTTATTTACATTAATGCTAACGCATATTTATTATAAAAAAGAATATCACACACATTTATTTGATCCAAGTTTCTACGAAAAAAAAACACATGTATATCTGTTACATAAATGTGATACTTATTTTGAGGGGAGAAAGATGTTATTTTAAACTGGCTTGCATATGTCAAACGAATACCATGATCATAGTATTATGTAACGGAATCTTAGTGACCCATATTATTTCAGTTATCGCTACAATACTAATTGCGCAAAAAAAGATTCGATAACGAGAGGGGTTGTTAATTGAAATAAATCAATGAAGTTGCAGATTCCGTGATACACACAAACAAGCGATATTAATGGAATCGAAATGAACGTAAACGCTTGGTTTAATTATAGAACAATGCGCCGACCAAGCAGCATTAAATCCATTGTTTGCATTACTAAAAAAAGATGTCATTTTATAGAAATCATAAAACGTTTGGGATTTATTAAGATTTAGAATAAATCGTAATAAATAAATTGTAAAAACAAAGGAAGATTTTTTACGCACGTTTGTTTCGACGAAAAAAAAGTATTGTGAACCGATTAACAAGTATCGAGGTCATCGTTAAAAATGTCGCTGCCAATTTGCATATTAACGAATACCTAGTCGGTAAAATACGTGGTCCGTGTCGCGGTGCTGTATATCGCGTATGGATGTATAGGTATTCAGAAATATCACGTTTCAAGGACACATATGTCTACACAAATGAAACTATTAGTTTAAAACAAAGATCCGACACAGGAAATGCCTTGAAAAATATTTAAAAATCCTAAAAATCATTTCATAACATTTTATATGATTACGGTACATATTAGTAAGGGGCTTAACATCAATATACGAGGTGTCCAAAAGATTAGTATCTGTCTGGTAAACTGTAAAATTTCAAAATCCTATTCCAGATAAAATTATTTTGATATCAACTAATATCAATGTAATTCCTCATTTTCTTTAGCCTGTAATGTGACACAGTAATGTTTGTTACGCGAACTTGTTTCTTTCTAAAGTGATTAGATTTCGAAAATGTATTCCACAATCGTCTGGCTATATTTTGCAATTCGGCTGACCGATTAGAGATTTGTAGAGACGTTTAACAGTGCTCATATGTGAACTGTTAATTAAACTTTGGAAATTTTATGGAAATTTCACAGCTGTGTTTGCAGTTAAATGAAAATACGCATTTTGTATCGGAATGAACGTGTTGCTCGTGTCATAAACGCTTGAATTGGACGAAATTTTATTTTCAATCTCATCGAAATAGAAACCCTTGAAACAGTTCTGCATACATGCGGGTGACATAACGTGTTACCGGTAAAATAAACAATTTATTTAGAAATTTCATAAATTATGCATGTCGCAAGCATGCTCTCACGTTTTTTGTAAAACTAGGTGTGCACATCGAATTAAAATAACCGTTGTATTCGTCGACACCTGACAAAACATACGCCACAAAGATTTATTTAAAAAAAGCATGCGTATCGTATAGAATATAATCCAGCAGCTATTAAAAAATATTCTGAATAGTTCGTCGGGGTAAAAGTGTTGCAAACAAAATTAATGAATGAACTGTCAAACGACACCTTTCATATTCGTTGTACAGTGGAAAATTCCGTCAGGCCAGAAAGGTAGGCTATCCTTCTCCTAGACAAGGAAGAACAACATAAGGACAGTGGAAATATGACAAGGAAGACGAATCGGAGGACCAATAACACACCAATAAGCTGACGTCTAAATACATATACATACATGCGGGCCGTTCATTTATGTTCGGACGTTGTTATATAGCGTTGTGTCAATGCGTGAAAATAATCAATATACGTTACCAAGGACTAATACATGCTGTAGTGTAATTGCACACGAACCGGTAAAGTTTTCTTTTGTTAATCGAACGTGCTTCGCCAGGTGTTTCATACTTTTGTACTCACTTTTGACTGTTAACTATAATCGCTTGACGGCAAAGGCTCAACATTGTTTTTCCTTTTTATTCACTTTCCCTTGTTGCTTTTTACATAAATGCTTCTTATACTTGTCAACCAGACTCCGCAAAGTTAACAACGTGATTCGTTCACAATAATCACCGTAAAGACCGACCAAGGGACCAAATTGTCGAAACTACGTAGACCGCGGCTACCATCGAGCAAATAGTGAGCCAAACCTCCCCCCTCCCCCCCACATGTTCCCCACCCTTCGCCATTTCGACTATGAAGCAGGGCCGTAATGAAGCACCGAAAAATAGAGGATTGCGTCGAAAGTAAAAGGAACGAATATAACTGAAAATATTTACGAATATTCAAGAGAATGCAAAAGAATGGATATTTTGAATACAACAATGCAAACTGAAATTAAAAAGTAAAATTTTGTGGGGCATTTATAAATTTTTAAATTAATTTAAAAGAAAAAATTCACTAATGCTTGCTCAATAGTTCACTGTTAACTAAAGTATCTAAAGGCACATGAAATAATTGTGCAAACATATTTTTGTAGTAATACTTTTGTATTTTAAAATTTTTTTATGACAATAAATATCTGTTAGTACTAAAGGATAATTCATATAACTGTATTGAAGTAGTGAATAATCAAATGATCCATTATCAAATTTTTATATATACATATGTATACAGTACTTTATTTTCTAGCACTTTGAAAATTCATACATAAGGGAGCTGGATTCCAAAGATGTCTTAAAATTATTTTTAAAAAAGTGTATATAGTTTAGGTGCAAACTTACATAAGAATAATTATTTTGGCAGATTCATGATTTATTTTTATTTTAAAATCGCCCGAAAACTTTCATGTTTTTCTTAACAAGAATAAAACTGTAAAGGAACTTCTTTAATACATTAATGTAATTAAGAAAAAATTTAGTTTGTACAAAGTTTAATTTAATAATGTAATATGTAAAGTTACATAAGATATTAGGAAACGAGTTGTTTTTAATTATCTTCTTGTTGCATCTGTAACTCCCGAAGTAATTGCGCTCTTTGTTTTTCTAACTCATCCTCCGAAAGTTCATGGTGATCTGCATTCTCTGTAACTGATCCTTCACTGTGGGCAGAAGCTCTTCTATGTTTCTCCTCTTTTCGTTTTCGTTCCGGTGACTCTTCAGAAGATGGAAGCCTCGAATGCGAACGCTGTAAAAAATATTGTAAAAGTAAATAAATTGCACGCGTTTCAGAGGAATTGCTTGCAACTTATCGAAGGCATAGACAATAAGTATTTGTCCTTACGGAATGACTACGTCCTCTCTTCTTTTTGTTTCTTTTCCTTTTTGACTTTCTAGTATCTGACTCTGAACTATCTGATTTACTAGGGACACTTGGTGAACGTGATTTATGCCGTTTCTTCTTTACACCTTTTTCGCTGCCTTCAGACTCCTATCAAGTCACAATTAAGTGTTAGAAATAAAACTATTTTGTGACGATGTAATATACTTACACTGTGCGATCTGGATCGTGATTTCCGTTTCACTTTCTTTGTCTTTTTCTTTTTACTTCTGATATGGTGATGACTACAACTTTCCTCGAGCTCGTGCTGATATTCTTTAAAGATTCGAACTCTTTCACTTTCCAATGTGATTGCTTTAAAGTCTGGTTCCTCTTCGATTTTAGTTCGTAGATCCTCCCACGTCATCTGATAATCGACGTTGAGTGTCTTCAATAAATTCTTGAAACCTGTTTCCAATTTCTTGAATTTCCTGGTCTCTTCCTTTACGCGTTCTTTCTCTCTCGCTTCAGCTTTCTCGAGTAATAAATTGTACGTCAGTTTGACATTTCCTGCATCTAACGTTGCAGATTTTCTGTCTTCGCATACGACAGTAGCAAACTCCTCAAACGTAGTGTTAACTTGTACTTCAAAATTCTTGTCCTTTAGAATTTCTCTTATAATCTTTTTCTCGGAATGGAATCTAGATTTTAGATCCTCCACATAAAACTTAAAAAGATCCAGAGGTGTCGATCCGGATTGGCCAAGCATAGCAGAGAATCTCAAATCGGCAGAAAGCATTGGGTAAAGCTCTACCCAAAGTGACATCGATGTTAATTTCCCTTGCTCGTGCAGTTCGTCGAGTAAACTCTGAAAAGTTATAGGAAATTCGTTGTAAATGTTATGTAAAAGAGACTTGTCGAAAGCATAACGAATTTTAAAAAGACTTACTATGAAGGCATCTCTATTCTTCCTTTCTTGTCGTTTCCTACGTTTCTTTTCATGTTCTTTTTCTTCTTCTTCATCCTTTTCTAGCTGACGTATATGATTTTCAAACACAAGCAATGCGTCTTCTTTGTCCATTTCCAATAAATCTGCATCTTCCGCGAAAGCCGCATGTTGCAAAAGTAGTGCCTGTGCTTCCTGCCATGTTGTTCTGTATGTAACATCTGTCATAGTGTCTAAAACTTGAGCTAATCTCTTGGTATTTCTCTTTTTCAATTGCTTAGATTCTTCTTTTTCGCGTTTAGATAAATTAAAAATAACATCTTCATAAATGTCTCGCCGATCTGAATCTCCTACAGCTCTCCAAACTTCTAGATTGCCATATATTTCTTCACACTTGTAATATTTCGTAGTACTCGTCATTCTATCATTTTCTAGTAGAAACTGTTCCAAGTCTTCTTTAGCCTTTTTCAACCTATTTAACACAGTGCAGTTACCTCATTGTTGAAATAACAAACTCTCCTGTAAATTTATGTTACTCACCTGAGTCTTTCTTGTTCACGTTCCTCCTTAAGTTTTTGCGTTTTGTATGCATTGAATGCCTGTTTACGTTCATTCAACTTCTTCATTTGTGGATATCTAGAATCGCTTTGAATTAATTTTACTGCCTGTTCCCATGTGGCATTTGATGGTACATCTCTTTCTCTTAATAATTCTTTAAATGCTTCAATTGCCTCTTTTTTATCTTTAAATTGCATTTTTGGTTCGGGTGTACTTGTACGGCTATCATTTGCCGAGCCCTTAGCAGAATTGCTATCTTCATCTGGCTTTGCAGGTGGTGTAGGAATGTTTATTGCTGCAAGTGTTGCAGCCATAGCTTGCTCAATCGCAGACTTTCCACCTGGTTCCGGTGTACTCGTTTGCGATGTATTTGTAATCGCAATATTTGGGGACAAATGCTGCATAGTTACAGGAACTATACTGCAAAAGAAGAATATTGATAATTGTACCTCGAATCGTTCGACACTGTTTAAATTCACAGTAGATAATTCTTACTAACGTGTTTGTAGCACTAGCAACAACTGCTGCAGCAGCAGCTGCAGCTTCTTCAGCTGCAATTCTTGTTTTCAAATCTTCTAATTCAGAAGGAATGGTCCACCTTGATTCCTTAGTAGTTACATTATGATAATATACTTTCCCATTTTCTGATTTGTATTCCTTCCAAGGGCACTGTGATAAAAGCAATTCACTAGGTGTTTTTAGTTCATCAGGTTTTTCCCATAATGATTGCTTTGTAACACTATTATAATAATACGTTCTGCCATCTGGGGCTTTGTGTTCAGTCCAATCAGTCTTCTTCTCAGCTGATGCTGTAATAGGCTGAACAGCAGATCCAGCATCGCCTGTTATAGGTGCTGGAGGAGGAATACCTGGAGCTGTTATTTGAGGAGGTGCAGCTAAAATATAAGAAATATCTAAATAAGGTAAACTTTCAGAACCGAATGGGTGTTTTTTAAATAGAAGTATTGACCTATAACTCCAGCATCGGGTGGAGGAGCAGCAGTAATTGGAAAACTAAAACCAGGAGGAGGTATGGAAAATTGTGGTGGCATTATGCCTGGCGGACCAGGTGGCAGGCTAGGAGGTGGTATAAAGGGTGCAGTAGGCATAATAGGTGGTACAAAACTAGAAGCGATATTTGGAGTTGCTGGTGGAAATCCAGGTACCGCAGCAGGTGGTGGTATACCATCATTTGAAGCCTATAACACATTTTAAAATAAAAATAAAAATTAAGACGTTTAAAATGATGCATTTATTTCTAGTTAGAAAGATATTTTACTTAGAAAATAGGCAATTAAGTGACTATTAATGTCTTTTACAAATGATCAGATATAATAAGAACAGAATCATAACTCAAAAACATAATGTAAAACTGAAACGAATAAATAATTCAATGTCAGCCATATCGTTCAAATGTTAAATTATGTCAATAAAAATTATTAAACTTGAAAAAACTGAATGTGTAATAACGAGGAGTAAGGTTATTAATCGTTATACGTAAGCTATATGAATATAATACTATACCATTATCCTAATCTTCTTTCTGAGTCAAATCATTGAAAACAAACGTTTTTTAAATCAGTAGATCCAATTCTTTATAAATTAAAGAATACACGCAGCGACACTGCTACACCTAAATATACCTATAACTATAGCAAATCATATGTATACACACATAGAGATATACTCTCCGATACAAGTGATCAGAAAGTTTCTTACTCGCCGGGTTTTTTTTTCTGGAATCAGAGAAGATTCATGAGAGGGCTCACAAACCGGGGTTTTTGTATCCTCCCTGATGGAATATAAAGTATAGATTATGATCGAGGTATATCAACATAACGTTATATTATATAAACAATATTTCAACATTTCTATCATTTCAATGAAAATACTTTCAAACGTGATAAACTTTGTTCGACATTATAGTGTGGGTACAAATGTTTTTCTCTTATCGACTGAGTATTGCATATTTCTATGAACATTGTATATAATTTGTTCGTAAAAAACCATTATAGTAAAAATTTATGGAAAGAAAAATTGCATACAATAATAATATATAATAATTAGAGAATGAAGTACTTACATTCTTTTTAAAATAAGTACATACATCTGACAGTTCAGTAAAATCATGTACGACAACGATCTACTAACATTAATGTCCATGGCAAAAACTGTGCCTACGTATACATGGTTCCACGAAAAATTTTTAATATCACATTAGAAACGTATTTTTCCCGGGGAATTAAAGTATCACGTATAATTATCGATGATCTACGTAATCTCTGACAATGCCTTTCCGAATATCATAGAATAATGCCTCTCACAATCTTTGACGTGGGACATTTATTGCCTCCGATCCCAACCTAATTTCACATAAACACGTACTTACATGAAGAGTGGTATAATTTAATTGAAAGCACACAGGATTCTAACATTCTGGGAAAATGTTTAAAAAATTTAAGGACAAGCTCGCAGAGGAAATGAAACAATCACCCGCCAGGCTGCAGGCGAGCATGCAGCAATTGGCCCAGGTTTGACATTTCATTCAACATTAAAACATCAGAACGAAACAATAGTGTACATTATAAAATCTACAATTTGTATTCGTTATAATACGTGTTTGCATTATTACATTTAACATTAGCGCGTGCTCTGTGTGTTAATTTTCAGAATTGTTTATTATTACTTAAGATCTTAATTCAACAAGTTATTTTAATCTTTATGCTGTTCGATATGAATTTTCACTAACAAAATCTTTTCCATGTTTAGGCTGTTGTATCTCCTTCTTTGTCAAATAGTTCCATTCAAGAATTGTCCACGTCTAACGACAATTTTAGTTTAACTGAGGAGGGAGACGGTGAGTTCATATTTATGTAACAGTTTCCTGGTGATAAAGGTATATGCAGATAAAGATAACTATAATCAGTCTCAATAGCACATGTATATAATTAATGTTGTGCATAGTGGAAGTGAAAGAAACGATTATTCTTTATGCTACGTTAGTGTACATAATTTATAAAACTCTAAACATTGAATTGTTATGTTATAACTCAGAGGTACTATAAATATCAATTTACAGAAACTCCAAAAAACAGTCCTGCTAAACATGGTTTCCAAAATGTAGATTTGATATCACCCATGTCAAATTCTATGGGTATATCTAGAAGATCATCGATTAGCAGTGTTACCAGCGACACTTCAGCTCTTTTTCCAATTTATGAAAGCCCTGCTAATGTATATCACTTACAGGTGAAATATTTCGGTAATACTAACCAGAAAGGTGTGCGAGAAACCAAAATGTCAGGTCGGAACAGGTTCTCCAAAATTTCGTGATTCTCGAATATATCGGGATTTCTGAAATTTTCTAGAACCTGACTCATTGTGGCCTGATGCACACCTCTTTTATTAACCATTGAGATTGAGTACAAATGCTATTGATATTTATTTCTGTCTTTGTAGTCTGATATGGATCAATCCGCCAGTGAAATAGATGAAAATATAAGTCCACAATTGGATAAAATTACGAAAGATCAAATATATTCAGCTTACCGAAAAGTACAAACAAAATATCATAAGTATCGTGGGAGGTACACTGATCTAGCAACACACTATCGAGAATTGGAAAGAGTGAAAGGCAAGTTAGAGTCAGTTCTAGTGGAATCCCAGGATAAGGCATTAAGACGCATAGCTGATTTAAAGGAACAATGTCAGTTAGAACAACAAGCAAAAGCTCATTTGGAAGAAGCATTGAGAAATGATATTGAAGAGAAAGATCATATAATAAATACATTAAACACAAAGGTAACAAAAAATTTATTACCGATGTTTATTATTGGTAATAGAAGAACATATTAGAGGAAAACATGTTTTTTTTCTCGACATTTTTTCTATTAGCAATAATCGAGATATTTAAAACGCTCAAGTTAGTTGAGGAGAATGTGACATTCTGCACAGACTATTCAATTCTAACTTCTATTTCTATGCCAGGTGAAACTTCTGCAAACAGAAGATCTTAAGAAAAAGGATAATCTCATTGATTTGAGTGCTGAATCGCCAAATAATTTGGACGAGAATGCATTGACAATAGAAAATGCGCAACTAAAAGATAAACTTAAAAAATTGGAAAACGTTGTTTTAAAATGGAAAGATTCTTTGAAACGGAATAAAGAGAAGTATATTGAAGTAGTAACAGAGAAAAGTACATTAGAAACTGATCACGAATCATTAAAAAATTCTTATGCAGAAAAGGAAAAGGAATTAAGCAATGCGTACACAGAGATTAGAAATCTAACAGAAGAAATGAATATCTTGAAAAAGCGAGAAGAAGAATCTGCAATATCGTTAGCTGAAAATAAACTTTCTATACATAGAGAACTGGAAGGTAAAGAAGAACAGATCAAACAACTCAGATTGGATTTGAAACACATGACAGAGGCAAAAGACAGTTTAAGTGAGACTATTAATAAATATAAAACTGAAGTCGAAAAAGTAAAATTACTCCATTCTTCTCAAAATTTGGATCCAGAAAAGAAGGAAATCGTACAAGATATCTCCAGGGGAAAAACAGAGGCACTAAAACTTATGCAGCAAGAAATGCAAAAAAAATTAATTAATTTGGAAGGAAAAATGGGATCAAACGATGACATTGACAGTAATAAGGAATCTTCTAACATGTTAGAAAACTCTGAAAATGAAAATATACCAGAGAAAACATTGAAGACAGGTGGCAACGAAATACTAGAAGAATTGAGGTCTAAATTAGGGGAAAAGGAAAGTGAATTACACGAAATGAAACAAAGATTAGGTAAATTACAAAAACTTACCGGAGAATACCAAGATGAGAAAGAAAAGTTGTTCACAGAACTATCAAGCTGTAAAGTTTACTGTAAAGAATTGAAAAATGAACAGGACGCTCAAAAAATTATTTTCGAAGACAAAAGGAAGGAGGCACAAATGAGAATTGAAAAGCAACAAGGAATAATTCAAACCCTTGATGAAGAATTGAACAACATGAGAGCTGCTTTGATGGACAGGGACAGAGTATGCGAAAATTATAGCATTAAAATTCAGGAATACTCCAAATGGATGGACAAAGCGAAAGAAACGGCACATGTCCAAGATCAAGAAATAAAAGCTCTTAAGGAAAAAGTACAGAACATTTCAGAACTAAATAGATTAAATGAGGAATTAGAAAATAAAAATACTGAATTACTTGGAGTATATAGTGAGCTTAAATCCTGTAAATCGACTATCTCTGATCTCAGAAATAAACTTCAGGTTGATGGTACCAATGCTGAGTTACTGCGCCAAGAAAAATGTCTTCTAATTAAAAATATTGTAAATTATAAAGATTCTGTTGAAAAATTACAAGAAGATAGAATGTATATCAAAAATAATGTAGCGGAGCATTTTTCACAGGTTAACAATGAACTTTCTGATCTTAAAAATGTACTTACTACATATTTAGAACGAAATAGTGCTATTCAAAATGATGAAACAGAAAGTGTACAAACTAAAATTCAAGAACTAGAAGATCTCAAACAAGAAAATGACAAATTACAGACAGAACTAAGGGACACTTTATCTCTTAAATGTAGTTTGGAGGTGGATTTGGGAACATGTAAAGAACAGCTTAAAGAAATGTCATTAGTTCTCGAGCAACGTAATGAACTTGAACTGAAAAATTCAGAACTTACTACTAAAATTGATGAACTTCGTTCTCAATTAGAACATTTTAAAGACGTATCTGGAGAACTACAATCATTGAAAATAAAGTATGAGTCTTTATATGAAGAATTCAATCAGATCAACTGTACAAATCAATTACTGTCTAATGAAGTCGTTGAACTAAAAGAACGTCTCCAACAAGTAGTTAATGATACAAAAGAATTAGAAAATTTCAAGCAGAATTATAATCAAGCAACTGAAACTATTGCGTTAATGAAATCAGAAGCTTTAAATTGTCATAAATTAGAAGATGAAGCAAAATTTTTACAAGCAGAAATACAACAATTAAAAAATAATTTAACCGAAAAGGATAAACAAATAAATACTTTTAACGAAACATTAAGAAGTAAAGAAGATTTTATACAAAACTTAAATACTGAAAAAGAGAGTAATGTAAAATTAATCGAAGAACAAGAGAAACAAATCAATGAACTTACAAATACACATAAAACATTACAAAAGACGGTGGCAACAAAAACAGATCAATTAAAAACGTTTAAAGAAGCATTTAATGTTATGAAAGAAGAAGAAAATGTCACGATGAAAAAATTAAGCGATCAAATTAGTGAAATGAAAACTGAAAATACTAAATTACTTGATCAGTTAAACACATTAGAGAAAGTAACAGATACACTGAAATCTGAAAACTGCCAAATCTTAGAACTAAAGAATAATAACTCAACAATTATTGCGGAATTAGAACAGTTGAAATTAATTCAAAACGAAGTCACTTTAGAAAATAAAAATCTAAAAGATAAACAAAATGAATTTCTAAAACTTAATCAAGAATTAAATGAGTCTAATGAAAAGATGAAAGAAACAATTACTGATTATGAAGAACAGAATCAACAGTTACTGAATGATAGTAAGCAATTACAAAAAGAAATTGAACTATATAGAAATAATGTAAATGAACAAACTAAAGATATAGAAAACTTAAAATCGCAAATAACAGCATTAAATACAAAGTTGCAGTCTAAAACTGAAGAATTATATTCACACATTAAAGAGTTAACTAAGCATAAAAAGGAAACTGAAGAAGCTAAGAAACGTTTTGATAAGGAAAATAAGGAACTACAAAACGAAGTGTCGGAATTAAAGTTAACATTAGAGAGTAGCAATAAAATAGAAGATAAAAATAAAGAACTTCTAACAAACATAGAGTCATTAAAAGAAAAACTTGCTGCACTGACATTGGTTGAAGAAGAAAATAATAAACTGAAATTAAATATAAAATCTTTAAACGAAGAAAAGAGTAGTTTAGAAGAAGTTCAATCACAAAATAATGAATTAATTAAAATACAATTATCTTTAAAGGAGAAATTAACGGAATTGGAAAATGTGAATTGTATGAACACGAAACTTCAGTCTGATGTAAACGATTTAGAATCCGAGATTTCTAATTTGAGGCAAGCACAGACCAGGAGTATCGAATTGCAACATGAACTTGATACACTAAATACTACGAATGTAAAATTATTATCTGAAATAAAAAGTATGAATGTAGATAAAGATAGATTAGTAACAGAATTAGATGAATTAAAATTTGTAGTTGAGGAAAAAGTAGCAGAATTGAAATTGTTAGATACAAAAAATACGGAATTGTTAAGAGAAATTGAAAGATTAAAATCTTCAATGGTAGAAGAGGAAACAGCTGAGTTGGAGCTATCAAAACGTACTATTGAGCAGTTAAAAGAAGAAATTACTAAAAAACAGGCAGAGACAGAAACTCTTCAAGAATCAAATATTGCATTACAAAAAGAGATAGAAAGTGCTCATAATCTTAAAATTGTAGATGAATCCCTCATTGCAAAATATGAGAAGCTACAAGAAGAAAACAAAAAGTTGGAAGCACAATTAGATGAAGTGTTAATAACATTCCAAGCAAAAGAATCACAAATGCAAATCGGGAATAATGACTTAAAAAATCAAGCAGACAAATTACGGGATGAATTAAAAACACATGAAGAAGAACAAAGCATGAGGATAAAGCAATTAGTTAAAGAATTTCAGGCACAATTGCAAGACAAAGATGAAGAATTGCACGCTGCACTGCAAAAACGATTTGGTATATTAAAATTTCTTTATATTACACAATTTATCTTTATTCTTTTATTCTCCTTCTAATGCATTTATATAAATTAATTTGTTTCTTAGATCACCAACAAAATTACGAATCAAACTTAATTCAACAATATAAAGAACAATTAAAAGATTTTCAAGTAGAATTAACTGCGAAATCTGAACAAATTGAGAACTTAATTTTAGAAAATAAAAATCTTATGTCTCAAAAGTCGAAGGATATAAATCAAGTAATGGAGAAAATTTCTTTAATGAAGAAGGAACACAATGATGAAATTAAAGAAATTGAAAAGAAATGGAAGGCAATTGTGCAACAAAAGACTGACAAATTGGAAGCAAAACATGAAGAAGAAATTAATGAATTAACAAAAGAATGGCGAAATGAAAGAAAGGTTGGTTCAAATCATCTTGCTACGATACATATATTTATCTAAACATCATTTTTCATGTTTTGTTGCTACCTATTTTTTTAAGTTTTCAATTTTATTTTTATTTATATTTTTTCAGCCTGATGTAGATACTGATTTAGCTTCCAAGGTAAACTTTTCACCTTATTTTATTGTTTTTCTATGTTGCTCTTTATATTATTACATTTAATTTTGCTACATTTTTTGCTTGCATTATCTCTTATTTTAACACAATAAATTAGTATACATTATTGAAATAATGTATACAAATAGAAAACTAATCAGGAATATAATTTTACTTAGGAATTAGAGAGCACTTCAAGAGTTGCAATGGCAGCAGTACAATCAAATACTGGTTCCTTTCATACTCTTCAACAAACGCTAACAGCTCAAAGGCGAGAGCTAGTTGAACTTAGGAAAATAGTCAAGTTGAGGCATGATACATTAGAAGATTCAACAGAGATAGAGTATCTTAGAAATATTTTATTCGAGTACATGATGGGAAGAGAAACAATGGTGCTAGCCAGAGTGATTGCTGCAGTTGTTAAGTTTGACCAAGAACAAACAACAAAAATACTTAAAAAAGAAGAGGATAAGATGACACTGGTAAAAATATTTAACAAACACATTGACATCAACAAAATTGAAGTATTTTAACTCTGAATTACTTGTCGTTTCAGCTTGGTTCTTTGGGTCTTACATAGTGCAAAATAATGTATATAATTTAACACTGTGTAAGTATTTTTGTATATTAGTTTGTAAGTAACATATTTATTTCTAAAATATGTAGATGAAAAATGCAATTATTGTTTCGCCAACAGATATAAGGAAAACATAGAGGGTTTATAATATACAATAGAATGTTTTTCATAATTTACTGATTAGGTTCGTGATAAGGTATAATGATTTTGCTTTCTAGTATGTATATCTTCTACCATACAAGGACAAATATGAACTATTCATCCATAAACATGGTACGTTCTTAATAACTTTTATAACTATTTATAAATCTACCAATAGAATAAACATTTATTGTTAACAATAAATGTTCATTATGTTATAAAGTGTAAAGGATATCAAAACTAGGTAATATTTTGTAATATAATTTCATTTTAAAATTTATACAATTTTATTTCATAAAGATAATAACCATTATCATTGATGTACTTGTAATATGTACATAAATTATGTAATTACTACATGTTACTGAATAAAGTCAATTTAATAATGATATCATATTGCTGAAATGATTTTTACTACATACAATTTCTATTTTATTTATGTGAAATGCTTGTTTTACTATATAGAATAATTGTTAAAGTAACAAAGATCATTATAACACCTGTTCAGTTTCTTGTAATCTCGCATTGAAATAACTCTTTTTTTCAGGAATTGATAGGCCTCTATGCCATGCAAAAAAGTTTTCATACATAAACGATTTGGAGAATTTACTACCATTTCCTAAAATAAATGTCAAAGCCATATTTCTACGAAATAATTTATTATAAAATTCATTAGCACCCTCGATATAGTTGGAACCAAGTAAAAGCAACTGATTATCAATTTTAACATCTCTTTCACAATTGCTTACAATCTTTATTGCAGTCCAAAGGAAAATTCCTCCACCATAGATAAAAGTACCTAATAAAAAGCGGTATATTTTTCTCTGTTTAAATAGTTTGACATAAGCATTAAATGCATCATATAATGCAACTGTCAAGAAACTATTTATTCCTAGCAGCATTACATCGCTTTGTATATTTCTATATTTTACTTTCAAAATTTCTCGGGCGATTGCATACTTTTGAGCATTTTCTGAAAGTACTATGGATTCTAAGAAGTCATTTGCCTCTTGCTTGGTGAAATCAAGAGGTTGAGTGTGTATAAGTATCTGACATTTGTCTACTTTTGCTGCATTTTCATATTCATAATTCATCGGAATCCCAATTAGACCCTTTCCCCTATTCAACTCTCCAGCAGAAAATATATCATAACCATAAACATGAAATAACTTTAGATGCTCCCTATCTTCATCTGATAACTTTAGATCACTCATGACTTCTTCAAATCTTTTTTGATGCTTTTCCTTAACTGGTTCTTCTGTTTGATTCATGCTAGTGTACAAATATATTGGAATAAATATGTATTATATAACAATTAGAAAACTTTCAATATTTCCAAACGCTTACCGATATTTAGCTCTGAGTTTCCTAAATGTGTCTAAATAGATAGTATGAGGTAACGCTGTTAAAGCAATAGAGGTACCCACTGCACCTATTGCCACAAAGTGACGTACATTCATTGCAGAACAGTTTGTTTCTCGATTATGCAAATCCTAAAATGAAAAAATGACACTGAATTATATTAAGAAATAAAAGTAGTATAATCTCAGGGACAAATATATCAATTATAAAAATGAACTTGAAACCTGTTGACAAACGTAAATAACACCTTACTTAACAGTAACAAAAACTCTAAAATAAATATAACCTAAAAGGAGAAAGCTGTAAAGCGTTTCTATAGAATTTTATGGACATTATTAGAACGATATAGCATTATTATGCAATAGTTGAAATACTGATAGCATATAGTTACCAATATGTTCCAAATCTTTGATTCAGAAAAGTGTGACAAAATCACAGAACATTATAGACTGCACATGTTTAAAGGCCAGGTAAAAGACCGGGTAAATCTAAATAACAGCTAATTCTCATGCATCTCATCCACCTTATCATAAGGCAACTTTTCACCTTCTGCTTCTACGTAATATAGTCCCAATGGACACGATATTCTACGAGAATAAGATAAACAAATATTAGATCGTGTAACATAAAATGTCGGATTTCTAATCGTTCGTAACTTGATCGTTCGAATGATTGATTTATCGTTAAAAAGTTGTATATCTTTCTGTGACATGTACCTTGAAGGTTATACAAGGTTTTGACCATTTCTATTGTTCCCTTTTCTTTTATCTTTTGGATATCTGTAGTATTATATGCTGATGTCAACCAAATAAATCGGAGTAATTTTACATATGTACTGTCACATTTCTGTGTCAAGTTTCTAGCCTTTTATGGTTTAAAAATGGCGGGTTTTGTTTGCCATCTTGAAACGTTCTATAGACCAGTCATTAGAACTTCACAACGATCTATTCGGTGTATTTAGAAGTCTCGTGATTTGGTATTTGAAATACGCAGAGGTAGATACACATCGCGTGTAGTGCTTTAGATGGCTATTGTTTAATAAATTATTCAATTTATATTAAACAGTACAAAAAATGAGCGAAGAAGTTTTATCGTGAATTTTTGCTTGCAGCGTTGGTTTCGACTGTTGCATTCTCGGTACTCTCTGTTTATTCACAACACTTATTCGGTACATTTCTATGTCAGCAGCACTGTGTAGTAGGAGAATCGTGATTGGAGCATGCGCTGATATTCGTTTCTGTAGCCACTCTGGTTCTTCAGGTCGGTGGTAATCATTGTTCGTGATTAGTTACATTACTGTGTTTGGTTATAGTGGTATACGTTTTGGGAACTGTGCGATATGTGTTTTATGTGCGCGTATTAATATTGCATTTGGAATGCGCGGGATATCGGGACAGATTCTACATGTTTATACGCTTCACCGATTGATCGATCGTAACACACTTGCTAACTGAGGTTTTTACTTGCTCGCAAGAGACTACAAAATTACGTTTGTGTACATATGTGTGTACTCCTATGTATGTATACGCATATATGGTGTCGCGTTTCATCGGTTCACGGTATAACGAACATTGGATACAAACATTTTTCAATGGAATGATAGGCGTGTCACTTGATCAGGTACGTGGAATAAACATAATAGTACATTGACAGTGTGCAACGACTACTATAATCTATATTAGAAGTTCGAACATCTGGATATTTATATAAACATAGATGCATTTTCTGAATGGATTTTCAAGTTTTATAAGTAATTCCTACACTCGAGTGGTTTTAACGGTGTTTAAAATGAAACGAACATTAATTTCAGTGTTATACCGCGAAATTTTCTTTCATGGCAGACATGTCGACATAATGGCGTCAATGTTCCTTTCGACTATAGATAACTGGATCCTACATTCCCTACCCATTCCCCGCATGTCGCAATAAAACATTAAACGAGCCACGTGACCAACTTGAATCACGTGGTACGTTCTAAAAGCCGGGTCTGAACCTGCGCCCTGAAAAAGTTTTATTCTACTTTATGACAAATGTTACTATCGTTGCAACAGCGAAGTCAATTCTCAGAAAATGTGTATTTCTATTTACATTATATTTTTGTATGACACTTGTCATGATACTTCGATTAACAATAGTTTCCTACGTTTTGCGAATAACTGCGACATTCTTAAATTATCCAATATTGTTAGAAAATATTTTTTGTTATTTAACACGTCAACTTCGAGTCAATTTTCAATGTGTTTACAGTGTTTAGTAAAATATATTTTTTGATTTCTATTCGTTCATCTCGTTTTTAATATTATTTTACATTATATCATTGCAACAAAAGTATTATTAAAAGTATATTATCTACATATATTGTATATTACCTTTTCAGACAAATGTGCGCTAGCACCTACACCATATCACCAACACACTCGTGGCAGCTAAACTACTAAAGAAGACGAAGCAGCTCTTAGAATTTTCTTAAGGCCCTAGCTGTGGTTGTAATAACATCTGACAAAATGGCAGAGGAATGCAACGATGTTAAATCAGCAGGTCCGTCTTCACCACGAAGTCCCCAAAACAGCGTTGTAGGTGGGAAACCAAGCAGTCCCCAGTCTCCCAGGCAACCGAGACGCATGAAGCTAACACAGCAACAATTAGATGCCATGACAAAGGACGAGCTAGCAGCCAAGTGGCATGAACAGGACTTGTATGTGGAGTGTCTAGAGGCCCAGGCCGCAGCCCAGGAAGGTACTGAGATCACATGAGTGAGACCATCTCACTCACCACATTTCTTAAGCGAATTTACGAATGCCAGAACACAACGGTCTCTTGTATGAGACAAGACTCTTATAGGGACGCTAAGATTAGGGAAACAAGCGTTTTGATTGCAAAGTGTTTAGGATAATAATGACACTAAGTTCTCTATAAGTCTTAAGATTGAAACAATCTTGAGTAAGCAAATAGCATAAGAATATAGGTGAAATCTTTAAGAACATTCTTTATGACATTGATAAGCGAACTTCAATTGTAGAAAATTTTATGTATCCGTCTAAGTATTGGATAGGTCTAAATTTGGTAATATATTTCGTAGATGCAAGATAGTGATATTAGTAACATTGTATTAACTTCCAAAACTACATTTGTGATGTGTAGTGCGGGTAATTAAATTAACGCCAGTATGTACAGTGTTTGAAAATTTGATCGGTGAGCAGAAGTGGTGCGACAGTCATGTATACCGCATATATGAGAGAGTCTAATGCAATATTATGCAAACAACCCACAATCTTATCATCTGGTGTTAAATTGCGCTAGCATTTATATTAAAAATGATTTTAATACTAAAAGCAAAGTGTATATTGAAAGAAAACAGTGATATTGTGTGACAAGAAGAGATGATGGGTTTCTTTGAACGTGTTCAGAATGAATCATTTCTTTCACCGCAATAAACACACACAGCTTACTTTTAACATGATCTTGTAAGTGACTGTGCAGTGTGCGCGTATCTTTCTACAGTGTAGTAAACCACACTGCCAGAAGCAGAACAGTGCGTGCGTGTATGTGTGTACATTGGATATCGAGTTTCCACTTTGCGAGGATTATGAAATGAAATTCAACATCCTTGCTGGCTCTGAATATACAGCTCAGGAGAGTAAAATCAGAGGCTCTAGATCATCCTTTGGCCTACAAAACACTGTGCCAGGGGTGCGTGAACCTAAGTCTTGGTGAAGTACGAAAACCTTTAATTGATGCAGTTATCATCTGAAATTCCAGCTGCTTTCTCCAATCCTAACAATTCTTATCCCGATCTATATATCTTTAATTATTACCTTATATTTAAATATGTCTGATGAAACTGAAAAACTTTAATTATCTTCCTAGACCGTCCATCCCTTGTCTATTTCCCTTAAGAACGCAATTCATGCATGCATTTGTACCTGCACCATAACTCCCTGATGTCCAAGTACCAATCTCAAATACCAACCTGATCGAATAAGGCCGGGAGGTCATCTTGTGACAACATCTGTGTCTGCAACAAGTAGTCTGTCAATTCTCGTGGAAGAAAAGTAACAACCACTCTTGGTCTCGGTGGAAGCACAGAGAATCTCACAAATGGCACGATGCAACGACTCCAAACTCAAAGTATGCGCTAATTAAAAATGTCAGTTGTCAGGCAGTCAATGTCACATACCTATGAAAACATATTTTGTTTATGCGCACTTAGGGCAAAACAGTATGTAGTAGATTTTCACCACTATGCTTTATTTCACCAAAACATACAATTATGAAATATAAAAGAATTGTACAGAGTATTCTGTACCATTATATTATATATGTACATATATATATATTTTTTAAGGTTTCAAGCTTTCTATGTGTCTCATAAATTTATATGGTGGCTTGTAAGCAATTTTTAAAAATTCACCATCTGAATGAATACTCTTTTCAATGCATAATTTGTTTAGTCTTAAAAAGTTAAGTGCTTTTACAACATAGAAGAAACCCACCCAGTTGTTTAAGAGAAAAAATTATTAGAATACTTGTACATAAAATATAAAAGTATCTTTTTTACTACATCAAAAATTTTCTTAAAACTACATATGAAAAAATTTTAATTATCTTATATCATGAATTCAAGTTAATAATATTAACAAAATATATTATTATCATTCTTTTATATGATAAGAAGAAAGTTGATAAACGTTTATATAAAAGTTTGGTATTATAAAATCGTATATTCTGAAATACATTATTGAGTAGAAAGTATTCTTTGATAGGTTTTGTAAGGATAGTTTTATATTCATTATATTTATGTTGTTCATGTACATTCAAATCCAGTCTCATTATATGATAATGGTGATTAAATTAAATATGTAACAAGTCAGTGTAGCACATAGACAGCTTTAAAAAGTATTAATTTCAATTAAAAGAAAAAAATAATATAATACTGCTTTATAGGTGATCTAACTTCGTTGAGAGAGTCTGAAAACAAATACAGGCAGCAACATGCAGAAGCATCTCATAGAGAGAAAATCTTAGTCAGGAGACTTGCCTCTAAAGAACAGGAATTACAGGAATACATTGTACGTAAACATATTACCTTCTGTAATAAACAAGTGTATAAGTTTTAAAAAATTTCACACGAATGTTTAATTTATGTTTAGAATCAAATTGCCGAAATGAAAGCCGCTCATGCTCCGTCCGCTGCTGCATTAAGATCTGCTTTACTAGATCCAGCTGTTAACATATTAATTCAGAAATTAAGGCAAGAACTTGTTACCACCAAAGCTAAACTAGAAGATACTCAAAATGAACTTAGCGCATGGAAATTTACACCGGATAGGTACATGAAATTAATTATATGCGATTATACATAAATTAAATTATCAAAGTTTTTACTTATAAATCCTTGTATGCACCGCACACATTTCTAGCAATACGGGAAAACGATTAATGGCAAAATGCAGATTATTATATCAAGAAAATGAAGAATTAGGTCGTATGATTGCTAGTGGTCGAATTGCCAAGCTAGAAGGAGACCTCGCTCTTCAGAGAAGTTTCAGTGAAGAAATGAAAAAATCACAGTCAGGTAATATATCTTTTCATTTTTATTATTGGTAAATGAATTTGTAAAATTTATGTATTACTATTGCCTCATTTGTATTTATTTTTACAGAGTTAGACGAATTCTTACAAGATTTGGATGAAGATGTTGAAGGAATGCAGAGCACAATTTATTTCTTGCAACAGGAATTACGCAAAGCACGTGAATCAGTAACATTGTTGCAACAAGAGAATGCAGCATTGAAGGCGAGTTC
Organism: Lasioglossum leucozonium; assembly: GCA_028454225.1. Taxonomy (NCBI): domain Eukaryota; kingdom Metazoa; phylum Arthropoda; class Insecta; order Hymenoptera; family Halictidae; genus Lasioglossum; species Lasioglossum leucozonium. The sequence goes on along the minus strand of CM052207.1, from coordinate 4,473,231 downwards.
CAGTGAAAATAATTTGACAAATGGTTTGTCTCCGCATACTCCGCCGATCAAGAAAGAGGAATCAGAGGAGAACTCCGTTTCGGAAACGAAAACATCAAAGTCAACGGAGGATAGTGATGTGTGCAAAGGTGCTAGGACTCCACCGTTATCGTCAGGACGTTCGCCTCAGTGTGAATTTTCTAGTACTGAAAGAACAGAGCGAGTAGAACGTAAGCCTAATCAGGCTGATCATAACGATGAAAGCTCAAGTGATTCAGCCGCTTTAATTATTAAAGTTGAGAACGAGGAATTAAGTGATAGGGAGGAAGAACAAGAAGAAAATCGTAATAACAAAAGGATATTAAGGAGCAAAAGTCATAATAGAAATAACAGTAAAACTAATGGGGAAGAGGTGCTAACTAGAACAACAAGGGGTAGGGATAGGACCAAAAGGGATAAAAGTGCTCCAGGTAGTGACGATGAAAGGACACACAAGAAAAAAAGGAGAGAGAGTATCCTTTCTCTTGATTATAATGAAGCTGATGATGATGCATTAGTCCTAACTAATGGTGAGACGCTTCAAAGCGATCCGGAATGAACAATTTTCTAGGATGATTTTATACACATAATAATTTGTTACATACGAATCAGGCTTGGCGTGACTTGGTATATAGTACAAGTTAAATCTAATGTTCTATATTTCTTTGGTTACTTGGAAATTATTATGCGAAATCACAAATGTGTAAATCCTATTGACAACAATTTTTGTATTATTTTACACAATATATCTGTAAATATGTTTCTTATTTGAATATTTATAAGTCACGTTAATATCAAGAGAACTACACACAATTACATATAATTGTATGTATACAACATAACACGGCGTTGGAATAAAGGGGTAGATAGTTAAAACTATTTTTTTGCAATTGAATCACATTGAAATTTCTAATATGCATTCATTATTATGTAAACAAATGCATCGATGTTTTTAAAAAACGTATTGTAAATTCGTTGAAACACTGATAATAACCCTTGTTAGATTTTTTGAATGAATCACAGAGTATATAGATAACAATAAAACAATAATTAAGGCTATGCCTTTTTCATTATGTAAATACACACATGTTAATAATATCTGATACACGACGACGCACATACGTAGATTTATACACGATAATGTGCGCAATAATTTGTATGTATGTAATGTTTTTTCCATTGTGAGATACGCGTCTAGGTATGCGTTGTTCGTGCATAAAATGTGCTTTGAATTGTGTATAATGAAAATTGAGGTCTATTTGTTAGATTTATTAAATAACTGTAAATTATACGAAATACAAGAAATTATTAATTTCAGTAAACCATGCGGATTGACCTCGTGCGTGATAAATCATCACACATGTATCTTCTTTTTTCATGAACAAATGTACAAAATATTCATACTACTATTTTGTATTATTCGTAGATAAATAATGCGTCATTTTCATCTTTCTTGTAAAAGTTATTTTCTTTTCAACTGTTATTATTTTGATATATAATTTTCAATATGCATATCTCGTATTGAGAATATAAATTTTTTGAAATATAATTAACTCAAATATGATTAATAGATAATTCAATTCAAATATAAATTTCATATAAATTGATTGCTATTGTGGTAAAGACTAATTTATTTAAAGTATCTCCCTGTACAATCCAGATCAGAGTATTCAAAATATGTATAATTATAAAGTTCAGGTTTTAAAGTGCTTATTAGTTGTAACACTCATTGATCAAGCATTATCGTATATAAAATGAAAGAAGATTAATATTAAAGTATTGTTCAAATAAAAAGAATGTATTTCGAACGAAATTGCCGTCAACAGTGTAATTGTGACGTACATGTACATACACACAAGTAACATTGGCGCACTTGGTATAGTCGAGCCATTTTCCGGCACTCTCCGGTCTTCGGGCACTCCGGCATTGAGCATTGAGCAGCTGTGGTTCGCAATAGGTGGACAATCGACGTTTTGATCTTCGTACTTCGCATCTCGTCGTCATTATTTTCTGAAAGACATTTTTATCCACGAAAGCTACAATCATGTTTGCTGCGAGACGTGCTTTAGTATCCAGTACTGTGTAAGTTTATACTGTTTTTCATTTAAACACTGTACAGTTGATATTATATAATTTCTAACCTACAGACTATGGGTTCCCTTGTCACTATGAGTACATTTTTCATTTGCGATGTGATTTTATTCGCATTCGTTACATTCATTCAATCAAATCAAAAACTAATATCTATATTTCAAAATACACCGAAAAAGAATGATATTCGCAATGGAATTGTTAACATTAAATAGATGTAATGCTAATTTCTATTACTAATTAAATAAATCATTTAGTTCTTACAGTCATAATTCGATTGAAATTTCTGTGTAAAATTTAGTATATATAATTCCTAAAATTAAGTCTTGTCATTAGTTCATGATTTTTTCATGCCATATAATTTATATATTTATCAAGTTTTAACAAAATGTTATTTGAAAAGAAAATCTTGTTTTGTACTATATATTATTTAATTTACAATATAGTTCGTATAATCAAAAAAAATGTTTTAAGTATAGGGGACCGTACAAATTTAGTTTGACCTCTAGTACACAGATATATATTAGATAAGCACCTTGTAATTAAGAATGTTTGCATTTAAAATTATCAATAGTTTTAATGAAAACAATTTAAAGTGAGTTGAATTTTTAATCAAAACCCAATGGAAACTTTCAGAATTTTGAATTTTTTTTTATATTACAGATAAGATAGTACCTATGTAAAAAATTAATATTTTTTAAAATATTTGATAATAAACGTATTATGTAATTTTATAGTAAAGAAGCATTTAGGGCCAAGCACACGCTTCCTGAATTGCCATATGATTACAAGGCACTGGAGCCAATAATATGTGCTGAAATTATGGAACTTCATCACTCGAAACATCATGCAACTTATGTGACTAATCTAAATGTTGCTGAGGAGAAAATGAAGGAAGCTGTATCCAAGGGCGATGTCAATACTCAAATTGCATTAGGACCCGCATTAAAGTTCAATGGTGGTGGTCATTTGAACCACTCAATCTTCTGGTGCAATTTATCACCCAATGGTGGTAAACCGGATGGTAAGAACATAGATTTTTCACTATAAAATAATGTTATTTGCCGTAACCAGTAATGATAACGATCAACTTTATTTTACAGCTGCACTTGTTAAACAAATCGAAAAGGATTTCTGTAGCATGGAAGAGATGAAGAAACGCTTATCCGAAAGTACTGTTGCTGTTCAAGGTTCTGGCTGGGGTTGGCTTGGATATGACAAACAATCAAAATCATTAAGGATAGCCACATGTGCTAACCAGGACCCCTTGCAAGCTACAACCGGTTTGATACCGCTTCTCGGTATCGACGTTTGGGAACACGCCTACTACTTACAATACAAAAATGTTCGTCCTAGTTACGTAAAGGCGATTTTCGATATTGTTAACTGGAACGACGTCAATTGCCGTTTCAAGAGCGCTGTGGGATGTTAGAGAGCACGGTCACTTCTAGCGAGCGAGTTTGAGAGTATGATAGCATCAAGAACATTTATTATGTAGTACGAAGTTATTTCTAAAAGACAACTTCGTACTTTACTTATCTTGTCATCTTATAAAGATGTTTGTGTTTTTGTATACACGCTGTTTCTAATTCAATATACATCAATCGTGTAATAAGAAAGAAATCTAAAAAGTAAAACCTGTGTATAAGTTATTATATTGTCATCACACGTTTGTTGCGGTCCATAGTATTTCATAGAAAATATTTGGTATAGTACGAATAGTCATACCATCGACGAGGTACAAGGACCTTATACCTCGTCGGTGGTCATACACAATATTTTATACAAAATATTCCATTTCGCTCGGTGTATTCGATATTAATTATTAGACTGCGAATTTCGTGCATTCATGACAAAAATTAATAGACGAGATACAAAACTGCGAATACATCAAACGAATTTAAGAGTGTTATTACATCAGTTTTGTCTTATTACAATGATAAAAAAAAAAAAGGAATACATTCGTTTTCCGTTCCTTACAATTGAAAACTTTCTATTTTCCATAAAGATCCGCAATCTATTAATTGTACCCTACTGCAACGCTGAAGGAACTGTCAAAGTGACTTCGCGAAATTTAAGTTCGACGAACTGTCAAGGAGAAAGCTGTCAAAGCGACTACGCGAAGTTGAAGTAGTATTTGAATGGTTCTGCGGCGGGGTTCGAGCGCGTGGTTCGAATTATCATGCATCGATAACCGTTGCGCGGCGTGTTGTAATCAGTTTTCCGTGCGGCGCGAAGCAAGTATCTTGAAGATCCGCAAGAAGGGAACAGATATCAGCGCCGCACGGTTAGTAAAGCTGTACAAGCGAGCGCCGAGAAAGAAGAAAAAGACGCCTGACGCGCGGCTTTGATAATCGATCGGTTAGATTCGAGTCGCGACGCGTACACGCCGTATCTGTAGGAACGTCGCGGAACCAGAACCAGTATGGCCGGAGTACCTCAGCTGTTTTCACGTCACTATCTACGTATCTGGTGAGTCAGATATTTCTGTTACTTTACTAAATAGTACGTTCATTATTATCGCAGAAATCAGCCAGTATATCTTCGTAGCCGTTACAGGTTGATTCTTGCCTCGCGTATCGTCAGCCACCGAACGTCAAGTATGCGTTACGAATTATTTATTCCCCCTTTCTTTCATGATCTTAAACGCATAATTACATATACATGTGCGTACAGGCTCGGATACTTTTTAAACCTCGTTAACATCGCGTTCCGCAATTCCGGGTTGTCTCGTTGTTATTGTACTCCGTTGCATTTCATCTGACAGCTCGAGGACACTCTACGAAGGGAAACGTTTCATTCTTGTTGGAAGTGTTAAATGATATTTTTACGTAGATTTTAAATGTTTAAAGCGCGATGTAATGCACATTTCCTTGCGTCTCCTGCCGATACAAAATATCTTAGGGGTGTTTCGATAACATTCAGAATATTCTATCGAGTGGATAGATTCTATGACGTATAGTGTATATGTATAGTATCAGGTTGAATGTATGAAAGGATTTAAATTGTATTCATTTTTGACGGTATACATAGTCGTGCCAGTATCGAGCAAACACAGCCGATGACTGTCAACGTGCGCAATGAATCTGGAAGCAGTTAATAAAGGAGTCATGTCTCGTGTCCGCAGAACCGTTCGAATGATTCACAACGTTAGTGTATCCGCAGAAGTGTTAATTATGATCGAGGGGGGCGCTTTCGCCCCAGCCAACGCGAGTCGAATCGTCTCGTTTCTGTGACAGGGTTCTTTCGTTATTTTCTTTTTCTTTTTCTTCTCCTAGCAAAGCAACGAAGCTGCTCTCTTGGTACACTTTCACACGAACATGCCCTGCCCGTGCCCGTTGATCATTACAGGGTAACTGTAACACACTTCCACGAAGAGTTTCGAAAATTAGAGTATACAAGTGCAACCTCGCGGAAGGCTGGCGATGAAAAGATCGCGGTTCGTAAATTAAACCAGCTCGCCGACCTAAGTTCGTTAGGGACACGTATTGTGGGATCGAACGTCGAGTATCTAAATATGCACGCGGCTTAAAACTGCGCCGGTAGAAAATTTTTCGAATCTTTTTTTTCTCGCCAGTCGGAAAATTAAAGCGAGGGAGAAATGAAAAATGTTTCGCCTGGTTATTACCGAATGGAAAATAATTTACTCGAAATAACGAGACTGTACGAACATTCTGGGAACATTCTGTCGCTTCGTTTATCTTATCCAAACGAGTACTCGCGAAATGGGTTAAACAAGGCAATAAGAGCTATCGACGTGAACTGATACACGGATTATGGTACCCGAGTACGGATTAAGCGTCGAGTACCCACCGATTGGCCCAGTGTCGTTTCACCACTTTCACCCGAGTGTAAACCGTTTTTCCACGTCTTTCTCCTTTTTCTTTTTTGGCTAATTAATAGTGCACTTCTCTGAATACTGTAGCGCAACGCGTACGTACGTGTTGAAAGGCACATCTGCCTCAAGAGAGCACTAATTAACGCGCAATAATTAATTACATATTCAGTAAATTTATTTCAACATGCGATAATTAACGTGTTAACGTTAATGCGTGTGCTGGTGAATCTTTACCATTAGAACTCCCAAATTGTACTTACTATCTTCAATAACGTCCTTATAAAATATTTAAATGTACTCCGTTTAATGGATTGCAACTTATAGGAGATAGTATTTCATTTATTAGAAAATCGTAAACCGTTGTACAGTAAAATTTACTATTCTTTTATGGTAGGAGGCGTATGATGTCACGTTTCCTGAATGACGTCCATAAAATGTCAACATACGTCAATGGTATTCTGTATATATTGCTATGTTACAGTGTACAGCAATGCGAGGAAACAATTTTGTATCTCGGTCGTAAAGGCAATATTAAAATTTTTTTTTGTAAGCTAAACCATAAATATAGACAAAGATTTATAAGAAGTATTTATTAATATCTAGACTGTTAAAATTAGAAATACTATTTTTTTACAGTGTACAGTATACAGCAATGCGAGGAAACAATTTTGTATCTCGGTCGTAAAGGCAATATTAAAATTTTTTTTTGTAAGCTAAACCATAAATATAGACAAAGATTTATAAGAAGTATTTATTAATATCTAGACTGTTAAAATTAGAAATACTATTTTTTTTCAATATGCTACGTCTGATTGATATTCTGCTACCTGTTAGTGCATTCTGCTAAGATTTCCGGAATTTAACAATAATGGCGGCATATTCGCAAATCAACCTAACCCGGACCAATAATAGCAGTCTTTGAGTTGAAAAATTGTACCAGTGATCTTTGATGCAAATAATGCACCCATACCAGAATGTATAATCTATCGGGCAGATGCGAATTATAGCGAAACTCGAAATGTTTTCAACAGAAATGACGGTACATATCCGAACCAAGTGCGACGTCATCAACAATACCTCTACCACAGAGGACCATTATAGCGGCGAATCTCCGCCTTTTTCCAAAACCGAATTCGAGTGCGCATGCGTCTCTGGGCAACACCGCCATGAACATAGCTCTGTAGAAAATCGCGTTATCGATAGTTAAATTGGGAACGAAATTTGAAGACAAACTATCGTGCAAGGATCAATAGTCGTTGAACCTTGCAGTTCTGTTACTTCCCATCACCGATCGCAGTAGCATCAAACGACAATACAGTCAACCCAAACGTGATATATGTCCGTTTCTTATTTTATCACGTTTTTAATAGATTTATACGCGTTTGCCCCTGGGAGCCTCTACGGTAGGCAACCAGTCTTTGGTGTGCTATTGGTAGCCTATTAATAGGGGTTTCCGTTCTTCTATTGGGTTGGCAAATAATTTGGGTTTTCAATAATAGATAGTGATTTGTTTTTTTTGTTCCAATAAATTCTGTTAAGATTATAATAATTTTTTTCTTTCTGACATTTGATAACTAACATTTGATGATAAAATTGCAGAGAGATTAAAATATGCTCATATAAAAAACCGAAATTTTCTTGCCAACCCAACAAATAAAAATGCCGATGGAAACGAATAGACTGTGTTTATGTCACAGCAGTATAACGTGGAATAATCTTTTAAACAATAAACTCTTCGATTACAATGTTATTTAGCACTTTCTGTATTATCTGCTGGCCGATAGACGCATAGGTCTGCAAAGAACCGTGAACGCTGTGAGTCATCTCTGTCCCAAGGTCCCTCAATTCGGGGGTACCAAGATCACAGGCTCGGAAGATCGTTTCGGAGATTGTTTTAGTTTTCGATCCGAAGATTGGACCGAGTGGTTCCGGGGGCGAGAACCATTTTCGCCCGTGATCGAACGTGCGAAGGAACGAAGGCACCGTAGGCCCCATTTTCCGACATCGTGGATATCTTTACTTATTGATTGCTCCGTAGAAATTGGCCGGCGCCGCCCGCGTCGCATCGGTCGATCGTCGGGTTGCAGGCTGACGTCATCCATGCCTTTACGCCTATTGATTTTCTCCTCTAGGCGCGATGCGATTGGTCCATAAAACGGAGAAAGCGGGCGCACACGACCCTGGACCACGATGTCGTGCCATGCGCGCGCACCCCCGACACCGCCAACTACTGGCCGCCATATTGCTCTCGGCCGCCTACCACCGTGCACTACCGGTTTCGATTCTACTCCACTTTTCGAGGGCGAATTCCGTATGCGCATATCTCCGTCGGCTTTTTAGATCGATCTTCGGGATATTCTCTTCTGCTGATATTTCGTATCCGAGGGGATATTCTCGCCCTCGTGTTTCGGATAATTTTTACCCGACACCGTTTCCTCTCTAACCGGCAGCCATTTTGCTCCGACAGAGTTTTAAGTTCTCCGGAACTTAGGATCGCAATCATGGCGGGACGGACTTGTTTTGTAAATTAACCCTTTGACGTACAATTTTCTTTACAATTACAATGATCGAAGCTTTTTCTGTAGCATAAACATATAAACTGGAGTACAGTCTAAAGATGCTCTCAGTATTGTTCGAGTTTGGAGCGTTCACGGATGAACAAACAGAATGTACATTTTCAAAACGGGAGAAATAAATATATTCGTAGATATAGGAAGTTGCAATATGGGTAATGCGAACACAACAATTTTCTGAACAAGCTATATTATAGTTACCAGACAGATGGGAGACGATGATAGAACAAAGTGGCACACGTGTCATTGATTAGATAAGCTTCGTACAAGAGCAATGTACAGCAACATTGTTGTAAATAAATGCGGTACGGACTTATTACTCGACCTGATGTAGAAATATCGTTATGTCTTTTTTTCGCAATGCGGTGGCAAATCAATTAATGAAATCTGATCCCTGAAACGGAGCATGTATACTCCACTCCAATCACTGGAAAGTAATCCAGTAGTACGCCGTGTTGAACATTCCTCGAAACCGAGTCCTACGGGGCCGCGATAATCAGGACTGATGCGTTTACGATCAATTTGTCATAATTACACTCGGGCTGTCCCCTCTAAGAGCCGCTCGAATTACAAGGCAGGAAATTAGGGCGATTGCAACCGGGGGAGCAAAACAAAAAAAATTGCGACCCCGAGGACTTATTATTTTGTTTTCGATTAATATATGTATATCAATCTGCATCGGTGTTTATCGTGCATAATCCAGGGCAACATGGCGTCGGGAAAGTAATTAATTCAAACGAACCCAAGGTTTCCTCTCGAAAACAAATTACAGAAAATTATCCGGCGAACCTACAATTACGTTGAACAAATTGCAGCGCGACAGTGCAATTTGTAGCCGCAGAAAGATGATACAACATGGTGGCTTCTCGCGTAAAGCTGTAAATCGAACGATTAAATATCCCATATCCGCGAGAAAGGCATCGAACGACTTTTTGTTTTTGTTTCGAACGCTTTTTTCTTTTTTCAAGTAACATAATTGATCAACAGCATTCGATAAATGAATAATTTACAGGGCAATCGTCAACGGCAGAAATAGTGAAAATAAAATGGGAGATTACGCGGACGATTTCTCTTGGTCGTTTGACCTGTTTCCACATTCTCGGCATTACAGTTTATTTTCGTGACTCATATTTAAGCAACCGTTCCATACATTGTTGAAAGATATCGGGCGTTTCGTTGAGTACGAAAATTATTTTAGTAAACGGTTTTTCCGTTAACTTCAGATTACAAAAATAGTTTATCTTCGACGAATATCAAATCGCTTTTTTATTATTACTCGGGAGTATCCCCGTTGTCGTTTATCTCGTACCAAAATAAAACTGCTTTGCGTTTCCACCCACCAGCCTCAACGCTGGTTACTCAAGACCAATTCTTCCCAAGGTTAGAGCGCATGAATGGCAGACACGCGTCACCCTAAAATCGCGTTCGTCGCTGAGGCGGACGATCTGAAGGATAATGGCTACCAAGGATAACTTCTGCATCGTTCGCCGTAGGAATTAATGTCCGGGGCGCAGATGCGTGGGATTCGGCTGTCACTGTACCGGTGGTCTGACGTCATCGATCTGCGTGACTTGTTTCGCGAAGTTTTTCACACACCGAGAAACTTTCCTCTCATTCGCTTTTCGCCGCTTTCAGCTTGAATTTTCGCGGCATTAGTACAGGACATTTTGAGTATAGGCGTCAATATATTCATTTTCCATAACTAGAAAGCTTTATGATTTCTAAAAACATCAAGGTGCATTAAACAGAAGCGATTAAATTCATTTGCATCATTTGCGTATATATACGCTCAACTTTCCTGGTCACTATCACCGGATGCATACGCTCAACTTTGTTGGTCACTATCATGTTAGCTAAAAAATAGAAATGGTGATAAAAACCTTCTTTTCATATTTCCTTATGATGCAAATGGGTTTACGCGCAACCTCGTTGATTCGTTTCGTATATTAAATCAGGTAGAAGAATATTTAATGAAAAGATTTAATATGGAAATAATATTTACAATGCGATAGGTTTAATGATGTTTATGTGTATCGGTGGTGCTTCAACAATCTGTTGCATAAACACAGGTATTAAGCGTGACTACCGAAGGGTGGGTGCGCAACCTTTGTTCTTCTCTTGAACCCCTATATTTGCATCATCTTTAGGGGCGAAACGTTGTAGTAAATCCTCGGACGGAAACCTTCCACTTGCTCGGGCAAAGTGGCCATATTTGATCGTATCGAACAGGTGCAGTGTAAATACGTTTTATCACGTGGCGGGTGTGTTGTTTGTTCGGTCAATTGCAACGGTCCATTTTGTCGAGCGTACGAACTACCGTACAAATACTCGGGCTTAAAATACTAATTTATCGGAATTCGCAAAAATATGCACAACATTTTATATCTATACTTTTAATTTATACACGAGAGAATTTATTATCGCATACGGAGAGTGATACGGCAAACTGGACGTAACTTTTTTTCTGCCACTGCATCACCTATCGTATTCATACTTGCAGTCTCGAAGAATTTCATTATATCTTAGTCACCGTACTATTTGCTTGAACGAAGAGAGATATTACTCGCGCGAAATATATTGCTACATCCCCCGCGATTTAAGTAGCGAACGACACGATGGGGATTAAACGTATTACAGCTGTCGGAGTAATTTCGAAGTTTTATTTGCTCCGCTGGTTAGATTTACAGAGGGTTGTCTTCCCCCTGATAATCGATCGAATCGGTCCGCCGCGCGGCGCCGCGACGTGCGAGAATATAAGTCACACGCAACGTTTATCGAAAAAATATGCATTCGCAACGGGAGGGAGAAAAGAAGAAGAAGAAAAAAAAAGAAGGAAATTCTGTTCACGTCCTGCAACGTTTTACGCTTACGACCGGGACTACTCGGATACATTTTACGGCCACTCGATGAACCGAACGAATAAAACATCTCCCGCGATGACAGCGAGGACGTCCCCGAGAAAATGGCCAATATTGTTTGTTCGACGTTGCGACGATATCGGTACAATGCATATTTTATCGTTTCATTGGCAACGCAACTTTCAAAGAATAGAAAATTAACTTTCCAGTTTATACTACGGCTGTACCAGCTGTAAACTCGGTAGTACAGATCAACGATCGGACCATTCGTTAACAGGAATAAATTTCTCGCAACAGTTACTCGGTATCCGGGATTTTTCCAGGTTCGTTCTTAAGTGGCAAACGATTAAGTTCGTCTACGGCCAGCGCGCATGAGCCACGCTATTAGGAGAGCGGTCACTGACGTGCCAGGTGAAAGACGCCCACCCACAATGTGCGAACTCCGAGTAATATTTTTTCGAACATACAGAAATCGTTGCTGAACGATCGGCCAGTTCGCTCGTTGAAATCCGCAAGGGCGCGTTAACGTCGACCCTTTGCGATTTCCACGTAGAGAGACCTGGATTTTCGAAAATTTACCACACGGTTCACCAACGCCGCGAGTTTGTAGATGCTCGTGCATGAGGGCCCTGGTTCCACGTGCGTGAGCATCGGTTTACAAAGAGTAGGATCGAAATTCTGGTATGAAAATAGCTGGGCCGGTGTTCGCCGGAAAGGCAGTAGCGTTGATCAACGATTAAGTCCTCCGACGGGTTTATTTGATCAACCGGCCACACTGGTTTCACAATTGACGGCCGTTTAATGGCGAAAGCAAGTCAGACGAGTCGGGTTTAATGAGTCCCATAAAACGATTACGGGTGTTCGATTGATCGGCACGCGAAACCGATTTAACACGGGCTTTCTCGCCGCGCGCGATCACGAGTAATTTTATCAGGTGGCAGGATCGCGGAGAGGCGAATTCATTAATCCCCGGCTCACGGTTCCGTGGGCAAAGGGTTATTTTCAGTTTACAAATCGCAGAGCGGCGCCGCGCCGGTGAGAGCGTCATGGCGATTTTACGTCACCCCGTGTCCTCCCATTTGCCCGTGCGACGGAAACCTGAACCCTGAAACCGTTCGCGACAGCCAGCTGCGTGAAAAAGTATCGCCGCAACGGAGAAACCGGGTTACACGTTCTGCGTTTGTAAACGTCGGGCAAATTCGCTGAATAAATATATGTGGAGGTTCTCAGGCACTCTCGACGATTTAGGCAGCCGTCCTCTAACCGGTCATGTCGCTCCGAATGGAGCTGGTTACTACGTTAGTTGCGGATGCTCATGACTTATCGAATCATTACTCGAATTAAACGGACCGTATTCAAATATCCAAATTCGTGGTATAAATAATAGCGTCGACAACATCGTCGTAAATAATTTCCGCTTTTCGGACAAAATTATACTGATCCATTTATCATCGAACGACTCGTCACGAGCTTATCTGATGAACGACGAATGCTGTATTTTAATTAAACGAACGTTTATTTATGTATAACTCCGCTGGATAACTAAATCGTAGTGTTCGTGCACTCGCAACGTTCGTAACATAGAACAGTCGATTCCGAGATCGTAGCTTTGTTCAATTTCAGTAATATTTTTATCTAATCTGTGGTTCCATTTTTACGTCTCGTACTGCCAATCCAACCGCAATCTAGTTATAGCCTAACGAAGGACTTGAACGTGTTCATTTTTTATATCGATCGAACATCCCAATGCTCCAGAAAATGATACGGAATTCGAGAAAGATATAGGAGGAGCATCGAGATGAATTAAAGATCACGGGACTCGGAGACCGTCATCAGATACGTATTAAGGGAGGATTGTCCATACAGTGCATTTTGCTATATTTTATTTCATATTTTCTGTTGCGGACCAACTTGTATAAAACGAACCCCATGCACTGCATTATCGAAGAAGCCTTGCGGCGAAGTGTTCGAACAGCACCTACTAAATGTGCATGTTATTAATTTCCCTAAAACCGAAATAAAATTACGTATAGCCAGTGGAGGCTGCATAAGCGATAAAACCCTTGAGACACGGTGTTGAGCAGTTAGTACACCATGTTTGCAATGAACCGTTCGTACACAGTGCTTTGATCGCGTTATACGGTAGTCCGTCGTACCTCGAGAGGCTGTTATCTATACGTTCCGTGGTTCGGTCGCTCGGTATTTTTTCCGGTAGACGAATAAATATTAATGAATTATGAAGGAATTGATAAGGTTCGATTTAGGAGATCAGCACGATATAGGAAACCCTCCCCTAATTACCAGGTGACCGGCAGATAGCGCATGCGCGTTGGCACGGCTATCGGCTAATGGTCGACGGCACAGGGGGTGAGTGGGTGAGCGCACGCAGCGCCTCTGTTCTGTTCGTTATTCGTTATTCGACAGCCGACCGCCGACTGCCGAACGGAGGTGTCGCAGTGTGACTCGTTCATCGGGACAGAGGGTGGTTTGGTAGCACAAGTGCGTGCGGTGTGTATGCGTGTCTGTATGAAAGTGCGGGGGGGTGCACGCTCGGCCGTGAGCGATACGTGTGCCGATACAAATGCGTTATAATGTCCGCGTACGCGTCCCATAAGATTTTCGAGGACCGTCAAAGAATTGCCAGTGCGCCGACATAGTGACAGTCGCGTGTGCTTATTTTCTGCCCCCGACGATTCGCGCACCAAGTGTCGCGTCCGCCATTTACAACTGTCATCGTTCTTCCCGTCGTCGCACTCGCCGACACCGAACCAGCAAGAAATTCGCCAGTTAGACCCGCCGTGATCGGATCAGCCCGCAGGTAAAACGAAATCGACGAAACGTTCTCGACGACGACGCGACCGTGCGCGCGGATCGATCGTCGAAAACCCACGTATCGTTACCTACGCCCGTCTCTCTCTCTCTCCCTCTCTCCCTCTCTCTCTCTTGCTCGCTCGTTCGCGCGTGCGGTGCTCTCGAACTCGACGGTTCGTATCGATCACGGACAGTGATGTTTTCGCTTTTGCATCGAGCAACGTTACGTCGAGACCTCCCGGCGGCGTACAACGTTCCTCGAGCTTGTATGCACGACGATGTACGATGCTCTAGCGTCGAGGCAGTCGACGACATTTTGTACGCGCAGCCAGGTGTATTACGGATCCGCGGGTCGTACGATGTGTCGGGTACTCGACTGTTCGGGTCGGGCCGGAAGTAGCGGGCGACCCGACTTGTGTTGCGGATAGCTCGACTGTTTCGGGCCAGGTCGAAACAAGTCGAGCGGACCTCGGAATCCCATCGACCTGCTCGTTCCATCCTTATCCGAGGGAGTCAGGTTCCGGGAGCTGGTCCGGGTCCGTCCGAGTTTTCTTCCAAGCCCGCCCGAGCCCGAAACCTTCGCCGCCCCTACACTGCTGTACATGCATTCGAGAAACGGTCGCTGGAAAATCGGCACTCGTTTTGTACGATCCTTTGTTTATTTTTTAACGTACTTTCGAGTCGGTGCACGACCGCGATAAACGATCGATAAAGGGAGACCGACGTGCTCGCCGAATCGTTTTATGATTGGACGGTACGACCCGCTCGTTCGTCGAGCGTGTCGATCTCGCCGGGACATCGATCCTGGAGAGAGTTGTACCGTGCAGAAGGAAAATCCAGGCACACGCTAATCTGATCGGATTTGAGAACACGTTGCCACGTCAATCGTATTCGAATCGATCGCGGATGACCGAATTATAGATGGTTCGAGTGACGACTAATCGGAAATTGGAATTTCGTTGACCGAGGTTACCGCGAAAGTCGAAGCCCCTCTTTCTCCTCTTCTCTCCACTCCACTCCTCGCCTCTCCTCTCTTGTCGTGTCCTCTCCCTCTTTCTCCTCTGCCACCTCCTCTTCTCCTCCTCCTCCTTCTCCTCCTTCTCCACCTCCTCCTGCTCCTCTTTCCGCGTCGTTATCGATTGCAGGCTGCTGATGTTTTTATGTCCATTTCGGGAACGTAACACGCGCAGTGGTTGAATGTTTTCGTGAAATTGCGATTCTCGCTCCCCACGAACATGCAGAAACGCTTTCCCAAGCTTGTATTCCCTTTATTCGTTCAAGGAACGGAAAAATTAGGTGTCGGACATGTCAAGATCTAGGTGTCCGAAGGCGAGGTTCACAGTCTGGACAACTGACCTCGCGATAAGAACAGAGTCGCAAGGTAACCTCACCCAACCGAAAAAATCTCGAATCTTCTCAAACTGTTGCAAGCTCGTCGACCGTTTTAGTCGAGCTGCCGGGGCGAATGTGTGCAAAAAGATAGTAACGGGAACAAAATGCTTAAATTATTAACTGTTTTGTCTCATTACGAGAACTTGTATTCGCTTAATTGTTTTTAAGAAAGCGTCATTTTGTACCACCGCGCACTTTCTTCATTTAACAGCAAATGCACTTATTCCTTACATGACGAGTATACTCGTCAAGAGACAAAAATATGCCGTCTTTTCGTGACAAGTTTAATTGACATAAACAGTTAACAGCTTAAGGATGCTCCAGGGGTTCGTCTAAAGTTCACATAGTATAAAGTATATGTATGTAGGAAGCATTATGTTATGAAAGTTTTCTCGCAATAGTAAAATCGAGGATAGGAATGGCGATGAATGGGACATCACATACTCGTATTTAATGTTAAAGATTTTTTTCTTCTTGGAAGGATGGAAGCTTCCGTGGGAATTGTTGGTTCGTTGTAGGATTGTGGGTAAAGCAGTTCGACGGAAACTTCCGGGTTCGGAGCATATAGTCGATTGTCCCGGTTATTTTAGTTTTATTTTAGTTCACAGTTCATCGGATGCAACATTGTTTCAGAGTAAACCGCCGGAAAGGGAATTTTGTATTACTCGAACAGTGAACATAGAACCGTCCTCCATCTTTAATGATCAACCACAACGGTCTCTCAATGTTACTATCAACATCAAAAGATACGCTATAATTACGTGAATGGTTAGTTGATCGCCACTAGTAATTTTTACTGAATCTAGTTGAATACGTTTCGATGTTATTACAAACTGTATGATTGTAACGTACCGTCGATCTTCGCAAGGAGATTGTCCATCATTGACTACTTCCTAGTATTATTTATAGTACATAGACCGCTGTAATACCGCTCTACAGGAATTACGTATTTAAAGTGTTATGCGGTTTTGCATACTTTGTACGTTCGCTCCATATTCGCCAGACTTTGTCGATATTTCCGCGAGAAAGACTTCTGCATATAACGCGATTCGATATCCGTCTGTTAGAGCACTAATCGTATACAAGAAATATGCAACAGATAATCGGGTTTTTCTAAATACCGATTCCTCAAATATTTGACGAATCGTCCATTCAGAAGACTTTATCGACGGTAACGCCGATTAAAAGTGCCTGTAAAAAACAATATGTAGGTGTATTCGGTAATAAACCAGTTTTCTTTTTATCAAGAAATAATTACCCCTAGAAATTTACTTTATAAAGTGCTCGCCCGTTGGAGGATGACGAACATGTTTCGGGTAGTTAATTTTTTAATTGTAGCCGACTGAATTCCTGTATTGATGTAACAATGTAGCGAGGCGTACTTGAAATATAAATCTTATTTTGCAAATTGCTCAAGTTTTCGTTGTTTTGCGAAAGCTTCGTTCGCGTTGTGATTAAAAATGATTTCGGTGAGGCGTAAGCGAAATAGATACGTCTCGCGGCGCTGTTAGAGCGATTTCAATCAGTATTCGTATAACGAAGTAGATTTGCTCAGCGCTCGGTCAGGCTCCCGAAATGATTTGTCTCGGCGCGTGGTCGGAGACGTCGATCGTTCGCAGTTTTTTGCAACTCTGAGTCGGGATTATCGATTGCCTGACAGCAATGATATCGTTATTCCCGTATCAAGGATACGTGCATCGAAAATCAGGTGTTGTCTTTTTCATTAAATTAGGGGCATATTACGTCCGACCACTATTGTACCGAGAATTATACGTTGCATTGTCGCACGGACTCTCCATAGTCTGGACAGTGAATAATTCTTTTTCGCAAGTCGCCGTTGACGTAGGTTAATACCTTGAACAGCGTTGCGTCACCTTGTCGGGTTATTCCTTCGACTTAAATGTCACTTCCATTTAGTTTTCGCATGAGATAATTGCAGAAGGATTTTTATCGGTGACATAGGTTTAAGATGGTATTGTCTATTTCGAAGGATTATCGTTTTATTTCCCGTTTAACACTCCGTGCAGGCGTACGAATCTCTTATCAATTTTTATTCTCCGCAATAATTCGATCTAACGGGAGTAATCGGAAGAATTAGTAGAAATAGCTCGCAGTGGTCAGACACAACTAAAAATGCTCGTAAACTTTAACCAGATACATTCATTTATGCAATCGCTCGTCGCATAAACGTAACGGCGATCGAAATCAAAAACGCAGAAGAAACCATCAAAAAGTTTCGATTCACACTGTGTATGTAGAGTGCTCTACCGTGTCAAATAAATAGAAGTAGATCAAGAGCTTATAGAGCCCGGTTGCGAAAGAGTCCCTGCATTATGCGCATTTCAAAGGGCCAACTCCTCCGTTAAATTGAGTCAATTACAAAGGGGACAGTTTTTAAAAATGGATCAAGCTGTTCCGTATTAATATGGCTTCCTCTTGTCCTCCTTTATCGGCTTTATTATTTCTTCCTGCGCAGTTCCTAAACGGGTTCTTGGCTCTTCAGCGTCCAGAGACAGTCGTGAGTTCGTTGGCAGCATTTATAGATTGCTTGAATTTCCGTTTCAAATAACTCTTAATTAGCTTCTCCGATTAATAGGAAACCAGGTACGGCATTTGATAAGATATTTATAGGAACTATGAATTTTTTAAATCGGGCACACCGAGTGAGAACCGATCGTAATGAAACATCTATTTTGATTAAATATGTTTTACTTGAAGCGTCTGAGTCATTATTTATTCATGGATACTTTTATTTAGTATATAAATAATACATTTCTTGCACTTCTTAGACGCGTATTACGGCCAAAACAATTAGGTGAAATGCGAAAGAACGAGAACACCAGGAAAATTTACAGATGCACAGAGTCTAGTTAGATTATTTCGCACGTCGAAGAATTCCTACTCAATTCGTGGAAACGTAACTACTAAATTCTGTGAAATAGTAGGACAAGAAGAAACGCGATAGTTAAGGGATGAAACAGAGCTTTACCGTCTCCAGTCGTCCTTGTCGTCTCTGTGCCTGAAACAATCGGCTATTCGCGTCGGTATCATTCTATTAACTCGTCGCGTTTTAAATTGCAGGTATTGTTCCCCCGAATAATATCGAATCACAAAAGGAGATGTGCTAGAACCGACTCCGTTCGACAGATCGATTCGACGCTCTCCGAACTTTCGGGAAGTAAGTTGGCGCAAACACGAAAGTGTTTTCAAGCGACCGTAACGTGTAGCGTTTAAGGGTGTGGGAGTTCGAAAGGGTGAAATGCAAAAGTTTGAAGATTCTCGATAGTACGGTTGCTTGTTTCTGTATCCGTTCTGCGCGACAGTATGCTTCGAGGAGGATTCGAGGTTTAATTCGATCGGTTCGTTCGTCTGAAACGTTGTTACGTACACGATACGTAGAAGAATGGACGATTTTCTCTGTCCTTTTAGTAAAAATTTTCTTGTATTGTGGCTCTGAATAGCCCGAAGGATTAATTGTTCGCCTAATGCGCCCAGCCATATGGCCGGGCGAGAAGAATGCAGGGGAGTATTAAATCCACAGTGGAATGAGTCAGCCATTCAGCACACTCTATAGAACGGATGACGCAGATCATTATCCGAACTGCTTTTGCTTTCGAGAAGAATATACGTGGAAACAAAAAGCGGCGTGCACATAAACAAAAATTAATTGTTTGAACGGAATTGAGTATTTCTCGCTTTGTAGTAAAACTGATCGATCAGGCGTGTCGAACAAATCAATGTTTAGCAAACTGTACGGTTGTTGTTGCCGAAAGCTACTTAATTCTCTACTCGTCTAGCTGAAAATCGATTGAGGAATATTAGTGAGATTGAAATGAAGCTGGTAAACCATTGGTCAAACGCAACAATTAAACATTATTTCTAGACCTTAGAATGCAGAACAGAAGCATTTTTAATTGCAAACTGAGTGCATAAGAAAGAAGGAAACGAGTGATACTTCCACAGACTTCGTTTCAGTAGTATGAGTCAGCCATTCGTCAGGCGACAAGTCCGAAACGAACCGTTTTGTGTTCCTTGATAATCGGAAACGATTTGTATTCGTTTTCTTACCGATTGTTTGGGATCACTCGTTGCCGTGGAGGTACATTATAGGCCATCTACCACCGAAATGACATATTTCGGTGTGTGTGACGTCATCGCAATCGGCGGTTCCTCTACGGCGGCGGGCCGTTGCCTCGCGTTGCCTCGCTCTCGCTCTGTTCACCTGCTAACGTCACCGCGCGCGGTCACGCTTGTCTATCTCTCTCGATTACGCTCGTCACCGATCTCGGTACGAATCCAGAGATTCTATCTTTCACTAGACCGTGCTCGGTCAAATTAAACGCGATCTCGCGATTAATAGTTTAATAGTTTACGTAGCGTTAGGATAGAAATAAGTGTACATAGTCGCGTTAGTTCTTAAGTTATATATATATCGTTT
Organism: Lasioglossum leucozonium; assembly: GCA_028454225.1. Taxonomy (NCBI): domain Eukaryota; kingdom Metazoa; phylum Arthropoda; class Insecta; order Hymenoptera; family Halictidae; genus Lasioglossum; species Lasioglossum leucozonium. The sequence continues at coordinate 4,453,212 of CM052207.1, read as the reverse complement.
ATTCGTTAGTGAATGTCGACATTGCGGAGGTCGACCACAACAGACAAAATTCGAAATAAACCGTTTTGTGAGAAACCGGGTACAGTGTGCTCACTATTCCCGCGATACATGTTTCCTTAAACACCGATAATTGTTGACTTGACGTAGTCATTGCGACAGTATTATTTATAATAATATATTATTACCTCTAATGTTTAAAGAACTACTTTTCCGCGTGTGTATTCAAATTTCTCAGACGGGCATAGTATGGTTGATAAATGTTAGAAACTGTTCGAACCTACTCATATCAAGAATTCAATTTAAAGTTTCTTGGAGCCAGTATTACCATGATCACATTCACCCGATTCTCATTACACGAACTAGCAAGAAGAACGTGATTATCCAGAGGACAACGACTCCCGTTACTAATTAATCCACTGAAAGGATTAGCCCGTAATCGGCAGCCTAACGAAAGCAAATTCACAATGGAATTCTGCGCCCGTAGCGCACGTAACATCTAATTAAGGTATTTTAGACATACGCGAACAAGTATCGAGAGTATCTAAAGATACTTTTCAGACAAATGGAAGCCAGTAATAGCGCGTAGCTGTTTCTGCGAAATATAAATATTTCCTTGATGCTCTCGGCGCGTTCGCGCACACTTCATCGGGCACTTCGATTAATCGCGAGATCAAATATAGAGATTGATTTTTCTCGCGTTATTTATTGCGTGCGCTGCAAGTTCAGAAAGAATAGAATCAGGATACGGTTTTCGTTTCTGCTTCGCAACTGTAAATAAAACGATAAATACGCATTGTCTTCGCGAATGACGTTCATCGGAACGTTTCTGAGATTACTAGTTGCTTTCCCTTGTTAGGTTTAATTACGATAGGGGATAAAATTGATGAATGAAAATACGAGCGAGGCAACTGCGCGCGACCACCATGAACCAAGATCATTGTTGATACGTTCTGTTCAGGTGAGCACGAAACATTAATCGCCAACCCCCGTGCACCCTTTGATCGCGCGTCAATTCGTTCGGTGTTTATTGACTCGTTTAACGACTGTCCCGGGAGTAGACGGGTAATCATCCCCCAATCTGCGAACCTTTTGTCGGGGATATCGATCCTTGATGCCCTTCATGCACCAGTTATTCTCATTGCCTGGGCAATCGACGACGCGCGACGCCACGAAACTCGCTGTGATTCGATCAGAATCAAATGAAATCTCAATAGGTAGGCACACCGCGGTTCTATCATACGAGAACTCCAGCGTAAGGAACTCTTCAACGATCGAAACTCTAACGTGTGAAGACAGTCTCTGCCTTCAAACTTTAAGAGTCTCCCCAACAAAAAAACTTGCTAAAATATTAAACTTCTATACAGGCTGTTCCCCAAAGCGTGGTACGAAATAAAAAAAAGAAACGATTTACATTTTTTCATTTGAACACTAACAAAAATTGTGTTATCAAATAACAATTCATCTGAACAAAGTCCCGGGGGTTCGGGAATGTTCGAAAACGTTCTATCGAAGATCATGAGGTGCCTTTTTTACTAAGTCCGCCGCGTGGGCGGCTTTATCGGAAATACTCGGTTTTATTCGCCCGAGGATCCCGTGCTTTTTAATCGACGGCTTTATTAATATTGATGAAAACTTTTTATTGGAGGAGGCGCATTGTGAATCGAAAACCGCACGACCTCAGCGGAAAATCCAATAATAAACGAGAAACCAAGGCAATATTGGTTTCGCTCTAATGTAGACGTTTAATTAATTTTTTGCATGTCCGAAGCAACGTCTGAATAAATTTGTATTCAATTTATCAGGAATCTCTAGGAGTCTCTAGGAATTCTAATCTCATTACCAGGATCGATGCAAATATATAAGTTTCCATAAATCAACTATAACTTTCATTATCGTGCTGAAAGTTTCATTAAATCTGAACCGAAACAGAGACGATTCTAGCTCGCTCTGATCATTGCATACTAATCGACGGAGATTGATATTAGCTGAAATGAGATCGAGATACTCTTGGATTCAATTAATTTCTTTTTCTGGTGGCGAGCTTTTAGTTATCTTAATTAGGGTACGCCGGTGCACCAGTTGCACGTGTTCCTGGCAATCTTCCACGTTTATAAACATCAATTAGGAACGTGTGCAGCGTGAGATATTCCGTTCGAACTGTTACGCGGTTCTGTTGTTGCTCCTGCGTCGGTCATGGAACGAAATTTGTCGGCGGACGGCAGGCATTGTTTTAATTAATCCGCGAATGCGGGTCATGTTGAATGGGGGAACGCGTTCCTATCGCATCGTTCGCTTCCGCGTTGCTGACACAGCTAACGACGACACCTCTTTATTCTTGCAGAGAAACGAGGGAAACGTCTATCGCCAGCACCGCCGCCGTCGTGACCCGACGTTGAATTAAAAACAGTAGGAAAATGTCGTCGGTAAAGGTGGCGGTGAGGGTACGGCCCTTCAACAATCGGGAGATCTACCGTGAGGCACAATGCATCATCGAAATGTCCGGCAACACTACTTGTAAGTATAATTAATCCTACTCCCTTTTCTCTGTTGCTCTTCTTCGCAGGGGTGTTCAACCGAATATGTATGCCGGCCGTTCTATCTCTCGTATTCACTGTTTCCTTTCTCTGCTCCTTTGTCCGCGTGTAATTAAAAATGTTAGAAGCGCCGGCCAGCAAGTCACCGTTCTTTCATTGAAAGCAACAATATCGCGTTAATTAAAAAAATTTTTCTTGCCTCCCTTTGTCCAATGAAAAGAACGTAGAACGTTGCAGAACAGTTGCGGATGAAACGTGCAAAAATATTTATTACAAGGGTATCGGGAATGTTCATTCATCGAAGTAATTAGTGAGGATAGAATTTCATCGGGCTAGCATTTCTGAACGAAGGAATAACCAGAATGAAAGTGGGCACGCTGATTAATTAATCCTATCCTTTTCTGTGCGTGTTCCAGCGATATTGAACCCCAAGGCACCATCGGGCAGCAAAGATGCAGTAAAAAGCTTCAATTACGACTATTCTTACTTTTCCATGGACGTAAGTACTCGGTGTTAATCGATCCTATTCGTTCGAAAACCCTGGAAACGCGCAACTGTGTACTTGCACACAAACTTTAATCTTCAACGAAAAGTAGTGTACGCCACATTAGTACTAGAAGATAAAATCATGTTGAAGATGAAACTTATAGATAAGCTTATACTACTAGCACCGTCTAGAAGCCAGGTTAAGGTCAAGGTTCAATGGCAATTACCATTAAAGCGAGAGTAGCTTATATGTTAATCGTCGGTAATTATCAGCTTCATGCACCATAAATTATTCGATTTTTTTGTTGCATGTAATGGCGACCCTCTGTAAACTACTAAAATTAAATGAACGGATCATTAACGCTGTGTTGTAACATAGTATTTCATTCTTGATAAAGCTGTAGCGGTATCAGAAATGGTCATCTTGTACTACTTCGGAAAATTAAATTCTTCAGTTCTTTCAATTCGCTACTCAATACCAGTGGACTCAATACTCAAATTAAAATTTACATACAATGATAATATCGTTTCTGTTGCAGCCGAACGATATCAACTATTCCTCCCAGATCATGGTCTACAAAGACATTGGCGAGGAGATGCTCGAGCACGCTTTCGAAGGTAGGTCTGTTGTCAATAGACTGTGGATATAATGCATTCGTAAGAAAAATGTCTTGGAGAAACTTAAAACAGTAGAAAGATTAAAAAGTTTGGAGGAACTCGATATGTAATTTTCAATTTTTTAAAATTGTTAACCCCTTGTCCTCCAATTTATTTTACTGTTGCAGTGAGTCTTCATTGTAGTTCATAATTTCCTAGAAGTAGAAAAACAAAATGTGTATCTACTGTGTGCCTATATCTGCACCAATGGTTGTACATTTGCAACCAAAAAAAAAAAATTTATTTCGGTTCAAAGGAAATCACTAAAATACATATTTACTATACTTCAATTATACTGCAAATATACTGCAAGGGGCTAAAGAAAGAATGAAATTTCTAAGTTGTACCTTGCAATCCAGACAATTTTTGTTGATTGACAGTCTAGTTGTTTAAAATTTCGGTATTGAACCGGTGGGCGGAGACGAGGACCACGTCTCACCCAAATACATTCAGATCCAAGCATCCCACGGAATTTACGTCCAGGAATCGACACACTGTTCGCATACCTCTAAGACAGGAATTGGGGCTGAAACTGTGTGGCATTCTTGTCACGCATTCACGCTATCGCACACGAGCCTTGATTCCGTGAACAAATATTTGCGTTTGCTCTTTAGCGGCAATAAAAAGAAACCCCTCCACTCGCGGTCGATATTCATCTGAAATATAAAAAGTTCCAAATCATGCATTATCACGCTGTGTAGTTCACCGGGTCTCCCTAAGAGGACTGTATAAAAAGCCTGAAATGTTTTACGACTTTTTTCATTGTTTCCCGCAGGCTACAATGTTTGCATATTCGCATACGGGCAGACCGGTGCCGGCAAATCGTACACCATGATGGGCAAGCAAGAGGAAGGTCAGGAGGGCATTATACCACAGATTTGCAAGGACCTCTTTAAAAAAATCAGTCGCAACTCTAACGAATGCTTGAAGTACTCTGTGGAAGTCAGTTATATGGAGATCTATTGCGAGAGGGTGCGGGACCTGTTGAATCCCAAAAACAAAGGGAATCTTCGTGTACGAGAGCATCCTCTTCTTGGTCCGTACGTCGAGGACCTGTCTAAATTGGCCGTGATGTCGTATGAAGACATCCACGACCTCATAGACGAGGGTAATAAAGCAAGGTACATGCAACTTCATCAATTTTCTATTTCTAGAAATAGAAAGTTCCTTATTGCTGCCAACGCTTCAATTTTTTCGAAGGAAATGAATGAATTAATTTTGAGAACTCACGCTAAGCGTATTATCATATTTTCTATCGATTTCAGAACCGTAGCAGCCACCAACATGAACGAGACGTCAAGCAGATCCCACGCCGTATTCACTATTTTCTTCACGCAACAGAAACAGGACTCGGCAACGGGATTGGTGACGGAGAAAGTCAGCAAAATCTCCCTGGTAGATCTGGCAGGTTCTGAAAGGGCGGACTCCACCGGCGCGAAGGGTACGCGACTGAAAGAAGGTGCTAACATCAACAAAAGTTTGACCACCCTCGGGAAGGTCATCAGTGCCCTGGCTGAAATAGTGAGTCACTCTTCGTAATGTCACCGCGGTCTACTCTGAGAAAGTATACAATAATTCTGTAAGAATACAACTCGTGAAAGTTAATGAGATACACTTTGTAAAACCATTGCACCGTTTCGTGGACGTTCATGTCACACACTAGTCAATTACCTGGCACGAAATTGCACAACGTTAACATTTCGACTGTATCTGTGGCTAAGCTTTGTATTAACGTAACTCGTGTCTTCTGCCCATTTCGCTGCTGTTTTACTACGGAACATCAGGCGGTAAGTTCATAGCTCTACAGCCGTCCGTTTATGTTTAACTCTTACACATCCCACGTTTTTAGAAATAATAATTTGTTCCTTGGTGTTACATTGTTATAATGGTAAAAGATGTTAATGTAATCTCTTAATAAGTAAATCTTGAAACATTCGAGCAACAGAGTAGCGAGATGTGTTTTGTATTTATACATATTTTCCCATTACAATTTTAATTATGTACTTTATTCGAGTTAAATAGCGCTCGTGATTTAAACACGTGCATTATCTTTTTAGGCTACCAAGAAAAAGAAAAAGTCCGACTTCATTCCCTACAGAGACTCGGTTCTAACGTGGCTGCTGCGAGAAAACCTGGGTGGAAACTCGAAAACAGCAATGATCGCGGCGGTGAGCCCCGCGGACATCAATTACGACGAAACGCTCTCCACTTTAAGGTACATTTATTGAATACCCGGTTGTTAAGAAATATCGCTAGTGGTTCGCCGTTTTATTCCCATGTGTACGGGTCGGTTTCGCCGAGGGGTTCGTATTTCTCGGAAAGTTATGCAGCGACCTGAATAAGTCAGACAGAAATTGCAGTTTATAATTCAAAGTACCAGGAACCTGCGGCGTTAAAGCTTTCATGAATTATAAATGAATCTTCTCCGGGCATCTCCTGTGTAATGGAATATCATTGGCATGATATGTGTTGTTGGACATCTCCGAGGTACCGGATGTTAGTAGAAAATAGTGAATTTCGGTGAAATTTTCAGTAAAGCTTACATTTTTATACAGAAAACGCTTAAGAAACCCCTTTCAAGAGATTCGTTACTCTTTAACACAAGGCTTTTAAGCTAACTAATAAGCGTACTAATTTTTATTCAGGTCATGTCGTCGTTTGCAAGATCGTCTTTCAATTTTTCAGTACTGAAATCGTACAATTGCCTATGGGGCGGAGGTTTTTATTAGTGTATTGTGTACCGTCTGATTTATGATTGACATGTTTCACTGTGAACATTTCGCTCTTTAAACGATAATTAAAAATTCAATTTCGTTTGAGTAGAATGTAATCATAAAATTTTGTTTTATACTGTGCATCGAATGATTATTTTTTACATAGCCTGATTAATGGCTGACTCATTTCACTGTGAACCGGATTGTTTCGTACATCTAACAACCAAACGTTCAAATTCGCAAACTAGCTTACGTAACGCGTGCATCGAGTGATTGTGATTGTTACTACAGGTTTCCTCATTGATTTTCACTACAGATACGCAGACAGAGCGAAACAGATAGTTTGCAAAGCAGTGGTTAACGAGGACGCAAACGCGAAGCTTATTCGGGAGCTCAAGGAAGAGATTCAGAAATTACGGGAACTCCTCAAGCAAGAGGGTATTGACGTGCAAGAAGGTGAGCTGTTCTTGTTCTTGTACAAGGGGTTGGAATTCAAAGAGAAACTCCCTTTCTGTGCGCGTGCGGGTACGCCTGGTTCGATAACAGCGGGCATGTGCGAGTAACATGAACCGAAGGTAGTGCAATAGTCAACTTGAAATACTGTAGCGATTAGAAGACTGTTCTCACAATCAAGCTAACGGAAAGCCCCATTTAATACAAATTAAAAATCACTTAATAAGGAGACGAACAATATTTAACGCATTCGGAAAAACAATTGGAGTATTTAGTAATTACAAATTTAAAGATATTACTGGTTAAGTACTTTGCACATAATGATATTATAATCGATTTTATAAATATGAATATAGTAAAATATTCCTATTTAAGGAATTCTGATTGCATTTTCATTTTTCTATACATATTAGGGTAGACCTTATTTTTTGATCAAAAAATTTCTTTACCCCCCCCCCCCCCAGAATTGTGACAAGTATTGAGTAAATGATCTGAAAAAATTTCAACGCGAATAAAATTTGAAATTTTTTAATTTTAAAATTTGAAGATTTTAAATTTGAAATCTTGTGTTTTTTGTGAAATAACAAATTCAAAATTTTCAAATTTGATGCGCGTCAGATTCCTATCATCCAATCGGCCCCAAATTTTTTCCAGATCACTTTCTCAACGCTTCTCACAATTCTGGGGAGTGAGACTGAAAGAACCTTGCAAAATAATTGTCATTAAGTATAGCTAAGGTCCGCCCTAATGCATATTCTATATGTGCCATTTAGTATTCCACTGTACATTGAAATGTAGAGTGGTACTTTCTATTTCAAGAATTCCATGAATCGTTAATTCGTAATGTGAAGAAAAGATGAGAACAGTTACGGGGGCGATCGCGTATACGTGCGCGTGGAAGAAAGGATAAAGCACAGTATGCAATAGCATAGATAAAAAACAGGAGAGAAGATATGGGAAAGCAAAATATTAAAATGAAAATAGAGCGCTGTAGGCAAGCCACCATTTACATAGTGTATTTTTTTCTTTGTTTCCCTTGTGCTTGACGTAGGGCCAGATGGTAAAGTCACATATGAAAAGAAAGAATCTAGTAAGTAAAATCACGACAATCCATAAAAGCGGCAAAAACAAAACGTCTCTGAGTGCCAAACATTCGATCACTCTTTTTTGCGCCTGTTCTATTAAACGTCCGCTTCTATCTCACACAATGCCAAGCGCATAATCTGTATTTTTTGTCCGTTTCCGACGATTCTTTGTACATTCTGCTTCGCCGCGCGTATCGCATTCTGTTCTACCCTGTACACGCTCCACTTGGATACACTCTTCCCCTGTCGAGAGTGTTCTACTTTCGGCATCTTATCACTCTACTACAAATCATCAAATTTTAACACGTGGAAACGTCTGATGCAATTTTATCTTTCATCCACCAAGAGACCATTAACGTGGGAAATAAAATTGTCTTCGACTTTTTTCGAAATTTATCAACATTCCATAAAAGTATCCATGATCAACTTATCAGTTGAAAAAATTAGCTGCATTGCCATTCTTATCGGTTTAAACTTTCATAAAAACACCACGAGAAAATGTTTGCGTGAAAATTGATGTTGGAAATATTCTGCTAGTCGTATAAAATGAAAATATCAAAGGAAATAATGTCTAACCGGGGAAGAGTGTAATCATTAGTCCTCCTTCCTATCGTAGGTGGCATAATTGGCGGCTTTTGACATTCGACTGTATTTCATGAGAAAGAAACTAGCAATAGAAACTCTGATCGTGTAGCAACAATTACGTACTTTAGATTCCTCGTACAATTATCTTAATTGGTAACGAAAGTATTATCGCCATTTCATTAGAGAGAATCAAATTACGGTCTGCGATCTTTCCAATTTACAACTGCAATCGGGGCTGATCGATTTCCGCGAGAACGCTAACGCAAAAGCCTAATCAAGGATCGAGATCGATCTCTCGCCATCCATGTAAAATCCTATTTGCCTCCTCGAGAGCGTCGAATTGACCCAACCCAGACACGTAATTCATTTTGCAACGTGCGATCACGTACGTACCAGGATTGGGCACTATTTATTGAAAATGTTAGCAATAAACGAATGCGACGAATCACTTGAACGGGAACACCAAATCAATTCTATGGAAATATTAAATTTATAATTTAAACTCTTATTCATCCCTCGCGTCAATTTAACATATTTTTCACCGATTCCGAATAAATAGTACGTTTGTGCATTCTTTATTTATCACAAATAAGTGAAACGTTGATAGAACGATCAACGAATGAAGGTTGAAAATATGTTCGTAACAAGTGTATATTTTTCTTTACATAACTATCGTTAGAATTTATAATGTAGTATTTAGAAAAAAGATCTCGCATATCTTATCAGCCTCGACCACCGCATGGCCAACCGGAGGTAACAAAACAGGGCACGTGAAAAAGATAAAAATTGCTTTTCCGAAGAAAAATCTTATTAAACGATATTAGCAGATAATGCAAACGTGAGAAAGAAGGTAAACATTTGCATTTAGAAGTTCGTTAACGTTCGAATTAATTAAGATAACAGGAGCTAAGTAAAACGTGAGATGCGAATATCAGTCGAACAATATCGTTCGAACTTGGACGATGCCCAGCCCTGGTGTGAACTTAGGCTTTTCTAGTTTCTGTTGTGTCGGAGCTCCTTCTCCCAATGAACACGTGTTGTTTGCCTCGCTTTTTGTCCACTTAGACCCATCACTTTGTTCCCGAAACCGGGCTGAAGGTATTGCATGGCACTCGACAGCGGACAATCCGAACGCATCTCGAACGCTATGACACGAGCACCGTTCATTAGAGACTGAACCGAACGATCTCGATCGGCAATCTGCTAGTCCAGCAATGATTTGAGATTCGATTCGAGCAACTATTTAACCGAGCCGCTACGCTTCAATTGTAACAACCATAGACATTTACTTGTTTCGCGAATCTATTTCTTTACAAACGAAAAACACGAGACTTTCGGTGGACGTTCCTCGCTTACAGAGTGTTCAAGCTAACAAATGTTGTTCAATGATCTTCTGCAATGTAACTTCGAGACATTTCATCTGGTAGTTCTAGTGTCAAGTTTTTCGTTAATGAACATTCGTTGTGTAATTTGCAGACTGTTCCGTTCAGAGAAGGGCAATAAAGATATCGCGTATGTGAACGATTTGCAAAAGTAGCTTTGTTCTTTTTTTTTTCTTTTCTTGGCGAAACACCAACGAAAGAGATAAAGAATTTCGAGCTACCTGTTTAAACACAAATCACAAGATGGAATCCTTGGCGAATATTCTCTTTCACTTACGCCACTGCTTTAGTTATGGCTTTTGATGTTTACGAGACGCGTGTTACATCCCTGGCTGATTCGTCGATCTTTACTTCTACGAATCTCCTGGTTGATTTCCACTTATTTCGTGCCGTTTGCCCCGCAGGAGACGAAATCGTCAGAGCGAACAAACGCGAGGACGATGTCAAGGAGACCTGTTCAAGAATCACACCACACGCCACGTCGACGATCGCCGAGGAAGCGGTTGATCAATTGCAGGCTTCAGAGAAATTGATTGCCGGTATAACAGAAAACGCAATTGCTAATAGTCGTATACTTCCTATCTCACGAATATACTTCGTCACGTACACCCCCGTCCATAAGTCCACCGGACACTTATCCATATTTGAATCAGACGATTTTTTAGTATTAAAGGATCTATATTATGAAAATAAAAATGTTACTAATTTTTTAAAAATATCTTTAATTTTCTAAATTTTAAAATTTAAGTGGGGTGATTGTTTTCCAATTTGGCTTCTACAGCTGCCCATAAGCGATGTTTTGATTTTCTGTACACTTCCCTTATTCTATCTAATCATTTCACTATTTCTCAATCTCTTTTTTCAACATTTATTCAAATTGTATATATTTAATTTTGCATTTGCCTACAAATTTATCGTACAATATTGGTTGCATTCATCGTGCAATAGCTACGTTTAATCAAAATAAAACAATAAAATCAAGCTGGAAACTTTTATTATTACCATTTTGTTGAAAATGAGTAAATGTCCGGTGACTTATGGACGGGGCTGTTTAATGATAATTTTACCAAGCTTTCTAGCAAGAAAAAAGGAACTAGTATAAAATATCGCGTTCTAAGATAGACACGTTGGAAGGTGTTAAAAAGGAATCGGTAGGTACATTGATATGAAATGTTGATGGCTCTCGTGGCTTTTCAGAATTGAACGAAACGTGGGAGGAGAAGTTGAAGCGAACAGAGTTGATTCGTCTTCAGCGAGAGGCTGTGTTCGCCGAGATGGGGGTAGCTGTGAAAGAAGACGGCGTTACCGTCGGCGTCTTCTCCCCGAAGAAAACTCCCCACTTGGTGAACCTGAACGAGGATCCTCTGATGTCCGAGTGTCTGATTTATTACATCAAGGATGGATTCACGCGCATCGGTAGCGCCGAAGCTAACATACCGCAGGACATTCAGCTCTGCGGCCCACATATACTAAGCGAACACTGTGTCTTCGAGAACCACGACAGCATCATCACTCTCATGCCGACGAAAGGTGCATTGATATACGTGAACGGCCGTGAGATCACCGAACCAGTAATTTTGAAGACCGGCTCTCGGGTTATCCTAGGAAAGAATCACGTGTTCAGATTCAATCACCCTGATCAAGGTTGGTTGCCCGGATCCCTGATGACTGGCATTGAACTATCATAAGTGAATCGTAGAACTCGAAGAACACTACAGAATTTTATTTCTTGTTTGATGTACAGTCCGTGAACGACGGGAGAAAAGTTCACCCGCAGAAACACCTGGTAATGGAGAAACCGCCGATTGGAACTTCGCGCAGGTCGAGCTATTGGAGAACGAAGGAATTGACCTTAAGGCTGAGATGGACAAGAGAGTGCTGCTACTCGAAGAGCAATACCGCAAAGACAAGGAAGTAGCGGATCAGCTGTTCGAAAAACAAAGAAAGGTATATTTAAATAAAATCCTTCAAGACGGAGTGCGAACGCTTCACGAGACTGAAGTGAACGAATGTTATTATTACAGACTTATGAAGCCCGGATAGACGCTCTACAAAGACAAGTGGAGGAACAAAGCATGACAATGTCAATGTACAGCAGTTACACACCCGAGGACTTCAACAATATCGAAGAGGATATCTTCGGTGAGTAGACATTACGAATGATCCCTGAACTTCACGGTATTCAATTTAGCTATTTAAATATGAACTGCCTATTTAATCCTTTTTAATTAGCGAGACACACATGAGCAGAGCTGCTGCTATTAATTCAATAATAATCCTTTTATACAGCTCTCTGCATGTGAATAAGCTACGATCTTGTCTAGATTGTACTACATCTTCGTTAAAAGTGTCAGAATTTGTAATGGATACTCGTTGATTTGTCTTAATCACATGTATTTGAACGGGACTTGAAAATGAGATCCTTTAGAGTAGCTGAAGATAAGAGTAAGTAATGATTCACCAATACAAATTCTAGAGCTGTATGGATCCGTGTGAGACACGATCAGATGGTGGTACGTAAATTTTTATCTTTCTGCGATGCACGCATGTGATTATGTGATACGATATTCAGTATTGTTTCCCACCGTTTTCTATAAGGGTTGTTCCAGGCAAACTGACCACATGTTATATTAGGTTGCCATATATTAAATATCCAATTTTAAAATATAAATGCTACCAAGCTTTTTGATCAAAAAATATTATAGTCTAGTATAGTCTACAGGTATATTATACATCATTTTAAGGTACGAAGCTGATCTTTAATCAGTTTTTGTTCGATATCTAATTTTACTTTTAAATCAATTTTATTTCAATGTCCAATCAATGAGATTGTCCTGTATTCGTTTTATACGAGTGGAAAAACAACGTATTGACGGTAACGTTATGTGATGTTTGGTCAAAATGTATGAAACAGCTCAGTAATTTTAAGACCCTGAAGTTTCGACCTGAAACAGTGCATCATCTGATTGTGAACCGAACGCTGTGGCTCCTTTTAACGAAGGAACGAATATATCCACCAAATGCTTGGCTTTTCTGACTGTTTTGCCTGGTAATGGCTTGCATTTCAGTCAACCCCTTGTTTGACGCAGAGAGCAACTGGACCGAGAGAGAGTTCCAACTGGCCGCTTGGGCTTTCCGCAAGTGGAAGTACCATCAATTCACAAGTCTTCGAGATGATCTCTGGGGCAACGCGATATTCCTCAAAGAGGCTAACGCAATATCTGTCGAACTCAAAAAGAAGGTACATCCGTGGTTTATACCCTGGGGCTAAAAGTCCCGACGTGGTTCTCCTTTGTCTCGAGTCATTAACGTATAATTGCATCTTCCACCACACGTTTCAATTTTTCTTTCTTTACGAGCACCAGACATTCATTTGATCGGCGCCGCAAACGATCATGAAATCATTATCAAATTCTTTGCTATGAGACGATTTTTCTTTCTTACATTTTTCACAGCTCGCATAAAGGTTTTTTAAGTGAATTATTTTTTAACTTTGCATAAAACTGCTGTTGCGAGGCAACTCAATAGGTACCCCCTTTTTGATGTTCTGTAAATTATTATGTATCACTGCAGCCAGGTATTCGTCCTTCCATGTGTCCATGTTTACTATAGTTGATATATCATTAATATTTTTTTTTTATCAAATCACTCAGTTTCATCACCTACAAAGCTTCCATAATTGTTTACCATTCCATCAGAAAATTCCATTTTGTTTGATTTTGTGTCTTATATTTGCATCATTAATTTTGCATCTATTTCAGTAACTGAATGAACATCAGTTTCTCATACTCTTTTATCTACTTATGATATGTTTTTTGTAGGTGCAATTCCAATTTATTTTGCTCACGGACACGCTTTACTCGCCGCTTCCGCCGGATTTGTTACCAGCTATGGACGAAGACGAAGAGGAAGAAAGACCGTTCCCCCGCACGATAGTCGCCGTAGAAGTTCAAGACACAAAGAACGGAGCAACTCATTATTGGACGCTAGACAAACTCAGGTTCGTTGTCGGTAACCGTGCCTCGCACTTTAATAACGCTTAACATTCCCATTCCAATGCCCACAAACAAAGGGTGAGTTGTTCAAGCCCCACTGCAAATTTGTATCTGTTAACTGCCACGAAACGTAGACTAAATATTTCTTGGTATTTTTCATGATTTTTTTTCAGGGGCACATTTTGACTACTCTTTCAGGCGTTCATCACCTTCTTTCCTTTCGATTGAAAAGTATAATTCTCATCTTCATATACTTATGCAGGACACGTAGTCGCAGATATTCCATTACAAACATAAAAAGTAAACCGTGAAAGCTTACACAAGTACACAGATGTTCCTGACAATAATTTAAGCATGGTTTCTTGGGGGGGGGGGCAAGGGGCACCTTGTAATATATTACTAATACAAAAATCTTGTTCGAATCACGTGCTCGGTCCTACGTACATCACACTAGAGACTCGGTAAATGAAATTGTTCTAATTAAATGATCGCGATAATGGCGCAGAAATGCGGGTCCTACAGTATCGTCGCTTTAATCAGGCCGTGCTTAGACGAAAATGCACAGGGACGCTCACGCAAGTAATACGTGTTGACTTATAGACAGCGCTTGGAGCTGATGCGACACGTGTACAACGAGGACTCGAGCCCCAGCACCCCGGAGGCCAAAGAGGATATTTTCCAATGCCTTACGGTCTACTCTAATCCGAAGTTCTCGCTCGCAAATCTTTTGCCTTCGAGGTTGGTGCTCGAACGCGCGAGGCTCTATCCTTTTTTATCGCCACATACGCTTCATGTATTCATCTTTGAACTTTAACCGACGCAGATCTCGAATCTATGTCATCTCTTTCTCACCATTTTTCATTTTGTATATAGAAAATCGAGTATACCAAAATTTAAAGGGTGAGACGACTGACTTGACCACCTCGGATAACTTTGAAATTAAGCGTCATCTGTAGACATTTTTTTTTGTACAACGGGTAACGCAGAAGTTGTTCGAGATGATCAAGTTAGGTGTCTCACCCTCTATATGTATACGCGTAAACTCGATTCAATACAAGTTCCTTTTCAGAAAAATACATTGCTTTGCAACTACGCTGGTCTCGATGAGATATTGACTAGGACTTCTTGCATGGCCAAGCCAATGTTGCCAGCGTTTGGCGTTTGACAGTCCGAACGGAATTAACCCTTCTAAATTCTGAAAAATTCCAAATTGTATAGAAGCATTTTTGTTTCACAATGTTTTAACGATTCGATGATGATATTCTAATGAGAACGACAAAAAATGTATGTTCGAAGTAGAACAACAAAAAAATGTAGGATGTCCTTGAAGGGTTTAACTCCTGTACATGTTTCAATTGTCTCGCTGATCAAGAGTTGAACTCCTGTATATGTTTCTACTGTGTCTCGCTGAACACGTGCGCTCCTAGTGGCTGAAGTTTCGTCACATTTTTGCTTTGTGACTTCGTTGTGCACATGCCACGATACACTGCCAAAGAATCTACACAGATTGTGATAATTTTGTCAAGTACATTGATCACGTAGAATATGTTCTTCAACAGCTTAAACAATGTATACGCAACTATATCATATTCTTCAACAATATTCTATACCCTCCTTTAAAAAAGTTAAAAATACAGGGACAGAAGAAGTACATAACTATGTTAACTTAACTGATCCTCTGAATCTCGTATATTTTTTTTTTCTGCTCTGCATTGCAATCGTTGTAATACCGGTTCTGGAAAATGAACCTGAATATGTCCCTTTATTTAACTATGTACACATTCTACGAATGTTTCTATCGAATCTCCGAGTATCTTTGAGTACATATCACGCACACAATATCTTCAAGAAGCTAATGTTGTGTACAGAGTGTCTCCTTCACTGTGCTTTTTGACAACGTCTAACTATGTCTTGATCAAACACCGGCTGACTGTACGATTTAATATACGAAACGGTCGTGTTTTCATGTTTGCGTAGACAAAGGCTCGAACTGATGCGGGAAATGTATCACAATGAAGCAGAGTTGTCGCCCACGTCTCCAGACTTCAATATCGAGTCCATCACCGGAGGCGATCCGTTTTATGATCGTTTCCCGTGGTTCCGGATGGTTGGAAGGTAAAATAAAACCACCTGCACTTCGAAAAGTAATCAAGTAATAATTGTCATTAATGAGTCGATATTGTTCGTTACAGGTCGTTTGTATATCTGAGCAATCTCATGTACCCTGTGCCTCTCATCCACAAAGTAGCGATAGTCAACGAAAAGGGAGACGTGAAAGGCTACCTGCGCGTGGCCGTGCAAGCTGTGGTTGGTACGTAATCGGCGTCCACATATTTTTATTCCTGGTTCCTTCCATGCGAAATCGGATATGTCTTAAATAAAATTGAAGATGATAGTAATAATCAATAATGAAGAAAACCCGAAACAGTACTACAAAAACGTCCGATTTCATGTGGATTGACCCGCCTAGACTTTGAATCTTGATGCACAACATTCTCCATCAACTTTCTGCGAGAAAACATCCAGGCGTAGGATTTTCTTAACGAACCCTTCTTCCAGAAGAGGAAAACAGCGAATACGCGAGTGGCGTTAGACAGTCCGCTAGAATCTCTTTCGAGGACGATCTGTTCGGCAATCACAAGCAAAACAAGCGCAACACCCTGCTAACTCAAACGCTGGAGAAGAGCCGACAGATCCTGTTGCACGAGGAACGCGTGGTCGAAGGTCACAACGAGCAAAAGGACGTGAAAGACGAGGACGACATCGGGGATGCTGACAGCGGCAGAGGAGACAGTTCTGTTTCCAGCGACATGAAAGAAGAAGATCTGCCGGATCATTTGCAACCGGGTTCTGAGTTTACATTCAGGGTAACCGTGCTACAGGCAATAGGAATATCTACAGAATACGCTGATATTTTCTGTCAATTCAAGTACGTGTTACTATTAAACACAATGATTAGAAACACTTTAAATATGTACGACAGCAAGTAGTACGTGCAAAATTTGTTTCACAGCTTCTTGCACCGTCACCATGAAGCGTTCTCAACAGAACCGGTCAAGAATACAGGAAAAGGAAATCCACCTGGCTTTTATCACGTACAAAATGTAAGTTACCGAAGGGTTTTGAACATAAACGGAAAATCCTGTTTCTGTGGAATTTTTCACGAAAAGAAATATTATCCTTGCTAAACTTCTTCGAAAAAAAGTATCCTGTGAGAACATTAGTTATTTTAGTTGGTAAAAACTGTTATTCAAACAAGCTTAATAGAACATCAATTACACGAGATTAAGGATTAAGGATCTCATAAGGTAATCTCATCTAAACTCTAGATTTAGATTTTGCTGAATATCGCAATATCCAGCGATAAACTAATACCTAATAGAAACAGTTCGAACGAATATTTTCTAACCAACTATTGTTCCACTCAATTAGATTACTGTGACGGTGACAAAATCGTTCTTGGAATACCTGAAGACCCAGCCAATCGTGTTCGAGGTGTTCGGACACTACCAGCAGCATCCCCTGCACAAAGATGCCAAATTGGAATAGTGAGCATTCAATTCGTTACGAATTTTTTTATTCTTTTTTTTCATACTGAATCGAACATACATTAAAAAACGAAACCCTGTCCCTTTTCTTTATTTTCTCATTTTATCGCCTGCATGCCTGGCGCATACCTTTACTTTAGCATTCATCCCAACAGCGTAAGACAGCCACCGAAGAGGATGTTACCGCCGTCTATACCGATCAGTCAGCCGGTACGCTCGCCTAAGTTTGGAAGCGTGTTGCCGTCGCCTAGCACGTCGCACGTACACGCGAAATACGACGTGTTGGTTTGGTTCGAGATCTGCGAGTTGGCACCAAACGGCGAATACGTGCCATCGGTGGTCGACCACAGCGACGATCTACCTTGTCGCGGGCTTTTCCTTCTTCACCAAGGCATTCAGCGTCGCATACGAATCACTATCGTTCACGAACCGGCGTCCGAATTACGTTGGAAAGACGTGAGGGAATTGGTGGTAGGACGTATCAGAAACACACCGGAGCCCGAGGAAGAGGACAACGATTCCTCCGTGCTCTCGTTGGGTTTGTTCCCCGGCGAATATCTCGAAGTACCTGGAGACGACAGATGCATGTTTAGATTCGAGGCAGCTTGGGACAGCTCGCTTCACAATTCAGCTTTGCTTAACAGAGTCACTGCTTACGGGGAACAAATCTTCATGACCATCTCCGCGTACCTTGAAGTATGTCCGCCGTTGTTATTGTATAGCATCTTTCGATAAGCGTGTGCCGCGATTATTTTTATTTTAATTTTCGCCTATTTTTAGTTAGAGAACTGTGGAAGACCGGCTATTATTACCAAAGATCTGAGCATGATCATCTATGGCAGAGATGCCAGAGTAGGACCACGGTCGTTGAAGCACTTGTTCAGTGGAAGCTATCGTAATCAGGAGGCTAACAGGCTCAGCGGTGTCTACGAGTTAGTCCTGCGTCGTTCTTCGGAAGCAGGTAGCCCAGGTTTGTCTTGTCTACCCTTAGCGTAGTCCCCCAACACCTTGATCCTACCCTTTATCATTGATATAATAGTCGTGTACATTTTCCAAATCTTTTGAAGCAAAGTAGTCACACTTTATATTTACTTAAGTCGATATTCTGGTCTGAAACAGAAAAAGAAATCGATCTTTTCAATTTCGATCGCCAGAATCCCCCCTCACAAAGGATGATACCGAAGTGACATCTCCAGATCGCAATGAAACTTTGGGTGGACGTAATGTTTTTCCCAGAACTGCGTCCTCCCAAAGTTTCATTAAGGTCTGGAAATTTCATTTCGGGATCGTCCCTTGTTAGAAGTAGTATACGTATACATATACATATATCTACAATGATTATTATATCATGATACTTGTGAATTGGCCATTTTCTCGATTATGTTCTGTTTTTTTTTTCATATTACAATAAATATGTTTCGAAAACGACAACATACATACCGAGTAATATTTGATATATTTCTTTCATTCAGTACCTACTCCTCTTTCATAATTATTTTCCAGGTGTACAAAGGCGACAACGACGGGTGCTTGACACGAGCTCCACCTACGTCAGAGGAGAAGAAAATCTCCATGGATGGAGACCACGAGGAGATAGTCTAATATTTGATCATCAATGGGAACTCGAGAAATTGACCAGGTTAGAGGAAGTAGAGAGGGTCAGATACATGTTACTGTTATGGGACAAGCTTTGCATCGACATAGCCCCGTATTGCAATAAAACACCACACGATTTCACGAAAGGCGAAAAGGTAACGTCATTGTTTATACAAGTGAGAATGTACAGGATGCTCATACTTCCTTCAATATTATATATTTTATACATTTATTTGCACGTACAGGAGGTTTGCAACATGATGGCAAAGGCAACGAACGAACCACACGCTAGCCCAGTAAAGCTCAAACGTTCAACAAGTAAAGACGTTAACGAGCATGCCGAATTAACCGAAAAAGAGAAAGAATTGGCGATGAAATATATAAAACTAATTCAGGGTCGAATCCCAAGCAAAGAACCGATTCTACTCTCTGACGTTTCACCTGGCGAAGACACTATGGCTGATATGTCGGCATCCATGATGTCTTCCGTGATATCGTCCTCGTCCCAAGAGTCAGTATACGCGAGAACTAGTGATTACTTAGAGCAGGTAACCCTCCCCGCATGCCTGAGTGCTCCTGCTAGTAGCGGTTGTCCACGCTTCGTCGCATCGTATTACCTTGACAATAGCAAAAATAGATATTGCTTTCGAGATTCAAAGAAAGCGATACTCTCTTTCTTCATTCGCATTTTGCGTAAATCCGTTCGGGACGTACGAGAATCAAATTAAAAATCAAAAAACAGATACATTGAAAGTATTTTCGGTTACATCGGCATATCAACTTATCCGAAAGAGTGAAGACAACGAGGGTTCGATTCAATTTGAACATCGAAATTTCTTCAACTGTTTTAAACTAATCGGAATCAGGCTCATCTTTTCCATGTAGCTTGCAACGGCTTTGATTTTGTCTGTACAATTTAAATTAAAAAGAAAACTATTAATTGTCAACTACACTTTCGCTTTTCGATTCGGACAAATCTGATCGTGCAATATTTATATTATCGGATAGCTTCGCTGAGTCAAAGTCGCGCTTTTTTAGCGCAGTCGGCTTCTATTAAACAGCTTACTGTCTACTTGACGATGACTCGAGGTGTTCGAGTCAATGACAACCGCCCAGCACGATTGGACACATGGTCAGGGTGATGCTGGAGTGTTACTTGCAGGCTGCTGGTATAATAGTATGGAGCAGGACTAAGTCGTGCATCCTTAGGTTGAGTTCACCGGAGAGGGCTAGACTGCAGGAACTTCAGGAGAGCATATTGGCAAGCGAATCCAACAGTCAGACTTGCACCGTCGCGCCGACGCCGTTAGTTACCTCCTCCCCCTTGAAAGAGAATTTGGTGCTCTACGTGCCGGAAGTTGAAGAAATACGCATTAGTCCAGTTATCGCCAGAAAGGGATACCTAAACGTTCTCGAGCACAAGACTAACGGCTGGAAAAAACGTTGGGTGGTATGTATCGGAAGCATGTCAACTCTTTACACTTTGAAAATTGTTAATCATTATCATTTTGTCGTATCCAGGCTGTACGACGACCATACGTTCTAATCTTCCGAGAAGAAAAGGATCCTGTAGAAAGGGCTCTCATCAATTTAGCTACCGCTCAAGTCGAATATTCTGAAGATCAGTTAGCTATGGTCAAAGTACCAAATACTTTCAGGTGAATTGATCAACAAGACTCTTGTTAGCGAACTCTTGCGAACAAATGTTTAATGTTCAACGTTCTGTATCTCTTCTTTCAGCGTTGTTACAAAACATCGAGGATATTTGCTACAAACTTTAGGGGACAAGGAAGTCTACGACTGGTTATACGCTATCAATCCCCTTCTCGCTGGTCAAATCAGGTACGTGTACATATACATTTAACGGTGGATGTCGGCACATATATATATAAACTGGCATGATGACGAGTCGAACGAGATGTTTGACACAATCGTTTTTGGTATTGTTGCAGGTCAAAGCTAGCGCGTAAAGGTCCGACAGCCGCAAATCTAAATAACGCTTCGCCTGTCGGTTTAGCTCCACCGATAGATCAACAATCGAACCAAAACAAGTGAGTGGTCGAAACGTTGGCCGAGGTAACAAGCGTCATCACGAAAGCCTCCGAGAAGGTGCTGTACTGGTCGCACTCGGCCTTCGAGTCCCACGATCTCTGTAGCTTTCGATTTTCGGTAGTCTTCGATTATTAAACGGCTCGGAAAAGCATATCGATCGGCTACCAACTTCGTCAGCCGCCGAATATATCTCAACGTCTGATTTAACGATCGTCAGCCTGTCTAAGGCTGACGATCGTCTAGAGAAGATGGGGGAAAGAGAGAGAGAAAAAAAAAAGTAAAATCACTAACTATAAACGAAACGTAATTCGTCTTTCGAAACAAATGTTACACGCGTTCGAATTGTATTTAAAGACAACAGATTTATTATGTTTCGGTGTTGCGATCCGGCCACGCTGGCCTCTCCGTTCGTTTCATGGATCATTGATCGAAACGTTGCTAAACGTTGACGAGGCACTGCGTGCCGAGCGAGTACCGCGATACCTTCTTACGTCGTATTTGAATTTCTCGATATTAGGCGGTCGTACGAAGCCATTCTCTTTAAGCGCGGAACCGCATAGTGACGAAGAGGAACGTATTTATGCCTAAATAAAACATTCCTAAGACGATCATAGAAAAGAGACAAGAGATATACACACTTGTAGGTATACTCGTAAGAGATGTGTGTGCGAGCGATAGCAAGAAAGAGCGGGAGAGAAAGGAAGATAGACGATGGGACGAAGTAGTGAGATTACGAATTTTCGCGTGTTCATGACTGGAGATTATACACCGAGAAAAAACGGTGCGGATTATTTCGTACGAATTGAGTCGGTGAGCGTTGAATAATTCATAGTGTATTTCATTTACGAGTTAAGTTCACGATTGTGACCGTCATCGAAATGATCCTTTGTGCTCTACCCTATGCCTTGTTTCGCATTTTAATAACGTCTGAAGCCTCGGATAACGAACAACTAAGGGGAGATTTAATTGTTTTACTTTACTGTAGATATAAATTCGAGTTAAACAATTTTTTTCAATTCGCTTGCGTTCACTTTTAACGGTGAACAATTCCCAGTATTATTTCAACTAAGTAGTCGCATATATTATACATATATATTGTATAGGAAATCTTCCGCGTTTTCTTTTTTCTATTTATTGATATAACTGTGTTAAGATCTGTGTAAACTATATTATTATTTGAAAAACGAATACCTGTCTTACTCTTGAAGATCGCAGAGTTTTAATAATGAAAATCCCGAGGCAAATTAATTTCTCGGTCGTTTATAAGCGACGGCGTACACTGAAGTACACCGCGCTCCTGTTGCCGTTTTTGCTTGCTAACTGTTGTAGAATCTGATAGTTTTATTTTGTTAACTATGGCATACCTATTGATGAAGAACGAGAGACCATGATCGAATAAGTTGTACGCACTCGACGCTTAACCCTTTGAAGCAAGAATCTAGGCGAGGTAAATTGATATAGGATCATCGATAATTTCTGTTGCCTTTCAACATGTATCATTGATCGAGTTAGAAAGTATATGTTTTCGTTTACGTTTCTTGTAAAAGTATAGTCACATTTCCACATGTATAATAAATTGTGGTGTTCGTCATTGAGGACACTATAATTACAGCATAGTTAATTATTTATATTTGTAAATTGAATATATAACTACGTCATGCAATTAATTTATAAATTACGAGATATAGCTATGGTCATAAATTATTGCGTATGTGATATTTAAATATATATTCTTTGAGACGTTGCTCTTTTAACATATTGTTGGCGGGTTGCGAGCATATACTCGGATTCTCCTGCACAAACGTTGTTGATTTGCTGCGAGTATGCTCGTGTATACACACACATCAGCTTGAGCAATTGTATATGCATTTTATTACATTGGCTAATGCATCATGTCAAAAGACAAACTCGTATAAATTGTCGTTATAGCAAAATTTTACTGGGTAATGTATTGGATGTCTCATTTAGTTATAAAATAGTCAATGATGCCGTCGGTCAACAATGCGTTGAATAGAGTAATATTTAGTTGACTTCAATATATTTAAATTACTTTCGTAAAAAAGAGATTCGTATGTATCAGTTTAATTTATTTTATCTTTGTTCTTATTTACAATTGATTATTCGTTGACAGAAGCTCTTTGGATAGAAGAAACAATTTTTAATTATACGAATAAGCGATGGATCATATTACTGTGAAGAGATTAACTATCAATTTATCAAAGTTTGTTACAAAGCAACTTGGAAAATATAATTATAAACAACGTACCAACTTCATTTGCTTTAGAGACAAAATAAAATTTACTCTGAAAATTGGGTAGTGGCTTTTCTTATACCACAACAAAAAAATGTAACGCTAATCTGCAAAATACAATACTTTCATCCTTGAAAAAAGAAAACCAATCCTAATATATTATATTCTGTTTAGGTTGCTTTTATCGAAAAAGATCGTAATATTGTTGTTTAGAAATTCCGTAATTTATGCAAAATAAGAATGGGAAAATCGTGTAACATAAATTAATAGGTAAGAGACTAGCAATAGCATACATAAAGGGCAAATGCATTTATCATATTCATGGCATCTCTGAATAAAAGACATTCAAATCTGAACTGATGAATGTAAACTGAGGACTGTATTTATTCCTATTTTCAAAAAGAGTTTACTATATATTTACAGAATAAATGCAATGGACGTAAGATTAAAAAACGAAGAATTGTAAAATGCATTTTTACATGATAAGTCGAGCGTAATGAGTACATAACGAAATTATTTAATTTTCCTCTTTTAATCTAGACGAGAACGCGATAAATTCTACAAGGCTGTAATATTTACGGACACATACGATATTTATAGATATTACTTATGATGTATAGTAATTAAATCTTAATCTCATTATTTACAAATAATTGATTACAATGTATGTAAAAAATGGCGCGTGTAATTAAAGGAAAGCTATGCACAGTAATTACTATATTGCTTCAGGGGGTTAAAGTCTTCGTTTATAACGCCGTAAACAATGAAGAAATTGGAAAGTACATGTGAAGCTGAAGAGAGAAAGATAATATAAGGTGGGTAAACATAAAAGAAAATTGAAACAAGCGTTGCAAATTGAAATTCAAAACGTCGTTGATAAGATTAATAATCATTGTTGTTATTAGGAGTCAAAATGCGGAGTTACAGAGAATGAAACAAGAAAGAACGAGAGAAAAGAGAGGATCGTAAAAAAAGAGAGAATGAAGAAGCGCGCGAGAGAAAGAAAGAGAGAATGCGAAAGAATATGTTTGCTTATACATATATTTATATATATATATTATTATATATATATAATACCTTATACAGATAAAGTATATTATATAAATATATAAATAAATTTAATATTAACGTAAGCATT
Organism: Lasioglossum leucozonium; assembly: GCA_028454225.1. NCBI lineage: Eukaryota > Metazoa > Arthropoda > Insecta > Hymenoptera > Halictidae > Lasioglossum > Lasioglossum leucozonium. The sequence goes on along the minus strand of CM052207.1, from coordinate 4,428,736 downwards.
TTGTCAAATATCGAACATCATCTGGAGGCGAGAAATTAATGATGATTTAATCTGTACCAAGTATGTAAGTTCATATACTTGTTTATAAGGTAACTAAAAAGAACCTATTGCAAAAAACGTTTTCATTTCTGATCGTTTGCTACGAGAAACATGCATCGATGCTGTAACTTGTATTCATATTATTATTCAATTTTCGCTAGGCTCACTGTAAGTGGTAACGTGTAATAAAATCGGTCAATAAAAAGCTTGTATGCTTAACAAATTCTTTTCACGGCGAACCCGCCTTTTTCAACTCTCGCGTTACCCGAAAAAATAACTTCCATTTTTACACGCGCGCTGTTTAAACGCGGAACTAGAACACACAGAAACTATGTTATGTTTCAAATCATTTTATTTCACCATTAAAATTAATCTCACACTGACGATAGTATCTTCATAGTTAACACTTGTTGCGTACGGGTTTGTGGTAAGTTTTGTAAAGGCATCTGCCAATCTATGTACAATTTGCTGATCTGACTGAGCGCCTAAAATGTTTTGCACAAGCTGCTTGTATTCCTCTTGATAACAGATTATCAAATGATAAAGGGGCTGGCACGCTGCCGATATGAAACCTTCATCGATTTCTTGTGTGAAAAGTGCAGTCATCAGCAACTTAAAAAAGAAAACATTTTATTAATATTTCGATTGTTTTATTGTCGTATCAGGACGAAACAAACGTAATCATTTACCTTTAAAAATGGCGCAAGCATTTGGTTTCGTGGGTGGTCATTCGGAGTGTGTGAATATATGTGTTCTGATAAATAGGAAATTATATTGCAACACAACCAAGGTATTCCGTTAATAGTCGAAAACAAACCCCATTCTAAAGATTCTAAGATTGGTCGCATTAATGCAGGGGGTAAATTGCATGCTTTGTCAGAAAAGTTTGCACAAAAAGATGTTATCATTTTATAGTAGCTATAACAAAAATAGTCATGTATTTATTTAATCACAAGGTATAAAAATTAGTTAAAGAGTTTCGATTGATTCAATTATGATAGTAACATATTTTCACTTACAGTGAACATAATATTGGAAATTGGAACAGGTTTATAGTCACTATAGGTGTAATTATATTCAGGCCACATAAAAAAACATCTACAAGCATTGTTGCATTCAGCGACAGATCATACAACATTTCCATTATGATTTGTATATCTTGGTAATTATCTTCCTCGTCTAAATTTATTGCGAATCGGTTATTATTGTATCGTATATAACTTTTCATTGTATTCAAAAATACTTCGTATATCTGCGACTCTTCGGTCTGAAAGTATAAAACGTGGCTAAAATTATATAAATATCAGTATTATCCTTTCTTTGTAACACTATTTATAGCAACATGCAACAATTAAAAATATTTTTACCGCGGACAGGGGAAGAGAAATCGTTACTTTTGAGCATTCAGATAACAATTCCAAGATTAATTGTACTATTTGCTGGTAATTATGATACAAAGACAGTAAGTTAGGAAGTTTCTCTAATACCGGAAACATATATTGAATCAATATTTTGGACGATGAGAGTACATGTTGACAGCCCTGTGCAACTCCTATTATATAATAAAACATTTTAAACATAATTAGAAAATAAGATCTTTTCGAATACAAGAGTATAAAACTTACCAATAAAACGTTCTAAAATATCTATAATTTGAAATTTAATTTCTTCTTGCTGATAGGACTTTAAGAACTTTTCATCCGAGGTAATTTGTATACACCTGTCACGGAGTGGTTGTAATAAGGCCTGTGGCCAGTAACCTCCTTCTTTCTTTGAATCCGGATCCGCGAATATACACACAATCATTACTTGTATTAAACCTCTTTTAACTTCTGATGGAAAATCGTATTGTCCTCTCACTGCCATATTCCAAATAGGCTTAAATCGTTCGGATTTCAATATTTCTGGTGCTCTAAAAAGTAGCAATGTTTTTACTTGGCATCTTTTACTTGAAATAATATATTTTTCCTTTTTATCGAATGTTATACATTAGCAAAAAACTATGACTTTGAATTTAAAGATTGAGTAAGAAATACATACTAAATAGTAGCATTTGATGAAATATTCATCAAATTGTACACCTAATATTACTAACTGTTTTTCATATCATGATTTCATACTTACTTCTTCTGTGAGACAACAAGACTCTCTAATAATTTTATAGTTTCATGCATTATCGTAGGCTCGCTTCTGAAAGCATTGATACTATATTCGATTTTGTCTAAAAGAAAGTTTATAGCCCATGTTGCGCCAGAACTACCTTCTCCAAATACTTCTAAGAACGTGGTGCTTGGTACTTCGTAACTTTCTCTAGGTAAAAGATAATTGTTTGCCCATCTGTTCAAAAACCATATTATAGTACAGCTTAATACAGGACTTAAAATGCTGTCTAAACGAACAGATATTGCAGTTTTTTCTATAGCACACAGACGAAAAATATCTGTGACAAAATGAATAACATGATCCACTGATTCTATAGCAACATTAAGATCTGAAGAAACATTCTCTGAAGCTACTAAAAGTTGTGATGTAAGATTTATATCGACTTTTCCTTGGTTTGCCTAAAACATATATTAATTTATAGCATGCTGTACATATTTTAGTTTAACCTTTTGTCTTACAAAGGTACATTATCGTTAATAATTTTGCATTGTTATTAATAATTTCTTTGCTTTCTTCGTGTCTACTTGAACGAAATTAACAAGAAACATCTTTGTATGTATAATGCAAAAAAAATACATAAAGTGTGACGAATTGATCCTTTTCTATCAACACATACTAGTAATTTAATTATATCTTTGTCAAAGTCCAGTTAATTTCCAAAAACTAGTTTTCGTACGAACCTGTTCCTTACTGTAATCGTTTATTTCCGAAGGTATTAAAGGAACCTCCCCAATACATTCCATGCAAAGTACGTGACCCGATATAAGTAATAGCCAGTGTATATCTTCGTACAATTTACATGCATAAGTATCGTTTAATGTACTAAAAGAGTCAACTTGTCCCACTAATTTGTTCAGAATTTCACGTAGTTTCGAGGTACGATCTTTTATTAAATGTGACAACAGTGAAAGAGAATGATTTAATATCTCTCTTCCAAAACAACCTGTAACAAAAATTAAGTTTTGTATTAACAAAACAACATTGTTCTACCACATGATTATGTTTATAAGTGCAATCATAGCTTTACTTTAATATCAGTGTTGTCCACAAGAAAAAGGACTCACTGAAAAAAGTTTGAAATAAGATTTAAATAGACCTACCAATTGCTTGCAATTTTTCCTTAAATCTATCTTTATCATCTTCTTCATTTTCATCTTCTTTCTTGTTAAGGTCTTTCTCGTCTAGAATTCTTACACCTTCTGGTGGACACAAATGACATTGGACATACGTGGTAAATATTCGCGTAAAACTTTGTTTACAAAATTCGTCGAAAATCCCTTTTTCATTCGGTAAAAAATTCACATCTGTTGACGAAATACCTATCCATACTCCAAATAAAATGTCTAAACCCTCTGAGTACAAGCACTCGCTTGCATACAACTGTAATCGATAAAAAAAAGTCTTAAAAACATTATACAAAAATTTCAATATTATTATAGAACATTTTACGTAACTTACAAATTCTTCTTGCGCCGAATTTTCCACATACAGACACGTTAATCTACACAACTGTTCCATAAATGCTTTTACCAGGTCCTCAGGTAAAGTTGTAAAATTTTTACTAACAAATTTAGTCAAATTTTCGACAATCCGAGCAATTCCAGGTGCTTCTTGGTCAATGATTTCAATATTTGTTATAAATTCCAAAAATCTCCGAGTGTAGTTAGAAAAGTATTGTATTTTCATTTCTTTAGATGAAAATATTGGACCATCCAAAGTCCCTAACTGTACTAGACAGATCCTCGCTAAATGAGCTAATTGTGGGTTACCTCGGATTTTCCAATACAATGTAAAAAATAAATCCTGTACATGTGGAGGCAATATTACATACTGCCAGCTTTCGTCCAGCTTTAAGTTCACATACTCGTCGTCAAGCATATTGTTGAATCTAACAATAGATTGTACAATGTTGTTAAAGAATTCAGTGCAATTGAAAAATATTTAAATAGTAAAAGTCAAATACTTAATTATGAAAAGGACAAAGGTCGTACATATTATATCGTAACATTTTACAGATTATTGGCCAAGTAAATATGGTTTCTAAAATTGGAAGTAAATGCTTGAGAAGTGCTAGTGTATCATCTTGCACATCCTTTTTAATCAATTCATCGAGTATTTCAAGGCAGCACTTAAAAATTCTTTTTAAATTTTCTTTTTCGAATGCTACCTTTTCAGCATAATGAATTTCCATTGAATAACCAATATTTGAAGTTTTAGCATCGAACTTATATTCTTGCAATACAGCTGATATAAGATTGCAGCCTAAAATTTTCTATAAAAATTAGAAAACACATAAGAGGTACATAATAAATTTAAACAACAGTATAAAGGTATATAAATATATTTACTCTTGCCAAGTCACCAGTCATTATTAGGTTTTCGACTTCATCCAAAAACTGTTGCTGTTCTTGTCCAGAATCATTGGATCTGTTTCTTTTGATTATAATTGCAATAACTTGCAATATTTTTCCTTTGATATATGGGGCCAACTGTGGTTTATTAATTGTATAGTGTAAAAGGTATTGCCTTAAAGCACAGATGTCATCCTTGGGTAAATTTGACCATTCTTCTACCAATGCTATTTTTAAAAGACCTGCTGCCTCAAAAAGAATATAATCATTTGTATTTGTTTCTAAAATTTGGCGACAGAGCTGATAAGGAGATTTAGTTTTTCGAAAATTTAAAAAAACTTCGTCTGCAGATTGTCGTTGTTCTATTGTAGATAAATTTGGTGGTGCCTGAAAGAATAACAGGGCTATTAATAATAATGCTATAAGGAAATGTTTTCTTCAAACTATCAGTGCATACGTAAATGAAACACAATACTCATATATTTATAAAGAAATGAATTCTTGAGAACTTTACAATAGTAACAAACAATTATATTGTACAGCTATACTTAAGTTACTTAAGTCATAGTTACACTTAAAGTGCTATTTATATATCTACTTGTTCAGCCAACATATTCAATCTTATAATTTAAAATATACGTATCTACAAATTTGTTTTCATAATTCTAGTGAAATAAACTGTACCAACTGAATTAATTACAATCTATCGTATAAAATATATAAATAGTTGATATACATAAACATATATTATTTGATAGTTCTTAGTATTTACCAAACAAATTTATTATAACCTATAAAGAGAAACAAAATTACTCTGAAGAGAATATAAACTTACTAAAATGACTTGTGCAGCTTTTTCTAATTTGTTAATTATTTGTTCTGCCATTTGTTCAAACTTATTTGTATAGTATCAACTCTACGTCGCGCTACTCGAGAGACAGCGGGAAGCTAGAAGTCAACAGAAAGTTCATCTTTACCCTGATTGGTTGACTACTCGTTGCAGTGTTGCAGTAGCGCTGCCTCGTGGCAGAAGACAAAAAGAAATACGTATATGTAAACTGATGTAAATACATATATAAATAGATGCAAGATTTTCGCGATACATATTACAAAAAAACCTAGGTATATGCAATCTGCATCATTGGCTGAACTCAACAAGTCATTTAGAGGTGAGAGAAACCACCTTCGACTAATTTCGGGGTTCACAGTCGCATTTAAAAAATTAGTAATTTATTGCAGTTATATTAATTAAAATTCATAAGTAGATCTTACAATACATACAATATTTATGTTACAAAATTATTTACAATATCGATCCGCTTTCATTTTACTTCTTCTATCCAGGAGAGTTTCATGCAAATTTCCTTCACGCTTTGCTTTTTCTAATTCCGTATGATTTGCTTTGCTTATCTTCAACTTTTTATCCTGAAATTTCTGGAATTTTCTCCTGAAAGAAATCATTGTATTCATAAGTTATTATGAAAAGTTTACAATTAATCTTGCTCTACTTACACGTAGTTCACTTCAACATCTAACAAGGAACCTTGCTCTTCCTTTGGAATGTCCTTATTTGGGTCTTGAGTCTTCTGAATTATACTCCTTATTGTACAAAATTCTGAGGGTCCAGCTGTCTTGTTTTGACAAACAATGTCATCGTCTTCTGTTAGCGATATGAAGCAATTATTGCTATTTAAGATAGCAAGTTTTCTATCCTAAAACCAAAATAAATAAAATTTAATGTCGTATCATCTTGTGTCCTTTGTTTTTAGCTATTCATTAAAGTACTTGAAAAATTGGTTCCCATTGTTCAATCATGCCCACTGCATCGCTTCTTCCAACAACAATACCGTTCTTATCAACACCCAAGTATTTTCCATAGCCAGACTTTAATGCAATTTTTGTTTCACCTATTGGAAATGCTGTCAAAATTTCTTCCGGAGAAGGTCCCTCGCCCTCATTGTGAGGAGCACCTAAAGTAAATAATCCATTATCCAAAGCTTTCATATAAGTATTACTTCCAAACTCGATTGCAACCGTCCCTGTTACTTCTGATACTTGTGCGGCTTTCCACCAACCACCTAAAAGCAATCTACAATGAAGTACTTTATAACAAACTAAATGCTGTTGTAAATAATATAAATAATCAGAATACCATGATTTACAGTGTCATTGTCATCCGTAACAGTAACGTGTTCTCTTTCTTGCTTTTTTGATTTACGTTTTTTTGACCTATAAAATACGAAAGAAAGATTATGGATATGAAAGTAATAACAAATCGGTTAGTTTTAAGAGGTTAATTGATACCTTGTTTTTTCACCTTTCAACACCAATTTTCCTGACCTCACTTTCTCGTATTCGGACATTGTCACGTACCGTTTTTGTACTGACTTAAAATTATTAATTATTACCAAAAGTGTTATGGCTTTTGCTATGCCTAAAATTATTGTACAATATAAATCATATTATACCAAAAAGGAAATTTCCTCTGTGATTGTACTTTCTAAAATTAATTAATTATAATTGATTATTTACTGACTAATAAGTAGTAATGAACTGACTTTTAAGTAGAGAGTTATTTGTTAAAAATTTAAACTATTTCAAACAACAATGACAAATGTAGCATAACGCTGAACACAGCACTGTTATTACGATATTTTAGATGGCGCCAGTAAGGTAAATAGTGTTTATACAGGGTGTCTCAAGAATTACAACTACAGTTTTAGTTCTTTGTATATTTATAAATGTAAAACACAATACAAAATCGTTGACATCTATGTATTGTAAAATTAATGTGATTGTTTTTGTAAATATATAAAATACAAAATTTGAATTGATATATAAATATGAATCTTGTTCTTCCTATTAAAAAATTGAAATTACAAATCGTAAATATTTTACAAATATCGAATTAAAATTAGTATACAAGCATCATACAAAATTCGTAAAAATATATATTTTTTCATAAGAGCGATAGAATAAAACCTATAACATCAAATTAATGAAGTTACATAAGCATTACCTATAAAAGCCATGATCTACATGGAACATACAAATTTAAAGATTCTATTTTATTCAGTAAAAGTACTCAATTTGTTACTACATAGCTGTGGCACATTTTGAGATGTATTGATAACATCTATAAGAATTCATCTTCAGACTTGTATGTAGTATATAAAATTCAATTATATAAACGCAAGTATTACGTATAATTAATCAACAAAACAATATTTGGCATAGGTGTTAAATTATATTGAATAATTTATTTTGCCAAATTAAAAGGATTTATTTAACACAACTTTTACGGAGATGATGCAAAATTGTTATTCGCAAGTGACTCGATGAGTATAATTCAAAATTTTCATATAGCAGTAGAGTATTAGATATATTTTTTTAAAAGATTCATATGAATTTATACAAGAAATTAGAATGAATAAATAAAATATAAAAATTCTTGTTCCTTTTTTAAAATTCCGTCACTTATATATACATATATATTATACTTTATCAAAAAAAATGGTACATGCAGATGTTACATATGTCAGCCAATTTTTATAAGTAATAATAATTTAACAAATTACGAATATAGTTCTTTTTTGTGCATTTTGACATCGTTATAATTAATGATAAGGTGACATTTATTAACTTTTTTTATTTGTAAGATATAACATCTCTTTGTTGTAATAAGAATATAGGGAAAAAACTTGATAAACTATACTTTAGCATAGTTATATCTCGAAAGTAAAAATATTGGTAGCATAGAACTTTCATTACAATTGCTATTTATATTGAATGACGGATCTTATTTAACCCTCGCTCAGTCGGCTCAGGGTCACTTGTGACCAATTTTACATTTTTTCAACAAAATCTTCACCTCTCTATATGTATGTATAATAAGCGTCACTAGTAGACAGCGGATTTTATGTATTTATGACAAAAATGAATAGGTGCAATTTAAAACGGTAAAACATTAGGAAGACCCAAAAATACTGTTACGTTCTACTTGTTAAATATATTAAGAAAGAAAATTAATTTCTATTCCACTCGAGTTTATTCCATTTCATTTAGAAAATGTTTATTTCACATAAAGATCCGCTGCCTAGTTATTAGATTCTATATTGTATCGAAAAGATAAGTTTAAAACATATATTAATAAAAAGTTTGACATAAATAGGTCAAAAGTGATCCGTTATTGACCTACACCAATGCACTGCTCTTTTAAGTCGGCTGTACGAGGATTACTTATCATTGAAAGCATCATATGAGGCAACGACATTTGTTTTATATTAAGTGTTACTGTAATCATGAGATATCAAATATGAACAGTACCTATGCTTTTGGGCACTAATGGAATTCTGTAAAAATCAATTATTTGTACGTCTAGGAATTGGATGTCGAAGTACTAAAACACTGTCCGCTGATATAATTGGTAATAAATTGTCGCAATGATGATTAACTAAATGACTTACACTATCGAAGACACGATCTTTTGTGCGAACCTAAAAATTAAATATAAATAATAAATTAAAGAAAAATAAATATTTTCTAGTATCACTACATTAATTTTTGTTGAGTACTTACTACTCCTTCGGGATCAATTAACAATAAATGTTTTGGTGTCCCATTGTTCATTCCAGTAAGAACATATTGACCTGGTGAACCTTGAGATTCTCGAACCAAAAAATCGCCATCCTATTAAAATAATAATTAGACATTTATTAAAACGCAAATAAATGTCTCGATATACTATAATATATTATGTTCTATTGTTCTTACCCGCGTAAGCATAGACTCTGCTTCAGCACGACTAACACTGCCATGGAACCATATTTCTTGCTTTAGTTGTTGCTTCTGAGAATGTGGGCTTAATCTATTCATATCCGAGATTGCAGAACTAAATGGCTCTAAAAATTGTACATAATAATGATACATAGAAATATATTTATTTGTTCTGTTTATGTGATAAAGAAGAAAATGAAGTACTGCTTACGCATATCAAACACGTCGAAAAGTGATGTTTGATCACGATGACTTTCCCTGGTCGCTGCTATTACGCTATCATTGACATAATTATGTTCAGGGGGCATACTGAAATTTGCAATGGTTCCATCAGAATTTAAATCAATTAAATTACCAGTCTCTGCAAAACCAATAGAAATTATTTTCAACATGATTTGAGACAAGTTGCAGCATTCTCTAGTCACTAAAGCTTAGTAGTATAATATGACCTATGAATAAAGCCTACCTGCCCATTGTTGATGTCTATCAGAATTCGAAGGAAATGAATCGTGTAAACCAGAATTTTGTGCGCTGCTTCGCGTTACATGATTCTGTCCAGAATGATGATGTTTTAAATTGGGTAATGTTGATGCTGCAGTCGGCAAAGGTGGCACTGGTGGAGGTCCGATATCTGGTGGCACTTTGCCTGGCAAATCATTGTAATAATCTCTGTCTGCTTCTCTCATGCCATTTAACATGGGACTGAAAAAAAACAAATATTGGACAAAACGTTCGTAAAGTAAAACTGTTGAAATTATTAACCCTTTGCACTCGGAATTATTTTAATTCAAAAACCAAACATATGATCTTTTTTATTTTAAGCATATTAAACTGAAGCGATTAACTCACACAATATTTAAATGTTTAGTAATTTATTAAATAAGCACAAATTTAATAATGTAATAAATATTTTGAATAATGATATAGTAATTTTTTTCCTTTTTCTTGTCGCCTCAGAATCGCCACTCAAGTGCTAAGGGTTAAATATGAATTATAGTTACTGTAATGAAGCTGGTTTTGTAAGGAATTCTTTAAATCGCAATTCAAAAGCTTGGCCAATAGTAGATATAACATCTTGTGCTAATCCACCTCCACATTCTAATACATAACAAGCACGCCATTCTTGCATGTTCTTTGCAACATATGCAACAAAGTCCAATATTTCCTATTGAAATATAACAAGTAGTTTATATTTTGAGATTTTATAAATCATGAATGAAAGATAGAAAGAAAAACTAAACAATACAATATACAATTTACCGTATCTCCACCAGAAGCAAAAGATATCCGTGGCATTTCATGTTTGGCAATTATATGTCCAGTTTCTAAATTAGTCAAGGCTAAACTGCAACTACTAATAGTTAAGTTTATAGTAGCACCTGTATGCTCCATGCGAGGTTTGTCTGCTATTGCCTTTAGCACTTTCTTGTCGACCTAAGTAATTAAAATATTAATATTTAATCGTTGAAAACATAAAGCACTGTAAGTTTGATAGTTTGCAGTAACCCTCGCATGGCAGACCCTTCTTATAACTATATAATTGATGATATTCAGGACCACTACTTTATTTATCAATTTTTTAAAATAAAATTGTTGAAGGTACTTCTTATAGACACTTTAATCTTTCTATCATGTCTAATGCAAAAACTGTCCATTTAATTAATTTGCCAAATATTCAGTAGCTGAATAATGATTTTGGTTCTCTGTGTTCCAGACCCTGCCGTCAGAGGATTAAAAGAAAAAAAAATTAACATTATTTTTAATAAATACCCTTCTTTTCTTATCTGCTGACTTTAATCCTGCAGCTTCACATACTCTATTTATACATTCTCTGAAATTATAAACAAAATTTATTTGTATATTAATTTGTAAATATAGAAAAGTAAAGGTAATAAAAATATAAAAAAAGACTTACTTGGCAACACATGATCTTGTTTCAAAGTCTAAGCTTTTCATGGATGTGTATACTTCGAGACATCCTATATACTAGAATTGATTAGAAAGATGCAATAAATTATAATTTTATATTTATCCAAGTATTTTCAAAGAAATTTATTCAATTTTATTGAAAGAACTGAGAAACTTACCTTCACTGTGTATGTAATTCCTTCTTTACTGACTAAATGATCAGGGTGTAACCAACCCCTGGCTGGTTTACTTATAAAACTGCTACCTCCTGTTGCCATCTCTAAATTCTATCCACATAAATATAACTGCAACAAAACATTGCACAGCGACATTATCAACTAATTAAATAACTCATTATTTGAAGCTTGTGTACACAAAAACCTGAGCTGATTAGATTACATACTATCATACACATATTGTTTTTCTAATATAAACTATAAACACACTTGAATGACACAGTTCAATATTTTCTTTCTGTCGGATTGTACAAATTACATACTTATCGTGTCAGTATTCTATTATATTTACCAGATGTGTTTAAAAAATTTTATTGGATGTCATTTATTATATAAGGTTTACGTTTCTATTTAATTTTCCATTTTATCGGAGGTATATTAATGACAATAGCACCAGTATGTGAATGATTAAAACACTGCTAAATTGTAAGAAAGAAACATTCGACTGCTCCACGCATGATTCTGCCAGGAAATGAGATCATACCTCACAGACGATTACTGGGATCATATTTCCGCGATCCATTTATACGCGTTCGCCCTGTTCATTGTTTCACAGAAATTCTTTATTCGTTTTACACAAGGCGATATTGCGACAATTGCGTACTTAAAACTGCATTTTCTGCCACACCACAAACATTGGTCACATCACATTGACTGTCTTATGGAATTCCATGCATACCAAACACGAACTATCGATAATTTAATCGCGTTCCCTTTTTCACCGACTGTACTGTACAACGCCTGGAAAGGATTTCTGATGCAGTATGTAACTTGGGATTCCCAAAAATATATAACAAAATATAACTAGCTAATTGAAACAACTGTTGCACTTCATTTTGAACTAAAAACTACGAATTTCATGTTCACAATAGAGTAAGAATAAATGATCAATGGTGTTAGTTCTTTCTGAAAAAGGTATAAACCAGTATAAACGTATAAATAAAGATTATTGTTGACTAATGTTTTGACAGCAGAGAGTTATACGAGAGTGCTCACGCCCGGGGTTTCACTGTTCCCGGTACAGTGCTGCCCTCTAGTTGAATGTTTAGCCTGGATCAGAACCTACATCATCCTGTTGTAACTTACAACAACAGATTGAGTGTACTTAGAAGATGGTATTTAGGTAAACTTGTTTTAATTCATATTAAAATTTTATATTATTTACCTTCCTGTACATCTACGGAATCAAGTATGTAATCTCTATTCCATTCACTTATTTACCGTGCACGGAACAACCGGTAGGACTGTAATACTGTCTTTGAAAGATAGATACGGTACTGACCTTTGCCAAGAGGTAGCTTTTCCTTCAGTCTCTCTCTTATCGTTGCTTGAATAATACCTTTCCTCCTTCTACAGATATTTACAGGACATGTTATTTAAGTAGCATGAGATTATTGCAATTTGGATCACGAATAATGATGCTTGAATGGTATGTATGTAAGTACATGCGTCGATATAGAAACGTTTTCTCGCATGAACGGGGAAATGTTAGAACTCGATGTATTTTCAAACTCAGACAGAATTCATGTTTTTTTAACTCATTTGTGTTTGTATTAAAACTACCAAGTTAATAGGTAAAAATAAAGACGGTCGTTGAAATAACGCGAGTTCGGATGCACAGCATCCATAATATCTGCTCGAGGTAAATCTATAGACAGCCGTAGACGAGGCTGTAAGCGTCGAAGGATCTTCTCTTTTTATCTTTAAGTACCAGTAGTCTTCGCGACGCGACAAGAGCGAGCGTTGCTTGCAGTTCGTTTCTCAAGATTTGATAATTTGCTCGTAAACTGACGCGCCTCAAGTTACTGGGGGGTACTGGTCGTCCACCGGCGAATGCAAACCTAAAATTATAGAGCAACAAGATGAATCAACTACTTCTATATGAAATGAACAACCGACAAAATAGGTACACGATGAGACACTTAAAACAGACCAAATATTATAAATCTTGAATTTACCTAATTTCTCGTCTGGGGCCCCTTAAGGTAGAGTCAGGAAACGCTGACTGTCGATCCCATAACATTCGGTTAGGTGGTATAGGTCTGACGTTCACGTACTTTATCTTGCTCTTAATAGTAATTGGAAGAGAGGTAGGTTTTCTAGACGCGTTCACGGTGCTTCTGTAATTGACAGGTAGGTATGGCAGTAATGCGTCTCCATAGTGTTCCATGAGAGCTGTGATGTTCAGGGCATGAGACTGAGACTTGATCAGAGCGCAGATAGCAAGCTGAAATTAAAAAGTGTGTTCATATTAAACAATGAAATGAAATTATACACAATTAAATAAATGTCGTACATACAGCTATCCTTTGCCACAAGGCTGAACCAGGTGGTGCGTACTTTAAGATATTTTCGGCGGAAAGCGGAGAATCTGCCTCATGTTGAAAAAATATTAAAGGCTGAATACTTGCTAGTAATTCCATTGCCATTGACTTTTTTTTCTCTCCGTCGATGCTTTCCTTCTCTTCTTTTAATAATACGTTCTCCAATATTGGAAGATACCTTTAACAAATGTTGTACTTAGATAAAAGTATATATCAATTAACTATGAAGTAAACTGCGCTCACTTATCGGCAGCCGATGGCCAGCGAAGCATCAGTTTAAGTGCGCATTCCTTAAACAATGCCTCGAGGTTCAGGTTTATAAAACTTTGGCCCAAAAGTAATTCTAATAGCAGTTCAGTCAATTTGTCTACCTACAACGAACAGCATTAAAAGTCTGAGACAATTCTGATTTTCTGCAGAATCAATCATCAGAATTCATGTGATCTTACTGCAGAGTATTACCGATGTTAAATGATATGGATAAACGGCTTCGCTGTTACTTGCTATCGAGATAATGAGTTGGCACGTTCTTGTAGATACCCTCGTATATTGCGCGTTATTCGAGATGACCATGGATCTGGCGATCGACATTAGTTTGTCTATTACACCTTCACCACCCAGATGAGCATTAGTAGCGCAATCGTTAATTAAAATCTGTAGGCAAGTATACATTTATTGAGATGCTCTGATTTATACCCTTTATCATAAACTTAAAAGTAGCATACCTGAAACGTTTTCTGAGATCCATTAAACAATGTCTTCAATGCACGCTTGGCATAATTGTTGCGAGCTTCTGTTAGTCTCATGTCACATATTTCTGATTCTGTAAAAGAAAAAGTTAAAGAAGAGTAACATTATTATCAATTTTTATCTAACAGCAAAACATGTAAACATATCTTGAAGAAAATTTACCTTGAATGAAAGGTACATTGTTTTGTATTATGTTAAGAGGATCATTTATTTTCTGTACTAAATTAACAATATGGTCGTTAGGAACAAATACTCTGGCCTCTGTATGATATTCTGGCATTGACTCTGATGCCCCCATTATGGGATCTACATCACATAGATTGGTAATCACAGCATTCACATCGTTAGACGTTAAACGTTTCCTCTTACTATGTTTCAGTCTTGTAACGCATTTCTAAAAGTACGATACCATATTTTAATTGCCTGTGTTATTAAGGTAACGTTTCTATTATAGTAAATTTTTTATACATGTAGAACTTCTCTGAGACGATACGAAGCATCCTCTGCTAGTCTTTTCAATAGAGCATCAGACAGAGGATGCATTCCTAATTCTTCTCCGATCGTAGATATCCATTCGGTACTGAGAACAGCATATCTTCTCGAATTGTTCTCCGTTGCGTTATTACTATTGGTGTCTCCATTATTATTAACAAAGGAATTCACGTATCCTGAGCTTGCTTGGTTTGTCAACATTTCTTTCATGATTTCACTCGTTCTCGTTCCAGCAACAACCAATTATATCATATATCCTATCCTAAGTTAGTTTTTAATCATCAACAAAGCGTTTTATTTTCATCTTTCACAATGTATTTGATTAAACTTTAACTTTCCACGAGCAATTCACATTGACCGCGTAAAATTCGAAAAAACAAAAATTCTTCGATTTGCAATGTTTTTCAAAGCAATATGGCTGGCAAAACAAATTATATTCACATATTGTTATTATACAGAACTGTATTTGTATGTACGAACAAATTCATTCAAATCCGACAGAAACCGCCAATTTTAATTAAACGTTCAAGACATTAAATTTAACTGTCAAATAGAAATTGGCAGATCGTGCTGGTATAGACGGTTCTTCTACATAAATGTAATTCTAACAACAGTGACTCGATAGAAAAGCAGTGATTATAGTTCTCCACGAAAGATGGCGAGAAAATCATAGCGGATTTCGTGGCGGGTAATTTGAATTGTTCAAACTGTTATTTAAAATCGGTAAGACTACATATGTATATAGTATATACCATATGTACTTAGCAGGCATTGTCTTATTGTTAGACGTTGTGTAATTTGTATTTTTGATTCTTGTACCTACATATAGTAACAAACACTTATAAGAATCATTGAAGACTATGGAATGATTAGTTCAGCGAATTATTTGCAAAGGGACCTTGCTTCACGTAAACGCATGTACAAAAAAATAATCGATCTTTTCTCGTACGAGAGCTATGGTCGCGACTAATTTGAGAAATCGGTTGAAGAATCAGCTATAAAATAATCAAGGTTCAACTATATACCAGAAAGGAAATGAGGGTGCTCACACTGCTCACGTCCGGAGTTTTTAAAATATGAGCGTAGGTTCTGTTCCATGCTAAACCTGGGTATGCTCTGTCTCTGTCTATACTGATAAAAGTGGTGGCAGAAAAGACCCCGGGCGTGAGCTCTCTTATTTCCTCTCTGTATATACACTAAGTGATCGATGTTTCGATATCGAAAGAAATAATTTGTCACTGGGAAACTGCGACTGTTTGCGAGAATTGCGAAATATTGTTATCTGTTTGTAGCCCTGTAACCTGTAATTGCGACGGGGATCTTATAAGGTGTCGCCACAGTCGCGCAAAGCTGTGCTCGTTCTTTGTCTACCACACGGAACGACCAATCTCCCGTCTCCGTGAGGCGAAAGCTGACGTTTCGTGAAATTTTAAGGGGCGCGTCGACCAATCGGAAGTGCCGACGAAATTTACACATAGAAATATCACTGACGTGTCCACAAAAGGGGAACTACTTCAAGGGTTCATGATTATTCCTGTTTTAGCCGAGCAGATAACAACAGCGCACCACGGATTGTGTTAATCGACAGTGCCCACTAGCCTAAATAATCAACCTGCGAAATTATGGCGTCGATGTTAAATACTTTCGTTAATTCGTTCTCGAACAGACTGTAAGTAGATTCATCAACAGCTTCGAAACATTCGTTACGAATACGTGTCTCCTGCCGAACAACAGGATCGTTGATAACGATGTCGCGCTTTTCTCGCGTTTCAACTGCAACTCAAATCAGCAGCAGCCCATTGAACTCGTTTCATCTTCTTAGTCGCGTTTTCGAAACTCGCGATAACGATGATGTAACTCGTCCAGCGTTGCGACTACGTTTCCTGTATGAAAAAAAGGAACGGAAAATCTCTGAACAATTTCGTATTTCGTTTCGAATAACATTAATTATCGTGATATGCCTTTTTCCTTATCTGCGTTGTCAGTATGCTGCACGACCTTCAATCGATCATGTATTTAGGTAGATTCCGGAACTTGGACCTGCTGGAGATATTTCACACGGCGAAACTTTCGTTTAATAGCACAGTCATCGTGATGCGTATCGCGAATATTCATAAACCTATACGTTCGTCGAAATCTCGGCACAATTTTATTTTTCATCCGATATTTTCCACCGTTCCACCTATTATTAAAAAATATATATATATATATGTGTGCATGTATATATAGACATATGTATATATATATATTTTTTTTTTATCTACTCTTGCACGTTACAGCTGAGATACCCAGGAGATAACGGTTGATTGTTTTCTTCGCAGTGATGCACCAGTCAGATTACACCTGAAAAATGTTTACGGGTGTGTGTCCCTGGCGACAGTGTCTGCTGCTATTGGAGCCTATGTCCATCCGTACACAGAGCTCCTGCAGGCTAGCCTGCTTACCAACCTCATTGGCATAGGATTGCTTTTGGCTTTGGTCTGCACACCAGACAATGGAAAGAACCAGAAATTGCGTCTCGGCTATCTGCTGGGAATCGCGTTTATGCTAGGGCTCGGGCTACATCCCCTATGTCGAATGGTTATTGCCGTTGACCCAAGCATTATAGTCACCGCGCTAGTAGGTGAGTTATCAGAGTTGCGATTAATCCCCTTAGCGCCTAACAGGTACTATATAGAATGTTTTTATCGTTATCTTTCTTTTAAAAGAAGAGTTTTTAAAGATTTTTTGTTTCCTTGAAAATATGAAAATGTTTCCAAAGAAACGGAAAATTCTTTTTTTTTCTCCGTTAGCCCCTTAAGTGACCGGTGAAAATCAAGAAAGTAGTCTAAAAATTGTCTATCTTTTCTCTTTTGATTATTGGTTGTATACATTATTTTTAGGTAAAAGAAGTCAAAATTATTGGTAAATAATAGCTTTTTATTGTAGGAATGTAAAAAAATAGCATTCAAAATATATGAAGTTGTATAAATTAGAATAACAGCAAAAGAACAATCAGCACAAAATACTAACAATTCTAATACGATTTTTATCATTCTTATACGATTTTAGGCTTTCAATGACTGGCTCAAGGCTGAACCTCATATCAAAGAAACAGATTTCTTTCTCCCTTTTCATAGACCTGTTCATATTTCAATATACATTTTAGTTAGCCTTATGGCTTACGATTGTACGTGTAAACAAACAATTGCTTAGCATCAATCACTGTGACTGAGTCATAGGCTAAGCGGTCTAAGATTGCTTTTTATGGTTAGTCACTTAAGGGGTTAATTACAAGCTCTAATTTAAAGAAAGTAATTTTTTTTGTTTGCTTATGTAAAATTTTATACAGTTTACTAATAGATAACAAGAAGAATAAGAAAAAATAATAAAACTTAAACAATGCTGCAAACATGTATTTGTCAATGCTTGAAATACTAAAAGAATATTGTTTCAGGAACGACCGTCATATTTGTATCGTTCAGCATCTCCTCTCTTCTGGCTGAGAGAGGACAATGGCTGTACCTGGGCGGTATGCTACTTAGCATGCTAAACATCATGGTCTTGTTCTCGTTCGCCAATCTCTTCCTTCGTTGGACGATCTTCTACCAAGCTCAGTTGTACGGTGGATTATTCCTAATGTGCGGCTTTGTACTTTACGACACCCAGTCGATCATCGAGAAGTTCCACATGGGCAGCAAAGACTTCATTTTGCACTCTCTGGATCTTTTCATGGATTTCATTGGTATTTTCCGTCATCTCCTCGTCATCCTTACGCAAAAGGTGAGCAGGTGAAAAACATCATTTGGTTGCGATATTTACTAATAATTCAATTGTCTTGCAGGAATTAGCAGCAAAACAACGTAAAGATAAACGTAAAGAATAAAGAGGGGTGAGAAGAAAACAAAAAAAATGTAAAATATCATACCATTCAAGTAAAATCCATGAACTAGAGGTCTTCATCTAATCTATCCATATGTAAGACATATATTTACTACGGTAAAGTGAACTTAACGTAATAATAAAGCTTATTCACTACGTCGAAAAATTTTTAGGAGGGCGTTGGTCATAAAAACGCAATTGTATTTATTTCGGATTACTTAGTTTTGTCACTTCTTTTTTCAATTATCTATTATCTATTAGATTTATATACATGTATACATACATAGATATAAATTTATTGTACTATATTTTTATCTTTCAATAAACAAAATTTCCCAGCGTTCCTAGGATTTCTTTCATTATTGCGGAAAGAAACACGATACGTAGCGATGCAACACGGGAAAAAGACACGTGGCAAGGAGTTGTAGGACCACGAACACAGAAAGAGTAGGGGGCGAAAGTCTTATTTATTAAAACGTAACTTTACACGTACGATTATATGTATCATCATTTACATGCGCATATATAAAACACAAAGTACGCGTCCACGCATCGATCTTCATGAATATAAAAAATGTACGAGGAAACAAATCGATGATAATGGAGTCGGTAACGCATGACTTCTCTCTCTCTGTGTGTTAAGGGCGATTAATGTACATTACGTCGAAACTGTGTACAAAATGTGTACAATATGTTGGATTTAGCGATTTTAAACAATCGCTATTTCGATACGTTTAATAAGGACGTTGGCGATCCCTGTCTCTGTCTCCTCGTCTGAAACAGAAAACCACAATTTAGAACTCCTTGAGAGCTTTACCTTCGGTATCTATTAATATGTGCGATTGCAGATACTAACCCGCCACCACCTCTCATTGGGCCTCCACGACCGCCACGTCCTCCCCTATCTCCACCGCGGAATCCGCCTCTGCCACCCCTATCTCCTCCGCGACCACCCCTGTCGCTTCTGAACCCTCCTCGACCACCTCTATCACCACCACGATTGCCTCTTCCTCCGCCGCCGCCGCTACCACCACCACCGCCGCCACCACCACCACCACCGCCGCCGCCGCCGCCGCCACCACCGGCGCCTTCTGGTTTCAAACTTTTACAGAGATTGCACTGGGCTCTCCAAGAGAAATTAGTGTTGCCGCACTCAGGATTTGGACATCTGTAGAAACACAAGAAGAACACGATAAGCGTTGCGTTTCAAATATCGAATACGTATTACAGTAATGTCTCGATATACATGAGAAAAATGTACACGATATATTTTTGACAAATCTTGGAAAGTTTTCAGGTATATCGAAACATTTGTATTTTCCTTAATGTACGAAACACGCCAGGGAGAATTTATGGCGAATGATGAAATGTACCTCCAGTCTGCTCCGCGGCTACCACCGTCGCCACGTCTATCGTCTCCACCTCCACGGTGGTGATCATCTCTGTCACCGCCGCCCCCGCGGCCGCCGAAACCACCACCTCCTCGGCCTCTGCCACCACCGCCACGACTTCCACCGCTGCGATTGCCTTGCCAATTACTTTTATGCTGGGCAATCTGTACTTTGATAGTACGTCCTTTGAACTCCTTCCCATCGAACCAGCTTATCGCGGAACGCGCGGCGTTCTGATCGTCGTAAGTCACTGTGGCTTCGCCCTTTGACTTGCCCGTGTTTTTGTCTTTGTACATCCAGACTTTTGGCTTACCGGTTCGTTTATCATGCTACAAAATAGAGGACGAGCAATGTGTAAGTAATCTGATGTTTTTACTTAAACAACATTTGTAAGAAAATGTACTCACTTTGATTATACCAATAGCTCCAAAGTGTTGGCAAATTTCTTCCTCGGAGATAGATGGATCCATACCAGATACAAATATAGTATCCTCTTGTGTAACCATTCCATCGTTGCCGCCACCACCACGGTCACCGTAGCCCCCTGTAATATGATCAGAGTTAAGAACCGATCTGGTACCACACTCTTCGAGGTAGAAATAATACTTGCAAATCTACTTGTCCCTAAACCTACTCGAATCTAAACTAACAAGTGGAAAACTTTTGTGTCGGGTTAAAAAATATAGCAAAATCTTTACACCCTGGGCGAGTATCGAATTTTTCTAATCATCCGTTTCGCGATCGAAAGCTGATTTTCTTAATCGATTCGTGATTACACCTGAACATTTCGGAGTACCTTCAACCGCATGAAATATGCAAATACTTTGCACCTCTTTCTCCATGAGGAATGACCAGCACACTTAAAACTTCTAATCCGTTCTAACAATAAAACTACATTCACCGAAGTTTTATTTTCGAACGTCTTCATTCCCCAGAGAAAAGAATTCCTTTTGCTATGTGCACGCATATATGTATCATTACTTTTTTTCTCGCAAATTCATGTATGTCCAGAAACACACAATGTTTGATCATGACATTTGCTGTACACCCCATGAATATTTGAATTTTGTCTGGCCTGCTTACACATACTTCTTCTAAAAATCTTTAGAGATTTGTTACGTTGTCGATTCACAAGTATTTCTGTTGTACTCATAGAACACTTGTAAACACCTTCATTGTTCAAAGTTACCGACTTTTACGATACACACATATATGTAAATATATATATATAAATATTTATATATTTATACTTTTATTCTTTCTTTTTGACCCGTGCATTAACGAAAGTATTAGTACTCATTGCCCTGACATTCTTAGTAGCATTATAACGATATGTAGAGAACACAAGGTTGCAGCTTAGCATACAAAAGGGCTGCAACATTATTGTCACCCTCATCTTTTCCCTAGGAAACATACTTTCGGGGAAGCCTCGACCGATTTGGGATAGGTATTCAGTTCACCAGCTGCCTTTTGTAAGATTTTGTTTCCCGACACTCGTTTCAAAGCATTGTCCGTCTAAGCAGCACGAATGCTGATGAAAAAATACACGTAACTTCCGTAGAAAGCTATTATATGATACTCCCTGGGAGCTGTAACATTGTCAAGCGCATAGAGCGCGTTTTCATTTTGAACGGATGACTATACTTATATAGGTGTAAATATACGTTGTAACATAATGCAATATTCACTACAGAATATAATGCAGTCCGCCTTTGAACAGAAAATTTTGCTAATCGTTGGGACGACAAACGTTTATCGTTTACTATGGAAAAAGCAATTGGTGATCAAAGAAAGCAGCTTTCACAATGCTGCAGATAACATTATGGTAACGACTCTCTCCTTTTTCTTTTTCTATACCGTACATTGAACAATTTCTGACTACACATAATTGGTCAGAGAGAACTATATACACCCCTAACAATGTTGCAGAGCAGCCCTTTCATATAATACAAGTAACCGAGTATTTAGATTGTAAATATTAGAGTGAAAGCTTGAATAGCACCAGACTCGTACAGACAGTCTGGTGCATTTACCTTTGTTATAACCACCACGGCCACCGCCACTGCTAAAACACAGAAGCAGATATACCAATGAGTTGACTCATGGACAGACTGATCGATCGATCGATGCATGGCGAATCAAACGCTGCTCGCCACCTCTCTTCTTGATGCACCTACTGTCTAAATGTCTGTAGTCATATTATCTTAATACTAGGAGGATAAGAGTCACGTCTATCGTCGTGTTAGTCGGTCGCGTCCGGCATGCACAAAATTACCTAGCCATTGCAGTAGTAACGAGAAAAAACCAAGAGCATAGCAGTGCATTCCGCAAAGGTATCATTATATCACTTTGCCCGCAACAAAATGGTCGAAACAATCCTCTGTTAAACATTATCGTACACCTATACGCATCAGATATATGCGTACACGTATATGTAAACGCATGTATGCATGTATATATGATTATATATACAAACACACTCGCAGCTATTGTATGTGTAAGTTTATCGATAAGAGATTACCGTTGAGATATATTTCGATTTTTAGTGAACAAAAGAGAACGATCAAGCAAATTACACATTCCAAGGGGAAAAAAAGAATGGTATATTTGACGTGTAACAATGAAAAATAAGGAATAATCGGAACATATGTGAAACAAACGCCTGCTGCGAATGTAATCGTTTAAATTTCAACGTAGAAATGATATCTTCTCGAATTACACGAGTAACCGCAATCTCTTGCAAAACTTTTGAACGTCTTTAAATTGTCTAGTCGATTTCAATAACCCTAAGATAATAATATTTGAACAACAGTGGCCCCAGTGGCAGTGCTACACTGCGTTACAGGTACGCTCGTATTGCGAAACACCTTGATACGTACGACGTATCGTGCTTTACTTATTGTAATAAATACGGAATCGGAACGTATCACACACTATATAACCATTTTTACGTCATTTGTCATATACAACCTGTTTTTACCTTTACCAGTTATACCTGTGTGTTAAACCTGTAGGCACACTTCAAACATATTAACGCCCAGAGGGCATAAAACCATTTGCAAAGAGACAAATTGTTCAATATTGTCATTAGAACTTCATTTCATACCTTGATTAATTCAATGAATGTATTACCTTACCACCGACCATTATCGCGTCGTTAATCATAACTGAATCTCTCTTACGGGCCTTACAACTTTCCCTGCTTCGTCGTTTCTTTTTTTTTTCTCTCTATTTTTTTTATGTATACAAATGTAATATAAAGAAATATACTTACTTGTATCCACCGCCGGAGCGGTCATTGTATCCCCCGCGATCGCCATATCTATTGCCACCACCTCCGCCTTGGCCTACGTAAATACAATTATTATTTCGTTTATATTTTTTATATGTGCGATACCCCTTACATTTCTTCGCGATCGTATTCAAAATTGTTTCAATTATTTTCCGTACCTCCACCATAGCCTCCGCTAGAGTTATTACGGTTATAACCGCCACTGCCTCCTCCTCCTCCACCTCCACCTCCATGTCCATAACTTCCACTATAACTGCCACTACTGCCGCTATTATTTCCAGAACCACCTCCACTCCCGTAACTGTTCTGGTTGTAACTGTTTTGATTCTGCGGCTGACTGTAGTCTTGCCCGCCGCTGGAATTGTAACTGTTGTAACTGCTATAGTTGCTTCCAGTATTTGGTGGAGGTTGACTATACTGATTATAGCTGCCACCACCGCTAGAAGGCGGCGGATACGAGGTATCCTGGCCACCGGTAGGTGGTGGCTGGCTGTACTGATTGTACCCCTGTTGCTGGTAGTTTGAATATTCTGAAATAAACGATCGAACATCTCAAAATCTGTCAAAGAAATTATATGAGCATCTATAAATCTTCAATCAGTTTTATATCTATATTATGGGCAAACAATAATATACAACAGAATACATTTTTGAACTAGCTATTAAAAAGCCGAAGCAATTAAGTCCCTTTTGTTTAAAATAAATTTACTTAACGAGCAATTCTATTTTAGGGTATTAATTGATTTGGCAAGCTAGTACATACAAGGAGTATTAAAATAGCTGCAATTTAATTTTTTAGCTTCATAGAGAGGGAAGAATGACGCATATATTTTTTCATGACCACGCTCTCTCGTATCGAATCGAATTACGTTTGTCTGTTGATATGAATTGATTGCTGTGTATTAAACGGAACAGAAATTAATTTGAATTGAGCGGATATAACTATATCTATACAGATATGTATATATCTATAAATCGAGTAACAAAATGGAGTAGAAAAATGGGATGAGACGCTTGAAACGCCGATCAATAAATCTCATACGTAGACACACATAGCGACGAGAGTACTATAATTATTCTATGTTTTCCTCCATCGGTTTATGGTATTTCATTGGATCTGTTTCCTCAAATTGTCTAGCGTAAAATCAAAAGCTTTAGTCAATCGTGCGGATACATTATGAGACGTGGCGATCGCACAAACACCGACAAAATAAATTGTCTATTTGAGACGAGTTCTCTCGATAAAGCGCGATTTCTCGGCGAATACGGATAATTCGTTGATGAAATGTTTATCGCGGCTTCGTGTATAATGATTCTGTATTCTTTTTTACTTACGGGTGTCCGTCATCGTGCCTTCCTCCGGTAATCGAATGGCTACACGGTAGAAAAAGCACGTAATGGCGGGAATCGAGCAACTTTCCAACGACGGTTCCAAACGACTCGAATTCAATGGGTTCAACTCGGCGTTTTACTACCGGATGTTGAACGGTAACAACGGAAGCGAATGGCTCTCAGATGGCGTTGTTGCACCACTCGTCCCATCAATTGATTATCGTAGTAGTACCGCTCACGAATTTGAATTTCTTATAACACTAGTTTCTTTTTACCTTTTATACTTTACACATATATCTGGGTATACACACAGTGCACCTACCAATTATGTTGTGTACCGCGAATCTTCGTTCATCAACATTAGTTTTATTTTCTGTTTCTACAGTATTCTGTCGGCAAGAATAGAAATAAGAAACAAAGATGCTTTCAATTTAAGAATTTTTTATTTTCGTATCATAATACTACACTTAACTTAAATTCTCAGTGCAATTCTTGTAATTTTGGTCTTATCTCGCGAACAAAATACACTGCTGGTTGATCTTAGTCGTTATTACAAAACACGGTCCTCGATGCAGTGTTATTTGTTACTCCTTACCGTCATTTCGATATATATATTTACATGAAGAGTAACAATACTCTCTGTTTATGCTAACGATTCAAATCTAATATTGTGGGATCAGGACCCCCCAGACCAACAAGTACCGTACGGAGATTGGGAGGGTTCCGTGGGTGAGCATTAGCCAATCAGCTACCAGTAGAAAGGCCCGGGTTTGATTCCCGTTGGCGCGGCGGTTCCCTCATTTTTCCTAAAATCCTACATTTTGGGGGCTCGTCCGGGATGGGGGGGTGGAGGGGACACCGATCTCGATGGCGCTGTGGACGTTGACGGACGAAGTCGAAAACAAAAAGCGAGCGTAGCGAAGACGTCGCATGTTTACGAGAAATTGCGAGTTGTGTTTGGTGGCGCTGTGTGTGGCCACAATACGAAAACGACGCTGAGACGGACATTCGAGGGCGAATGTCGTTGCAGGATGGCCGAGTGTGGGATCAGGAACCCCCAGACCAACAAATACCGTACGGAGATTGGGAAGAATTGGGAGGGTTCCGTGGCCAATCGGCTACCAGCAGAAAGGCCCGGGTTTGATTCCCGCCGGCGCGGCGGTTCCCTCATTTTTCCTAAGATCCTACAATATCCTATTAACTCATCAAGATGCTCAACTTCTTTACAATACGCTCAACTTCTTTACAATATGCTTATAAAGATCTATAATTTCGTACAAAGATTGCGAATCGATAACGAACGATTCTTTTTCCTTCCGTTGTGGCGAAAAATGAATGGTCTTGATGGGTTAAATGGTAAATTGCGGCACACACATACCTCGTACGTACACGTGTGAAACACATACATTTTACAGTCTCGAGTCTATATTACATATTGATAGTGTACAATTGCCGTAAGAAAAAGATTCCACAGTTTTCGTTGAAGATCGAGCGACGTCGTTTGAAAATGTACGACAACAATGCGAACGAGTCTATGAAAATCGGGCGTTAACTTACGATTCAACAGAACTTCCATGGAAGATGCCACTTTACTCGCACAAAATTGTTCGTGTTTGCGCGTTCTTACACAATTAGAAGGGAAGAAATCAATTGTGCCCGCAAAGATCAACGCCGGGTCGAAGGTTTGGTACAAACAGAAAAGGTAGAATTAAAGATCACGAATTGGAATGTTGAGACGGTGTTAATCCTCCAGTATGCTCGGGGCTGTGTTTCTGCTTTTTTCTCTTCTTTTCTTTCTTACGTTTCTTCCTGGCTTCTTTCTCTTCGTCGTGTCTTTTTTGTTTCTTGTGCTTCTTCTCATGAGTATCCGAACCACCGATGTCCGTTGTCATTGCCTCTTGACCACTAGGTACTTCGCCGGGCTTGTGTTTATGCTTTTTATGTGCTTTCTTGTGTTTTCTTTGCGGAGCTTGATTCACGTAACGATACTGCTCTGGTAACTGCAAACACAACATTTTCTTTACTCTTTCTCTGAATTATTTTGTTTTGTTAATCTAACCAACTGTTTCCCAATCGAATCCTTTACTTACAGGTCCAGGATGTAGGCGAAAACCAGCCAATTGAACGCTGGTCAGTGGTAGTAATTCTTTCCCAACGATCGGAGGCTTTTCTATGACGGATCTTAATGAACTGAAAAGCAGAACTACTTTGATCTCTACTGTACATGTTTCGGGTGTTTGTACACGCTAGCGTAACCCGTTCTGCTAATAGATATACCTGTTATCTAAATGACCGGGTCTGTCAATGATTCCAGGTAGTGTTGGTAAAAAAGAAGAGAGTTGTTCCTTGAGTTTCTTTCCACTAAATTTACTATAAGAATGTTCCAGACCATAATAGTTCATTAAATTTGTTGCCCCTGTAAGGTCGCTTTGTCCTGTAAATCAAGAGAGTCGATTAGACAATATCGTTGTGTTACATTTATTTTGGGTTTGAAACAAGTGGCTTACCGGGGGGCTCCTTCATCAAGTAAAAAGGCCCGCTATGGACGATCGAAGGATTCTTTCCCAGGGATATGGTTGTTTTGAGGGTCCCCGTAGAATCCTGACGCGAAACAACAGGGGAACGCGCTCCCCTGGGTGACGACTTTGGCGAATATTGCTCCACTTTGCTACGAAACTGATCGCCCATCATCATCCTTTGATTTTACTTCATGGCACCTTCACTACAATTAATCGGCTCTGATATAGAGCACAAACAAGACGGTTAGAGTATCCTCTAAAAGAATCGACGAGCGTTTGTGCTTTACTAAAGCATCTGAGAACAGCTCGGTGCTACTACGGCGATGCACGGTTAACACATAAGTCTTCTATTTTTGTGTACGGGCACCATGCAACACAATTGTAACAGGGATACATAATTCGATAAGTTATACAATCAGGAGAACAGTCAAATGCTCGAGAAATATCTTGGAATTTCGTCGAATTTCAATGTGTAATTTTTTAAGGAAACATTTTACGTATATTTATATGAAACAAGATAACGATCGTCACCGGAATTTCCTCGTCCGTGAATTGATCGAGGTGCCAATTGATCGTTTCGTGAACATCTTGATCGTATCACTCGTTCGTAGGTTACAGTTCGTGTAAAGGGAAAAACGATCGTTGTCGGTAGCAAGGCATCACGAGCAGTGGTGTTCTGTGTCTCTAAGGTAGAAATCAATCAAAATCGTACGATGTTACGGTTCACGGTGAAGTACATACTGATATGAATACGTCTAGACGGGTCCGTGTACATCGATTCATTTAAATCCATTAGTTCTTTTGGTATCTCCGTTAACCAACAAACCCTCCCTCTCGAGTTCATCCCTTACCGAAGCACTGATCGATTTACAAATTTTTATGTCCTGTTTCTCTCCCGTTTTGAGACGTCACACACCACGCACATTCGATAGCTTACACTTTAAAAAGTAGGCATCGGACTTCTAGATTGAGACATGTACATGTACGGGATCAGGGATGTAGTAGATAAGAAACCGCATACAACAGAGCCAGATGCATCGTGAAATAAACGTGTCGAGTGGTTCAAGCGTGTAAGCGTTCCTTATTTAATCAATGGTAATCGAAAAGACGAGCGAAAAATGATTTAAGCATTTTATCCTTGGCTGATCCTTGTCTCATCGAATCTTTCCGCAAACGTGAAATCTATTTTTGTCCATATCGGCAGATACTGAAACGTTGATTTTAGGTGCGTTTCCAATACATCCTTCGTTTCAATTTTAGGCACATACCAGAGAGGATACTCTTCTGTACGTATACATATAATTTGACTAAACCAGACTAAACTGTCCGATGCAATTTATCCGGCACTGATATAGATCATAGCGTGAGAATGAAATAGTTTCGGACGGAACGAATAAAGAAATGTAAATCTAATCCTCATTTAATTATTTGTCAGAAATCGACAATCGATTGCGATACTTGCTCCACCGATTCATTCGAATTAATGAATGAAGAATATGCAACACACGAGGTCGAACCGTTGACTCGCATACACGCGACAATAAACAAGAAAATACTGAGCGAACTTACATTCAATATAAATATAAGCTTTCCTTTCAAACGATATTGTGCATTTGAATCGACTCAAATGAACCTTCGTGGTCTAATATGTGGTTGTTTTGTCGAATTATCAATTCGAGAGAGAATTTAGCATTTTCTTTTCATAGAGAAGAATCAAACGAAGGCATTCAACGTAACATCATTGAGCTATGTTAATTATTTATACAAATAATTGAGAATATTATATTACAAGTCAAGAACATAACTTGATAACTATAGCGAGCGAAAGTGGCGCTGTCCGTGGCCAAATCTCGAAGCTCGATTCAGAGGTCCGTACAGCGCCAATCCATTCAGCGGTAAAACTTTCAAACTGTAAGCCACGTATTACCGACAGAGGTGGCGCGGTCGGTAAGTAACCAGCGGTCGGTAATCTTTGGCTAGCAGTTTGAGCGTTTTGCCGCTGCATAGATTGGCGCTGTACAGACCCCTGATTGAGTTTCGAGATTTTGCCACGGGTAGCGCCACTTTCGCTCACTATACAGGTGCCAAATGATTCTTACAGTTATTTAAACGGTGCCTCATGGGCAAAGCGGCACGAATTATCTGTGCATATGGAATTCTATGGAATACTGGATTCTTCGAAAAGGTTTTAGAATATATTCTCGTCCTGTAAGTAGTAATTTCTGAGCATTTGAAGGCTTATATAAACGGAAAAGATGAAACGTTAAAAAATACGAAATATATGAAATCATGTCGGAAAAAATATTGTATATATCAACCCTAGCGGTGAACCTCTTGAACTAAATTTTTCCCATGAAAATAACATATTCAAAATATTATGAAAATCTATTACACAGACTTTAGGAAGTCTGTGTCTATTATTTTACATCTGTTTATATGAAAAATGTATTTTGTTCAAGGATACTATTCGCTAGGCTGCTTCAAGAGTAGAATTTAGAATACAGTGGAATAAATACAGTAGTGAAACTTATTTGAACATGTTTTGTAAGTATCCCGTGCACATAACCTATTGCGTTTAAATTCAAAATGATAATTCTATTTAGAATGTTTCTTTTGGTATTAGCATTGTCGCTCGATAATGGCTCATCGAATCATTAAGAAATATCCAAGGGCTCCTCCCGGCGTGGTCAAGGAAGTCAAACAACATTTTAATTACTTGCTTGTACTCGATTTTGAAGCTACTTGCAAACAGTACGAAATATTAAAACCCCAAGAGATCATTGAATTTCCGTGTGCGGCAGTGTCTACTAAGAGTTGGAAAATCGAAAATGTTTTTCACGAATACGTTAAACCGAGAGTTCATCCGAATCTCACTAGTTTTTGTACAACATTAACGGGCATTATACAGGAGATGGTAGATAGTCAACCACACTTTCCAGAGGTATTCGATAAATTCCAGAATTGGCTGGAAGAGAATAATTTCTTTAAAGGCGACAATAAGTGTGCTTTCGTCACGAATGGTCACTGGGACTTAAGGGTGATGCTGCCCAATCAGTGTAAATTAGAAAATATAACGTTACCACCTCATTTCACAAAGTGGATAGACCTTAAAGAAAGCTTTTTCGATGCAACAAACCATTATCCAAGAAGCATGCCAAACATGCTTAACCACCTTAAACTTCCTCTAGAAGGACATTTGCATTCTGGCATAGACGATGTGAAAAATATGGTGACTATAATACAAACCATCCACGAGAAACATAACGTGCTATTTAAAATAAACTCTGCACCCGATGTACTATTACAACATCTAAGGAATAATTATATATTACCTCAAAGGAAAAATTGAACATTCGTTTATTGATTATAAAATATATTGCCATATAAAAATGTAAAACTAAAATTATACTCTACCGAATAAATATTAAGTAAAATTATTAAATCTAACAGTGTGATTTACATCCGTTTAACGTTCACTTTGATGTGTACATCCAACTTGTTATTCTCTGTATAGATCTCGAGTACCGCGTTGAAGCTACGCTCCACTTTTCGTTTGCAGCGTATTTTTATCTGGAAGTCTCTTCTCGTAGGTATCATACCCTCCGCGGGCATTACGCTCAAATATTCTGTATTTGATAAGGCAGTTTCGAATACCTGAGCCACGGTGCACGTAGTTTTTATAGTTATAATTGCTTCCAGCTTCGTGGGTGGAGTTAAAATTACAAGAGACGGTGTAACTATAAAATTATCAACGTTCAACACATGTTGAAACGTACTGTTTGCTAGAAGCATGCTGAAAATTTTATAATTCAACATGAATTTCTATATAACGTTCCTTCGATTAAGTGCTTCTATCAGATACTTACTCGGAGGGTAAAAAACTTTCACTGTTTCCTTCGTAAATGTGACTATTATCACTGCACAAAGAATAAAACATTTGAGATTCGTCAGCGTCATGGTGAAAAGCTGACAGGGTTTCGTCAGCGCACACTTCCATTGTAAGCATGATCTCGTTCTGACGAATTCCTTGACACAAATCTCCCAAATTTTGCTAAATCGGAACGAGCGAATTAATAAAAGTATATTAGTCGAGTTCAGAGTAATGAATAGAATAATGAGCGATTATTACCAGTGTATCTCGGATCGTATTTATATCCGGCATCAGTTGTTCACCAGGAAATGCTTTGCATATCGGATGAACTATATTTTGAAACGCTTCGTTCTCGTGGCCGGTTAGTTCACCAGCTTGCCTCATTTTATTGTATAATCTAAAAATTGTTCAATTACCGGTTAAATAAATTTCTCTAACAAGAATTAGAGTTGTTTTAGTACCTGCGAATCCGCCAACGCGTAGGCTCATCCCCGTTAATAATAAGTATCGTTCCTACGTGCGATACAGCCGCCCGTTGCAACAGCGCTAGATCTTCTTTTCGAGGGTTAAATTCGAGAGTCACCCACTGTATTTCTTTTGAATTTAATATTAACTCGGTAGGGTTTACGTGCCAGCTTGAAACCATAGAAGGATACACAGCTGAAACAAATCAAGAATGGATGAACTTGGCCAAATACCGATCGATCAATATTCCTTTTGTTATTAATGTAACAAACCTTTCGGTATCAACTTTATTTTGACAAAAGAGCATAAGTCCCCGGTGTTTTGTAACCGAAATCTAGCGTTCAAAGAACCACCAGAATTTAGCGTGCCTAGGGACAACCACATCTTCCCATTTGTATCTTTGAAAGCTTCAGAAATTTCGACACTGCTATGACCTCCGTAACCGTACAGGAATAACTAGAATTTAAACATGATAGACCTATTAATTTCCTCTTTTCGATTAAAACAAACTGAATTTATTGATTTTATTTACCACTTTCGACGGCCGGGACTCGTTATCGTCTCTTCTAGGTTCGTAATGTCTGAATATAATCTTGCCAGTAGCTGCGCCTAAACAGTGCGGATTAAATACAACAGATAATGTTCTACTTTCCGATCCTTGTAATACTAACACCATATTCGTGTCACCAGCTTGACGTTCTCGTAAAAACTGTAATTAAATCAATTTTTGAAAAAAATATTTCGGGTGAAAGTTGAATATTATCATGGGTGATGATATTGTTCAATGTAATCAGCATTTTGCAATCCTACCCGAAAGTTCTTCTCATTGTCGGATATAGTAACTTGAAGTTTGATCTTGTTATTACTACTGTTGCGAATAGTGAACTCTTTGACATTAGATTTTCCCGTTTTTATGCTGTTCCATACCAAAGCAGCGTGCGTTGTTCTTATAGGGATTTTCTCACCAGCAACTGTTGAGCCTGACACTGAACTAAGAGGGGAGTTTCTTCCGGAGATCCCCGATCTGCTCAACAACAGTAGGTTAGTTAGTAACTCGCTCGGTTGAACAACTGTTTAGACTTTAGGAAAACGATAGCTGTAACCTACTTATTCGAGATCACGCTGTGAGGAGACGATGGGGAACTAGCAGACGATACAAGCTGAGGCGTTTCACAACGAAGATAATGCTCGTTCTCTGCCTCCACACAAGTACTTGATTCCCCGCATACAGAATACTGATATACATTATTACTAGCCTTGAATTGTATTTTCGCGTACCTATGTGAATACCAAAATGATATAATTTAGGGTGCTACATCTTCATGAAAGTTATAAGACAGATCTCGTTACAGATCTAATCGTTTTAGTTTCGATCAGTAAATACTTATAAATAAAAACTGCGGATTTTATGCATTTGTAATAAAAATGTCTGGACTTATAAATGATGATGATTTCTGGAATAAGCGTAGTTTCAGCAGCGTTTACTCACATTTTCGAAACGTCTGGATTCTGTGGTTTGTATGTAACATTGAAGCAACTGGTCTTGTTAGGGAGTAAATGTAAATTTTCGGGTTCTACTGTGAAATGTTTCGAGCTTTTTCCAGAATCCGTGTCTACGAACGAAGCAAACACCCGTACCGGCACATTACCCACGTTGATCATACTCATCGGTTTCGATTGCTTATTGGACACCACGAAAGGCATGTCTGTGTCAATCAATTGTACCTTACAAGTCCCTACTTGCACTTTTAGGGCTATTTCTTTGATTATTATGGTATCGTCAGGGCCATTTTCTACTTGTACTATCAAGTTCCCATCGTAGCATTGCAAGGATCTCTGAGACGGATCTGGATGCTTCTGCATAATACCTTCGGACTGGACGTTCGTAGTTAAACTTTCTTGTGGCTTTAGTGTCACCCGTTGCATTTCATTGCAATTTTCCAATTGAAATACTCGCGGTTCATCCTGCAGAAAATAATACGAAAAATAGGAGTAGTTTAATTTCAAATGCGGGAAGATAAATCGTTCATTACCTGCGATATAGAAAGTTTCATGCATATATCAACGCTGTTTTTATTCTTGATTGTGACAGGGAGAGCGGCTAAACCATTTTCAGCGATCGATTGAAAATCCAGTTCATTCTTTTGAGACGGATTCGAGACGATTACATTTAATTCTTCAGGTTTAAAGCAAATTATGTGCTTCATGATCCATTCGTATCTTGTAACCATATCCGAGACTGTTATATTTAAAACTGCTATGATGGGTTTACACATTTTAACCACCGTCACGGTGATCTGAAATACATCGATCTTAGTTTTAAATATTGTATATTTTATCAATATTAACCCTCCATCTATTGTGCCGGAGTCACGGATTTCGCGTCAAGTTAAAGTGGGCAGGACCTCAAGTATGTATTAGTCAGAATGAGTCCGGCACAAGACTCCGCGCTTCAATAGTCGGAGGGTTAATAACACTATTACTTTTACCTTGGCATTTTGTTCGGAGTTTGGTTTGATAAGTATGACATCTTTTGGCAATACTAATTGAATATTTTGTTTATCCCCTTGAACTTGATTTAAATTCAGAGTACATATCACCCATCTGTCGCTTTTGTTTAACAGTTCAATGTCGGTATCTCTTGGCATACCAACGATACAACTGCACAGTTCCTCCGTACTTTTGCCAATAACAACACCTGCAAGAGTAAAATGTTAGCGACTCGTCGGGAAATCAAACATATATGGAAGCATGGTGATTGTAGTGTCGTAATAGCGTACTATTTAACTGAAATTCAATTCCTTGAGAATTTGAAAGATCCTGTACAAAAGATTCTGTTTTATCTTTATAAGAGAGATTTTCCTCTTTTATAAGTCCCTTCTGCCCCATTTCTTCGATTTTCGAATTAACGGATTCTTTCTCTTGTTTGTGTGTCACGTTAGGTAGCGAAACACAAGGCGACATGTTTCGTTCTTTAGTGTAATTTAAAAGGGAGAATTTCGGAACTTCCAGCAAAGATTTAAGATCTAAAATTAACGATCGTTCTTAAGCTAATTCGTACAAAGAAACAGCAAAGTTCTAAGCAGACTGTACCTTGACCATACGAAGACTTTATGTTTCCATCACTTATGTCCTTTTTCAGATCTTGACAAGAGCGCCTACTGGAAACAGAGTGCTTAAGATGCATCGTCTCGTTCGGAATCTTGCTGTCTAGTGATAATTTCGAAGACAGATTTAACAGTGCAATATCTTTTTCAAAATTCTCAATACTCCTACTTGAAGTTGCAGGCATCGACTTTCTATTTGATGACACCAAAGTGTACGTGCCCCTCTGCGCGTCTTCTTTCGTCTGTGTCGATTTTTTCTTCTTCTTTGCCATTATAAGCTGATCCACTAACCTTCGTGGTGTACTACTATCGATATCCTGTAATGCTTGAGCAATACTAGTTAAACTCATAATACTTTGTTCTTCTATATCTTTTGTTGCACATGAATTATTCTGAAGAGTTTTGTCCTTTGCAACGAATGAGCCAACCGAAGATGCTACAAAATCAGTATCGGTTGTTTACAGAAAATTTGTCTTTTACAAAATGTAACGGTAAGAAATCGGTTAAATTTAATCGATCATACTTTCTGTGACGGTTGAGTCAACTAGCGGTACGAGATCCTTCTTTTTCGGACTATTTACGGACAATCCTAAACTTGGCCTTTCCACCGCGCTACCTGCTAATTCTCCAAAATTACCGCATTTCCTTTTGAAAAATTCATCGACGGATATTTTACGGCCGGAGCAGGATCTAAAATTACAAGAACCAGCTCGCGATCGTGATGTAAAATAGTATTTGTGTTTGAAACTCTTTTAGACACTCACTCCACTGATACATCCAGCTCACCAATGATACCAGAAAAACAGGATAAATTCAAATACTCTTTTTCAGCGATATCCGCACCTGGAAGAGCGTACGAGTAATTTTGTTGCCACGATACTTCATCTGCTAGCATCTGACTGGCCATTTCAGAGGCAGGTCGGAATTCTTCGTTGCCAAACTGAGCCATCAATTCGGCAGCTGTTGAATCGAACGTTATTCCATTTACATTTTTACTTGACGTTGTCGATAAACGTTTCTCTGAACGTCTGCTCAATCCAGATGAACGTGCACTTATTTCATTTGGTTCGAAAACAACCTGAAAATGAACTTCTATTGAAAAGATTTTCGAACCATTTCTTCTTTAGAAAATGATATTTACACTACTCGTCTTGTTAACATTTGAACATAATGTACTGTCATTTTGAACATTTGTCTGATTAGGAGATTTTCCCTGACTGGTAAGCGTTGAAGATGTTATATTGCTGCACAGATTCTGAATGTTGACATTATTTTCTTTGTTTGTATCTGGAAGTATCATTGAACTTATTTACAACTTTTTGTATATATGTCATCATCACTCTTGTATATATACAAGATGCTCCAAAAATAATTAGATTTGAAAGGGCAAATATGCACATAGATACATATAGATACATATAGATTTTACCATGTGTAAGAGATGTAGTCCTAATGTCACTGCATCTTTGAAGCAGTTTTCTAGCAAGTTCACGTTCTGTATCTAATGTATTCTCGCTTTGCATGTGTAAATCTTCAGTGTTGCTAACTTCAGCTAGAACTTGAGAGGAAATTATCATGCGATGATAGTTGTAATCAAATTAATGAGAGAGAAGAAACTTACAAGAGGATATGTTGTCCAGTATACCAAGAGACGATTCATCAGAATTTTGCGTTAAGTCATCTTTCCTTGCCTTAGACTGTTTATACACAGGTTCGTTAATACCTTGATTGAGGAACTGACTTTCCAATCTACAAAACATGTTAGAATCAAAATGATGTTAAGACAATGCAATCAAGAATTACTCACAGGAAAAAAGACTACATTTACAGCTACATACCACATACGCGTACAGGCTTTTTAAATAATTTTTTAACCGCGTTCTATAAGGTTCTACTCTAGCTTGTTATAATAGACTTAATAGAGAAAAATGAAAGTTATTTGTGCGACTCAAACCAGAATCCTCTCTGCTCAAACTAGTAATTGTAATTATATATTTCGAGTAAGACTAATATAATACGTATACAGGCAAGTAAATACATACTGTACAAAATGACAAGGAAAAAGGACTCACGTGCTTTTTCTTTGTACAGTCGACGTTGCTTGCGGTCGAGGAGTGTTGAGTAAAGTTTCATCGATGAAGCTCGCACTCGTGGATTTCGATGGTGTAAACATTGTTGATTACTTACTTTGTTTCTCCTCGATTTCAGTATACGAATGTTGTTCGAGAAATTAACGCTTACATACGGAAGATCCTAGGCAACGTTTTAATGGCTGCATCGACGAAACGGAGGGAAGGTTGTACCATATTATTCTGAGCGTTTTCTTTGACAGTTGAACGATTTTAGCGTTCAAATTTGAAAGTGTTCCGAGATAATTCTATCCATAGACAAATGATACACTTCACAGATCGGTTTCGCGTGATGTCTATGAACCATTGTACAGCGCCACTCGTGTTTGAACTTGAGAATCAAAAATCAAAATACCCTTACATTGTGTCACCACAGACGAGGTATAAGGATAGACCTATCATCCAATGCATCTTTTTGTCACACGTTTTAGGGGTCACGTAACCCCATTACCATTTTAGTGTCACATCCTGTATTACCAACTGGAACTTAAATACACTGACAGCGTTCTTAGCGGTAGGAATTAAAATTAAAAATAGCTATACTGCAATCCCGCGAAGATATAAAATATTGTTATCTAAAATGCGTCAACGATATCAAATACTATTTTCGATTATGATTAGTCTAATTTAGGATTTATTGGTATGGACTTATAGTATCGTAGGTAATGAATAAACGTAGAATGCTGACATTACTCACTCTATAATCGCTTGGAAAACAATTAGTTTTTACTGTAGAATGTCATTACGCTCTTATTGCCGCTGAATCAGACGGAACGTGACATTGCAAAATGTTATGGAAGGGAATAGGTTTGAAATAATCATGGATATTAATTTCCAAGATCTTTATTCAAATCTTTCAATACAATTGTTCTCACATCCAGCACGTCTTATTCTAGTGTACAATATAAACGAAAATTCTAACTGTGCAGCTATTAGCTCGATATTATCCACTATTTGTAAGATACTAGAAGTTCTTACAAATAGAGGATAATACCGATTGCCCAGGTCTCACCACGAGGAGGTTACTGCACAAGAGATCCGGAGAGGGAGTCAGAACGAATGCAATATTCCTTCAGGCTCCCTTTCCTAACAACGACGAACTTATACTAACGCAGTAAGTATAAGTACATGGCGCACCCGCTGACCCCCCTCAATCCATGTAAGCCAAGCGTAGGCACTGTCGATGAGCTTAGCTTGTACATCTTTTAAAATTTTGATGTCATAGCGTACTTCAGCTGATTTTATCTTTCGGACAGGGAAAATTATCTACACCGGGTCTATAGGTATATATGGTCTAAGAGTCACACCGACCCTATTTACATGATCGCAATAAAACCGCCATCTAGATCAAACAACAGAGAAACAATTGCCATGTGCACTGTGCACAATGATGCATATTATATTACAGTGTCGCAAAAGAGAAACTTACGATAACTCTTATTTAATCGACTATAACAGTGGTGCTCGAAAATGAAAAATATTTTTATAATTATAGCATGCCAATAAAGGATCGTACAACAGAATCATGCAGCCTGCAAAACTGGTAGTTTCTTCTCTGCTTTTTAAGGTTACAGTCTCCTAATGTCGTCGGACATCTATTTGTTAAAGTTTAGATTGAACGTTACGATATATTGACAATACGATGGAAGAAGATATAGTAACAATGCCGGAACGAAAACGCTTAAATTATGAGAATAAAATTATACTGGCCCCTATGGTGCGCATCGGCACGCTTCCTATGCGCCTTCTTGCGCTTGATTATGGTGCTGATATAGTATATACAGAAGAACTAATAGACTGGAAGTTACTACGATCATTTCGTCGTGTAAATGGTAATCAAATAATGCTTTATCAATGCTTCCTCTGCTTATTTTGTAGTTAATTTAAATGGCAAACATTTGTAAACTCATTGTACATTCCAACAACTTGCTTCCAGATGTTTTGGGAACAGTCGATTACATCGACAAAACAGATGGCACGGTGACGTTTCGTACCTGCGCCAAAGAAAAAGACAAGGTGGTCTTGCAAATTGGTACTTGCGATGCGACAAGAGCCCTGAAAGTAGGCAAAATGGTAGAGCAAGATGTCGCTGGTATAGACCTTAATATGGGATGTCCGAAACTATTTTCCATGCTGGGCAAAATGGGTGCTGCACTTCTCCAGGAACCGGAGACAGCTACAAACATTCTGAAAACGCTGGTAGACAGTTTAAACATTCCGGTAACGTGTAAGATTCGTGTACTGCCAGATCTACAAAAGACAATAGAGCTTTGCGAGCGTTTGGCATCTACTGGTATATCAGCCATTGCGGTCCATGGTCGGACCGTAAATGAACGACCTCAGCATCCGAACCGTAACGAAGTTCTGAAAACAATTTCCAGTAAACTCACGATACCGGTTATAGCAAATGGAGGCTCGAAAGAAATACAGACATATTTTGATATATTAAAGTAATGCCATAGTAATTTATGCTATCAATATCTCGCGGAGCGTCTCCTGTGTTCTTATTTATAAGTAATTGTAGGTGTTTGCAGGTTTAAAAATGTAACTGGATGTAGCAGCGTCATGCTCGCACGCGCAGCTGAATGGAACTGTTCTATATTTTGCAAAGAAGGTTTACTACCTATGGAAGACATAATAAAGGCATATATCAAATATGCCGTGGATTGCGACAATTCGCCTTCCAATACTAAATATTGTATACAGAACATCCTTCGTGAACAGCAGAAGTCGCCATTGGGTAAAAGATTTCTGAACTCTCAAACCCTTGAGCAAATCTGGTGAGAATCGTATCTGATCAAATATGAAACGATTCGGATCGCGCTGTACCGAATACACGACCATCGATTACGTTGTTTCAGCGATGTTTGGGAATTGAGCGATTACTGTCGTACAAAGAGGAAAGAGTTCGAAGCAAATGGTTTGCTAGGCAGGTCTCAGGTTTCACCCATGAAAGAGGATGAAACGCGCAACGATGATCAATCGTGTAACAAGAGAAAGCTCTCGGAAGAAGAGGATATAGTTTTAATGCATTGCGCGTTTTTGAGAAACAATTACGCGTCGGACCTTGAATTGCCGAAAACTATTTTACATAAATGGGCACAAACTCAAAGAAAAAAGATGCCGCAATACGAGGCTAAACAAAAAGGGAAACTCTTTCGTTCCATTATCACGGTGGACGGAAGAAGGTACGGATCATCCTTCTGGTAAGTAAATTAACATGTTTCACGTTACATGAGCATTATACGTATATACATATGTAATACCTTAATTGTTTGAATATTTTTAGGGAGAAAAATAAGAAGTGGGCAGAACAAGGAGCTGCATTAGTTTGCCTATTTTCTATGGGCCTAGTCAGTGAGAAAGCTCTTGCTGCAACTGGAGGTGTTCCTTCCTGATATCCGTTGGCTGAAAACTAAGGACGACTAATCGAAACTAAGCAAGCAGTACTTTTAAAAATTCTTCACATTTATTTTGCAGAACTCACACATATTTTTTTATTAGTTTTGTTGTTCATGCAAGAACTTTTCTGTTACGCGATACTGTAATATTTATATTTATTAATAAAAAATATAGATAAAACATACAAATAGTATATTACATATTAAAATCAAAGAGACCTGCATAATACTAACATGGCAGCGGCTTTATATGTCAACTTTACACACTTATAACTTTTAACCAGTGAATTCCTAACATTAAAATTTGGATGTTTGGCATGCTCTCGTCAAAACCTATAGGATTATACGAAAATAAAGTTAAAAATTTTTGGTTCCTTGAAGTGAAGCGAACAAATCAAATCATAACAAATTTTTCGAAATCATGCGGGGTGACCAAGGTGCCCCATTTTAGTCAAACTTTTTACTTTACTGATGTTAAAATCCCGATGCAAAAAACCCGTCTCATAATTGGCTAGAGGTCCCTAAATCAGCTTTAACTCCTATAAACAATCGCTAGGTGGCTCTTACAAATCCTGAGTTTCTGTTGCAGTTTGTACTTTGCAGTTGCGTAGGTGCATTCAGGGTTTCTGGTGCATTTTGAATTTTGCAATTTTCTGTTGAGTATGTAATTACAACGTGGTGTAAAAGTAAATAAAACTCGATTAAATCAGTGAATAGAATCGATCTAAATTCATAAAGTTTCTTTGGAAAAGAATCCACAAAGGAATATTGTATTAGATTTTAATGAATGGAAATCTAAGAAATAATATAAGAAAAAACTTTATCACGAATAAGTAATGGGTCCGCCGAAGCGGTTTAAAAAGGATAACGGTACGTAATTTATTATTCTATTAAATCAAATATCTTCTTATAAATGACGATGTCTGGGAAAGTGTTAGGTTATGTGTGCACGTATGACAGGAACATTGAAGCTGTTTATTTTTACAGATCGTGGTAAATGGAAAAAACGTAAAGAAGATCCTGAAGAGTATAACGACGAGGATTCTATAGACGATAATGAAGCAGACGGTGTGCCAGATGCAGCCAAAAATGATGTTGAAAAGCAAGACGAAACAGCATTGGAAGACGAATTCGGTGCAAAAGATTATCGTTCTCAAATGATTTTGAAGCCTGACTGTGCGTCAAGACCACTTTGGGTGGTAAGACATTAATATTAACATTTTATCACTGAAAGTATGAAGTAACATTATGCGTTAAAGGAAACTCATTTACGTAGGCACCGAATGGACACATTTTCTTAGAGTCCTTTTCACCTGTCTATAAGCACGCTCATGATTTCCTAATTGCTATCTCTGAGCCTGTGTGTCGACCGGAACATATTCACGAGGTAAAACAATTATTGTAAATAGCAAACTCATATAGCAATTTGAAAAATTTCTAATAAACTGATTTCATTTTACAGTACAAGCTAACCGCTTACTCGTTGTATGCTGCTGTTAGCGTTGGTCTCCAAACGCACGATATTATAGAGTATTTGAAGAGACTGAGTAAGACTACTATTCCTGATGGTATTATAGAATTCATAAAGTTGTGTACATTATCCTATGGTAAGGTGAAGCTAGTGTTGAAGCACAATAAATATTTTGTCGAATCACCTTACCCTGAAGTATTACAAAAGTTATTGAAGGATCCAGTGATTCAAGAATGTAGACTGAGAAAGAGTATAGAAGATGAGAAGGAAGAAATAATTACGAACATTCAAAGCAAAACAAAAACTCCGCAGGTAATAACTGTTCATTAATATTGCAGTAAATCGATTAATCATGTCGTACAGTAGCAGTTTTCTTTTTAGTTTGGAGCGAAAGCAGTGACCAATGTTCCAGTTCCAGTTGGAATGACCAAAGTGCCTGAGACTACCAATGATCAAGTTCCTCCATCAGAAACTGCTGTAGTTCCAGAAGACATAACTACGTTCTACGATAAAATGGACAAAGAAGACGAAGATGAAGAAGAGGAACAAGAGTTAAAAACTGTTAGCTTCGAAGTGAATCAGGTATGGAATTTTGTGAATTTATTTTACAAACTATATTTTGCTATAACAGAAGCTTGTCGCAGGAAAAAATTGAAGTGATACAGAAGAGATGTATAGAATTGGAGCATCCGTTGTTGGCAGAGTACGACTTCCGCAACGATAGCGTGAATCCAGATATCAAGTGAGTGTAGCGATCTAAAAATGAATTGAAAAGCAATCTGTAAAGATTATTCGAATGCGCTAAATGAAATTTCAGTATCGACTTGAAACCGTCGGCAGTGCTCAGGCCTTATCAAGAAAAAAGTTTGAGGAAAATGTTTGGTAATGGACGCGCCAGGTCCGGTGTAATTGTGTTACCTTGCGGTAAGCAACTGGATTGCGAATAGCACTCTCCCACAGATATTTGTTTATTTTTTTTTCGTTTCGGTGATACAATGTAATTTTTAGGATTACACGCTAAAAAGTTCTTTCAAACTATTCGCAGGTGCGGGTAAAAGTTTAGTCGGTGTAACAGCTTGCTGTACAGTACGAAAACGCGCGTTGGTACTATGTAACTCTGGAGTATCGGTGGAGCAATGGAAACAACAATTTAAAATGTGGTCGACTGCCGATGACTCGATGATCTGTCGATTCACGAGCGAGGCTAAAGATAAGCCTATGGGTTGTGGGATTTTAGTTACAACTTACTCTATGATCACGCACACTCAGAAGCGTTCGTGGGAAGCCGAACAGACCATGCGATGGCTTCAAGAACAAGAGTGGGGAATCATGGTTTTGGATGGTAATTGAAGCTTGCTTTAAGATTTCCGTCTCCCCGAATTTTAGTAAATACTTGTCGCAATTTTTAGAGGTACACACAATCCCTGCAAAAATGTTCAGAAGAGTTCTGACTATTGTCCAGTCCCATTGCAAATTAGGTTTAACCGCGACTTTGTTGCGAGAGGACGACAAAATTGCAGATCTGAATTTTCTCATTGGTCCGAAACTGTACGAGGCCAATTGGTTAGAACTCCAAAAGAGAGGTTTTATCGCGAGGGTGCAGTGCGCCGAAGTTTGGTGTCCCATGACACCAGAATTTTACAGAGAATACCTTGGATGTAAGATGAGCAAAAAGTTGGTAAGTAATTGTGCATTATTTCAACGCGACCGGTTCTGAACTGTTTCTTCGTTACAGTTGCTCTACGTTATGAATCCTAACAAATTCCGTTGCTGCCAGTATTTGATACGGTATCATGAAAGACGCGGCGATAAAACAATCGTATTTTCAGATAACGTTTTCGCTTTAAAACATTACGCTATTAAAATGAATAAACCATATATCTACGGTCCTACTAGTCAGGTGAGCAGAACAATGACAAATATTCGACGAATTGAAAATTTGACGCTAACAGAAGTCACGCAT
The DNA here is from genome assembly GCA_028454225.1 of Lasioglossum leucozonium. Taxonomy (NCBI): domain Eukaryota; kingdom Metazoa; phylum Arthropoda; class Insecta; order Hymenoptera; family Halictidae; genus Lasioglossum; species Lasioglossum leucozonium. Next base: position 4,384,895 of record CM052207.1, on the reverse strand, counting down.
TATTTTCAGAGTGAACGAATACAAATTCTGCAAAACTTCAAGTTCAATACTAAAGTGAACACGATATTCGTGAGCAAGGTGGCGGATACGTCATTCGATTTACCGGAAGCTAATGTCTTGATCCAAATATCCTCGCACGGCGGTTCGCGACGTCAAGAAGCCCAACGACTGGGAAGAATTTTACGAGCTAAAAAAGGTAAATAATTCCCAGTGTGCAAAAATAAAACTTTTCTCCGTTTGAAATAATTCGTACAATATACTTTTAGGGGCAATCGCGGAGGAGTATAACGCATTTTTCTACACGTTAGTTTCGCAAGACACGATGGAGATGAACTACTCGAGAAAACGTCAACGGTTTCTCGTGAACCAGGGATACGCTTACAAAGTGATCACAAAACTCGCAGGAATGGATGAAGTATGTACCGTCGGTTGGTCGGTTCGCAAATATTTTACAAGAACGATCGAAATTTTGTTTTCTTTACTAAAATAGGAGCCGGACCTAATGTACGCGACTCGAGAGGAACAGGGACATTTGTTGCAACAGGTTCTCTCCGCTAGCGATATGGACGCGGACGAAGAAAGAATACCTGGAGAGGGACCTAGACCCGTAAGTTGCGCCTTTGTAATATATTTTCGATTACGCTATATTAATTTCAATGATACGATTGTCGTAGATCATGCGCAAGGCTGGTAACATGACATCGATGTCGGGTGCCGACGATGCAGTCTACTACGAGTACAGAAAAGCCCCTGGATCGTCCACTGCCAACAAGCATCCATTGTTTAAGAAGTTCAGGGCATAATCGTTTTTTCGCAACAAATGTACATAGTTTTATTTCTCGATTAGTATTTAATTATCGATTAAAAAAAAGTTTTTCGATGCGTTCAAATTATTTGTTCGAAGAATTATTTTAATACGTTTGAATTGTTATCAAACGAGATTTTTAATGGAGCGCTCTTTACGAACGCGACAATCGGTAGCCACCCACTCCACGAATACGAAACGCGCGAAGTCTTTTCGTTGTTGGTACAGTGATATGCTCGCTGGTACGATTTATGTGGCAGTAATGGAATTTATGTAAATGTAAACCCCTTGGTTCAAGTTGACTCAAGTAATGCGATAAGGACATATCGGGTGAATTATTATAGTTGGCAGTAAAGCGATAACAGCGTTCGCAAACAGATACAGCAGGACTCCGCCTTATTTGCAGAGGTCCCTCGTGGATATCACAAAAGAAATGTAGGTTGTATATATATTTGCAGGTACATTTTCCAAAACCATATAAACTCGCATCTGTAATCGTAAAAATCGAAATAAATTGGAGATCGTACGACTAATTGTATGTTATATCGTTCCTCGAAGTTCAATATTTGCGTGTCCGTATACCGATAAATGTTGTTGCGCGGTATCGATCTATATCTGTATAGATTAAATTGGAGAATGACTCATTTCGATTACGCTTCCAAAAAAATAAAAAAAGACGACATCCCATTAAAGCAAGATCGGAACTTGCTCGTGATTCAGCAGCGTGATTCAGCAGGCGAACCTTCAGTTTTATCGACACGAAGTCATTGTGAAAAACGAGAATACAAGTCGAGTGTTTGCTCGGTCAATATTGAATTCGGAACAGCCGATACGTCGAGGCACGAAAATATCCTAAGATAATGGTCAATTCGGCGTTGTTCCGGCGAATTCAAGGGCACGCGTACAACGACTCGATTACTGCGAGTGCGGCAGCATTGTAGAGAGAAGCGACCGCGAGACGAATAAATTTATTCGATCGTATTCGTAAAAGTGAGAGTCTACGCGCGCCAGACGTTAGTTGGCCGAGACGGCGAAGCTGCCGCGCCGCCGGGACGTCGAATGTCGAATACCGCGTTTGCTCTGAACATAGTCGCGAGGCTGCGGTGCCGTGCGAGACTGCCGGCTGTCACATGCAGTCAGTTATCCCGTCGACGCTTGACGGTGTATCGTTGCAGGCGGTTTGCTAAACGCGCGTACGTTAGATTCCGGCGAGCGACCGAGTATTCTCGCGTTGTCGCGATTGACATTTCGGCCGCGGCGAGCACGGGCCAGAACAGACGGACGCGATCGTACCGTCGAATCGAAGGGGAAGAATAGGCGCTGGGCGGTTAGCGGTGGCGCGGAGCATGCATCGACGTCGACAGGCGACAGGAGACAGGCGACGCCATAGGCTGCAGGCAAGCTAGGACAGGTCCGTTGGACGAGTCCGCGTAGGCGCATCGTCGTTATGAATGGAAGCGGTCGTCCCGTTTGACATAACCGTGTTGCATCGCGGCGGAGTATCGAACGAGGCTCGCGAACCGTCTGGCAAGGCGTCGAGCAGAGTCGTGGCGAGTGCGACGCGCGAGTGGAGAGGAGCGTGAACGCCGATACGTATCTCTGTATCGCGTACGCGTGTCGAATCCACCTCCAGATTCCCGAGCAGGGAAGAGAGAGGTGTATCATCGTACGTACGGTGTACAGCGTTGTACACGCACCGCATTGTTCGGAGGATCGCGAGACGAGATTCACCGTCCCGTCGTCGAGAGGGGCGAAGTTCGATGCATTCGTGAAAATCGGGGAGAGAAAGGGAGAGAGAGAGAGCGAGAGAAAAAGTGAGAGAGGATCGCGGTGTCGGTGGCTGCGCTGGGTCGCGAGTCGCGACAAAGAGGGTGTTTCTCTCTCGCGCGGCGCGTGTATGTCAGTGATCGGTGAATACAGTCGGTGCTTCCTCTTTCCGTTCGACACCGTACGAACGAAAGAGAACGAAAACGAGTACAGGAGGAAGAAGGAGGAAGGAGAAAAGGAAAGACGGACGGTAACCGGGGAAGAGAGACAGAGGTTGCACGACCGACGACAGCGTGCCGGCGTTTCGAGTGGCTGGGAGCCCGTGGACGGCCACCCTAACCGCAAGGAGAGCTAGCGCGTGAATGTATTGGAAGCGATGGCCGCGTATCCGTCGTCGGCGTCGTCGTTGTGATCGCCGTGAAAACGGTGCTACACCGTGGAGATCCTCCGGTGACCTCCTCCTCCTCCTCCTCCTCCTCCGCCACCTACAACACCGATGGACGCATACGAAAAGATGCCGCAGCGTGTATCGTGATCGCGGCACGACGGTAACGTCGAGGATGCCGCGAGCATTGTTCGCGTCGTACGGAAGGATGGCGGGTTTCGAGATCGTCGATAGAATCGGGATCGATGGACAGAAGGAGAGGATCGTTTAATCGAAATCACGGGCGCGCACACCGCGACAAACAACGAACACGACAACGGGTAACCGCGCGGCGAGGTGTGGCGAGCCGCGGCGAGACGAGACGAGGCGAGGCGAGGCAAGATCGGAGGTCGGAGGTCGGACCTCCGAGTCCGTGACACGAGGTGCACCTCGTTCGAAAATGAACTCCATGATATATACCGTGTACGGGTTCGCGGTAATCTTCATGATATTCTGGACGGGCATGTGGATACTTCACGTGTTAGCGTTGATAGCCGGCCGGTGGAAGCTCCACCGTAAAGTCACCCAAGTACCAACCTACGAGATCCCGTTGCCCGGCGTGTCGATCATAAAGCCGTTGATGGGCGTCGATCCGAATCTGTTCAACAATCTCGAGACATTCTTCATCATGGAGTATCCACGTTACGAGCTGTTGTTCTGCGTCGAGGACGACTCGGACCCGGTGTTGATGCTGGTGCGGAAGCTGATCGAGAAATATCCGGAGGTGGACGCGCGAGTGTTCACCGGCGGCCGTAACGTCGGCGTCAATCCGAAAATCAACAACATGCAACCGGCTTACGAGGCGGCCAAGCACGAACTGGTTTTGATCAGCGACAGCGGCATCAAGATGAAGGAGGACACGCTGCTGGACATGGTCAACTATATGACCGACAAAGTCGCGCTGGTTCACCAGATGCCGTTCACGTGCGACCGCGAGGGTTTCGCCGCGGTCTACGAGAAAATCTTCTTCGGTACCGTACAGTCGCGGATGTACCTGGCCGCGGATCTCTTGAGGATAAACTGTCACACGGGTATGTCGGCGTTGCTTAGGAAGGCGCCTCTCGACGAGGTGGGCGGTTTGAAAAAGTTCGGCGTGTACCTGGCCGAGGACTTTTTCTACGCGAAGGCGTTGACCGACCGCGGATGGCGGATCACCGTCTCCTCGCAGCCGGCGTTGCAGAACAGCGGTCACTGCGAGCTGCACTCGTTCCAGGCGAGGCTGCGAAGGTGGGCGAAGCTCAGGGTGGCCATGCTGCCCACAACGATCGTGCTCGAGCCGTTGAGCGAGTGCTTTGTGTTAGGTGCCTGTGCTTCCTGGGCGGCTAGCGTACTCCTCGAGTGGGACTCGCTTGTTTTCTATCTGGTACACATACTGTTGTGGTTCATGTTCGACTGGACGCTGCTGTGCGTCGTGCAGAACGGCCCGTTGCCGTTCAACAAATTAGAGTTCGTGTGCGTATGGTTGCTCAGCGAGATCACCAGGCCCTATCTTTTTCTCCAAGCGGTCCTAGATCCTCTGATACAGTGGCGGTCCCGTGTTTACAAGCTCAGGTGGGGCGGCGTCGCCGAAGAGGTCAAGGCGAAAGTAAAATATTAATTACGGACTACTGCTAGTACTACTACTACTGCTACTACTACTACTACTACTATTACTACTACTACTACTACTGCTACTACTACAGCTACTACTATTACTACCAGACAGCAGACAGACGCCGAAAGAGTCTCTCTAGTTCTTTTTTTTCCATATGTCTTTCTCTCCCTGTTCTCTCGTTTCTCGTTCTTGGTTCGGGTGACGCGTCCTGGGCCCCTCGATTCTCAGGGTTCGCGCTAGACCTCTTGCAACTTTTACGATGTAAATATGTATTATATTTACATACAGAACGTCGAACGAGTCTGGTATCGAGGAGGCTGGAAAGAAGTTCGCGATTCGATGCGTCGACGTTCTTGCGGCCGATATCGTCACGGCACAATTATCTGTAACGATTGACAACCGATCGGACACGCGTCCCTCCGCCGAGCGACTTCTTTCCAGCCGCGCGGTGAACTCGAGTATCCGAACTCGGTCCCGAGCATGCTCGCCAACCGCGAAAAGGATCTCCCTGTGTCGAAACGGAAACCTCTGTTCTCTTCCGGAACGGATACCGACGCAAAATTATTAAGTTATTCCGATGATGTACATAAATCGTGCGAACGTTCCCAGTACACGAGTTCGGGTACCCGTAGATCCGGTAGAGACCCGCCAAGGCCGACAGACTTTTATCCGCGAAACAGATGTTCAAGGGCAAGCAGTATTAATATTAATTTTCAATTTCATACTGGTAAAAGAAGGGAGCTATGTGCGTGCGTGCGTGTGTGTGTGTTCTTGGGGAAGGGGCGGGAGGGGGGTGGGGCAAACTGTATCAATTTTGCTACCGATCTCGATAGAGTTTTAAGTCGAGTCTTGAGAATGGATTTACGATCGTTGACGTAGGCGGTCCATGACGCGTCGAGACCTACGTGCCATATGTTCGCAGAATTCCAGCGCGGGACAGGTTGAATGAAAAATTTTTGTTCGTTTCCGTTGTAATCGCATTTTGCCTTTACAAACATTGCAACCATATTTATTCAATACGTACGATTAATTATTTAAATACTTAATTAAAAGAATACAATAACGAAAAGTAAATTATCACGAATGTTTTGCACAATCTTATGTATATTTTTTGATTCCTGTTTATTTGAATGTGGGTATCCACTTATCGCGACAGTGTTTTACTTTTGTAACATCTGTTATTATGTCGTAGAACGAGATAAAAAAAAATACCCACCATATACGCGAGTCGTACGCGTTACAAACGCGCGCGCGCGCGTCAACGGGGGACGCGCGGAGCGTTTCGTGTAAATATTAAACGGGGTATACGTTACCAAGGGTGCGTACGCAAGTACACGCGCGTCTTACGTAAACACGGTAACAGCGTGAGAAGCAAATTTTCCGATTATTTTTCACTCTCCACTCCCGGCAAAACTCGCGACCATATAGACACAGATTCTACAATGATTTTTCTTTTAATGAGGCGTTCCCCACTTTTTATCTTTGTTTTTTTCTTTTTTTTTTTAATCTGTTACACCAGCGAGCTGTGCTTAATTAGACTGTGGATATTACAATAAAAATTCATTCGTTTAACCGGCGTTCTGTCACGGCGATGCTTTCGTTCGAACGTTTCGCGCCACTTGTAAATAACAACGACAAACGATTAAATCGAAAGTGTCGTCGGAATGGGGCGTCGGGTAACGATGAGACAACCGATACGATTACATCGAAACTATTATGATAGAACCGCTCGTATCCGAACATCCACTGGGGTGTCTTCTTGTCGAACAATTTCTAAAACGCTGTATACATGTACTTAAGTAGATAAATATTTAATGTGAAATTATTACCTTTTATGCAAACGCTTTTGCGCCTGCTCTTCCATGGGTCCGTATACGGGAGATTCTATTATTATATGTAGCTTGTTTTTTTTAAATAATTTCGAAACTTTTTTACCGACGCGAGGCGACGCGACGCGACGGATCGAATGTCCCTTCGACCGTGACGTAACGCGTAGAAACATTCGAAACGTGGATTTCTCACGAAACATCTGGTAGGAAGGTTTCTATCCTTTTCCGGTTGATGAACGAGGGACGGGGTGGGACACCTGGAAACAAGGTCGGCCTTTAAGTCCCTTGCCATAATAAGGAATAATTGATGCGTTTTAATGGAACTGTTCCCTCGGGGGTACAGTTGCAAAAGTGTACTGTAGCCGTTCGGACGTGTGGTGACAGTGTCTCATCGGTCTGTGAAAATTTTATTTTCTTTATCGTTGTAATAACACGAGTGGTACTAACCCGTTATCTCGACGATTTCTCTGCTATGCAAATTCGTGTAAGTATTATAATCAGATGTAGTATTTGTAATGAAGCGTGGCAGAGATAAGGGTTACATGGCTCGTACGACAAATCGATTAGCATCGATCGTTTCCGAAATCGCCCGTTTGTTTGCCGATAAACTAATAACACTTCGACACACAGTTCCTTGTTTGCCTACCGGATTAGATTATGTTCGGGCGATCGGGTCGTAACGAGCCGACTTTACACAAAGCGTGTACTTTACACAAAGTACACAAAGTACAAAAACAGAAAGCAAAAGCAAGGTGTCGCGGAGCGGTGATATGCATGTTTACGTTGGACACCGCACTGTCTCTCCTTGTTGATCCCGTGTCGATAAGATCGGGAGAAAGTGGGATATCGCGGTAAGACCTGTGCTGCAGTTGGTGCGAGCGTGGTTCTCGTTTGAAAATCGATAGATCGCCAAGATACCATCCTCCGTAACGAAGGAAGCGGTTCGCGATTGCGATAATTAGTAACGATGGAACATCCGAACAATCTTTACTGTCATCTTTACTCACAGGGGCCGGCAAACCTACTGCCCGCCGCTTTTGTTTTTAATCCGAACCCGCCACCTGTTCGTAATCTGGCCCGCGAGGTTGATATTGATCTTTACATGAAAAAATAAGTCAAATTACGCACCGTAACGCGACGTCCGAGTTGAGAGTTCTAATAAAAACATTTTGAACCTGTTTTTTTTTGTTTTTATTTTCGTTGCTCTACGAGTAGAATTACCCATGTAAATGTTCTTCGAGTCTGCTACCCGGTCCACCGGCTCGCGTATAGGCACTATGGAACTGCAGCACCCCCTATTTCCACTTGATATTGTCGATAACATTTAACCCCTTGACACACGAATAAAATACAAATTAATTTGGCACAACTGAACAGTTATGTTGAAGCTTAGAAACAGAACATTATATTTTGAAATTTGCATTGTTATATAACATTTAATCAGGTTGATATGCAATGTTAATGGACAATAATTAAGGGCTGAACTGTCTCTTAGAAACCCCAAAATTTTCGATTATTATATATCCAATCTTGTTTATTTCGACGATAAAACACGTATATCGAGGTCATGGACCGCGGAAACCACTTGTTAAATAGTTACGAGCATGTAAAGTTGAGAAATTTTCAGTGTTTCTTCTCATAAAGTGACAGGTCTCGGGCGTCGTCATATTGGTTATTAGGGAGCTCCTTGCGTGTAGTGATTCACTAGTGACGGCGCTACTACAGAGATTGTGTTTGGGTTAGATATGGTTAGATTGTGTATCGGTTCCGCGGTCCACGACTTCGATATACGTGTTTTCTCGTCGAAATAAACAAGATTGAATATATAATAATCGAAAATTTTGGGGTTTCTAAGAGACAGTTTACCCTAATTAAGTAACATTATAAAATAATAAATTAGTAGTTCTGTAAAGCATGAAACATTTCAAAACATTTTGACGTCACTCAGACGTCATTATATGTCAAGGGGTTAATATAATCAGTCCTTTTTTCTTCAATTCTTTCTTTATACTTGTACAATATATAATCCTTAAGCCTAACGTAAACAGCCATCCCCCTTTTACGCAATTTCGAAACAAAGGCTAAAAATTTTCTTGAGCAGCACCCCTTCGAATTTTAGCCACGAGCCGCCACTGGATCTGCCCCTTTCCAAAAAAAGTTTGCCGCCCCCTGGTGTAGAGTATTATAATTTCCTTGGCAATGTATAGTAATTTCTTTTCAGGCGGTTATCACGCGAGCAAATGGTCAGGCTGCGAGTATCTGAAATGTTAAGTATCCTCCCCTTCGAAGCTGATCTCTATGCTTCTTTTCCACTGCGTTTCGCGTAAACGCAATCTTCATGGAATCGCGTTATTTTCGTGGAGAATCGGGCCTTGTGTGTCCCGTCTTTGGAGGCGTGGTCTCGCGACAGCTCGTCTTCGCTCGTGAAGATCTGGTGCGCAGACTAGAGGCGTTCACGTAACATCGTTGTCCTCTGACCCCGTCTCGAGTGTGGTACAAGTAAGAGGGCCACTTTTCCTTCCAGTTCTGGACGAGTACCCCGTTGTTGTTTATGCGGGACATTTCTTCCCATCAGCCCGTCCCAGCACAGCCTGTTACACGCGACTATGCTATCCTCGCGCGATGCTTTCGCGCGCTCTCCAGTGTATCTATGTTGCCATTAGAGACGCGCATCTCTTTGTTAGGGGCTGAGGCGGCATGGCAGCGCCTGCCTGCAACCACCCTGTGGATATTCCGCCACAATGCAACTTGGCTGACCGTTACGCGTTGTCATCCCACCCACCCCTGTTCACCACCCCCAAATCGGAAGCGCATCGTAGTTCCGCGAACACACACACAAGGGACGCGGACTCGGACGCCAGCGAAGGTGGCAGCCATTCGGCTGAGTTTCACCACGCCGACCGACCGACCGTTTCCACCAGCGACACATACATTTCATCGGGAACATTCGATCTTTGACGCTGATTAAATTTCCGCCACTGCTATTCATCAGTCTCCGACACTATTGGAATGCGCGTTCGTCGCGATCGTGATCGAGGTCGTAAGACGTAGGATCACGGTTAATCTGTAACGTAACAACCGTGATAAACTGATTTTGAGGGTCGATTATCGTCGCGACACATAACCTCCTCTCGGTTACTCGGTGAACAATAAAATATTTTCGTCGCTCCGCGCAACACAGCGGAGAAAACACGGCCGAGATTCCGAAAAAACCGAACGTTCAGCAGGTATTCGACACTGCTTCTCACGTGGACCCGCATGTTTTTATTTTTATTATGTTTCTTTTTTATTTTTGTGTTATCATTGTTTTTGTTGTAAATTTAATTTACGAAAATTATACTTTTGTACTGAAAATGAATTTTACACGAGTTTCTTTTTCCTGTCATTGTAAGTTAAAACATTTCAAATTTAAATACGTTGCTTTCCCTATTTTAAACGAAAAGAAAATATTTCGATAAACTTACGAAACTTTATCAGCCTTCTTTATGCTTGCGTATAGACTACACGTGACACAGAGTTATCGATTATTAGCAGCGTTTAGAGTTTTACATTGCTAAATCGGCCGGTTTCCCCGCGGCGCGCCTTGGCTACGACAATTTGAAGTTGCAAGACCGAGTCTAGTCCCGCGAGGAACGCCCGTTGCGCAAGCAAATCTTCCACGTTTCTTCATTTCACTACATTCCTTGTAACGTGTCATTACGCGACGATCGGTTTTCCTCGTTCCCGGAATGGACTCGTCGACCGATTGTTGTTCGACAGAGAAAACGATTTAGTTTTCTGATCGTCGCGTTCTCTGCGACCAACGGTTTTTCCTTGCACTCACAGACCACTACCTCGCGTCTATATTTTTATGAATATATTTTCGTTGTTTTCTTCCCGAACGAACGATCCGCGATTGTAAGATGATTTCCCGGAGTGATCTCACGACGCGCGATTTGAATTCACGGAACGGGCACTTATCATGGCCGTAGAGAGCTGCTATCGAGTAGGATCTTGTTAGCCTATCGAATTGTCGCTTGATCCGATCGTTGTTTCGATTATTACGTAACAATACGTTGCTGTCTGTTAGTATGACCGCGTAATGCGTATACGAAATGTATTTTTCTACGCTATATACTCTAAAATCTTTTCCACGCTAGCGACAAGGTTCGAAGGAATGTATATACATTATATATACATACAAACGCGTGTATAGCGTTTGTGTTCGTATACGGTGTAAACGATATTTCAAGGTGACGGAAGTTTTTGTCTCGCGTAGGTATGTACGTCGATTACTGTACAACAGAGGATTCGGTATTGACGCTTTGGGGACTCAAGGTCCCATATGGGTCAGTATCGATCGGTCGGTAAATTGAAAGTCGTAATCGAAGTGCGAAACGTGACGTAATGAAAGCTGCCGGCACGCGTCCAATCGTTGTTATTGTTTAGCTTACGCTAACCCAGACCTTATCTCGAATGGAAAGACTCGCTACGAGCTATCGATGTCGTTCTTGAGGAGGTGTTTATCAATAATCGCATGATTATGACGTTGATCCGTGATCGAATGATTAAGGACGCGCTCACAGTGGATCCGATTTCGTCCGACGTCGGACTTCGGCGCACACGCACGAGCGTTTCGAATGCTTCGGGAGATACGTGTTGGTGGCCGGTACGGCCGATTTCGTCGGCCGATGTGCTCGCTATGAGCTGTGCAACTCTAAACAAAATGTGATTTTCCTCCGACCATCGTCCGACGTCGATTGTCCCATGGGTCCTATTGAGACCTCTCTCGAAGCACTTGAAAATGGTTTCGGGCCATTGTGGCACCAACACACGCCTCCCGTGGCATTCGAAACGCTCGTGCGTGTGGGCCGAAGTCGGACGTCGGACGGAATCGGGTCCACTGTGATCGCAGCCTAATAACGCGACGTGCCGCGCCACTGGTACGAATCGCTGGGATTCGTCATCGAACGCTGGCACAGCATAGCTTGGCTTTCCCGTTCCGGTGGATGGAAAGGCAGGATGACAGAATGGTGAAATCGTGGAAAGACACAGATGCGCAAACCGTGGCGGGGAAACGCGTTCATCAGATTCGGTCGCGCATCGCATCGCATCGCATCGCATCGTGCCGCGATTATTTTCCTCGAACAATTCCATTACGATTACGCGTGCGATTATAAATTGTTGATACGAGCGTTTTAACATAGCGCGCGAACAACCGCGGTATTTCAAGTAGGCAATAGCTGTAGCCCAGGGTTACCACCTTATCGTCATTTAAATAGCGGAGTGTCACGCATTCGAACAACCGGAGATCCGAATAAAAACCCGGAAATGTAAAAAGCGAAAAGAGAAAGATATGTTCACGGATATCCGGGAAACAAGCGTGGTGGAAATTTTTTAAACAATTGGAGATTCGAAAATATCAGTTTTCGAAACTGAGAACTTTTATCGTTTATAAAGCAGGCAAGAGTCGAGGAATCTTGCAAATTGTTTCTTTTGTGTAGTGATATTTAGATTATCGAAATTCCCCAATAGACGTTGCTGTGTGAAACACAAAATTTGAAAAACGACACGAAGCATAACAATTTATTATCATCTCGTTTTTTCGGCAACCTGAAGATTTTCCGAATAAAACCGGAGTCTCCGGGCGAAAATCGAAAGTATGATAACCCTGGTGCTTGCACAGGATTGCGTAATGCTTAGCGAGTATATGGACGAATAATACCACGATAACATATCAGATTAAAATCGCGTAAGTATTATCGATCACGAGACTATGAATCGCCGGTGTCGTTGCTCGCCGTATTTTTTGTCTCCAATTAGAACGTATCTTCCAAGAAATGTTCGCAGCAATCTTAATCGGTGATCTATTTGGGGTTTTCTATTTGTAGCTATTTGTTGGTTTGTTACCGCTTAGGCAATTGTTATGTCAGTAATCCCCAACAACTATCGCGCAATACTAGATGCAATACCAGCCTTGTCGCACGACTTTTTTTTTTATCGATTCTAACCGATTTTTCTCACGACCCGTGATTTATCGATCGTTTTTTACACGACATCGTCTGCTATACGCCATTTTTTGATCAGCAGAAACAATAGGTACGGTGTCGCGTGTAAATTCGAAACGTTTAGGTCCTAGTCAAGATTTCGAGACGCTATTCGTTACTCGTTAGTCGGTGAAGCTTCATCAACCCCGTCGGGGTGTAACCTCTTAACTCGCACGCTGAAGCTGCCGATCATATTCAGATTTTTTACATTGAAGCAGCATCTTTAACCCCTAACTGGTATACTGGGGGGAGGGGGTCAGTCACGACCCCAACGAAATTTCTGTACACTAACTTTCGCTGCTGCACCGTACGAAAATTTCGAACATCAACATTTTCTTAACTTCTTTCGAACATTTGGATTACTTAGTCTTAAGTAACATCACTTAAGTAAGGTAGGATTATACTTTACCACCTGACTAAACACTGCTATACCACTTACGGGATAATGATAGTTTCGCGACCTAGCAAAGACATAAGTATGATCCGATTAACACGTTGAACGCCATGATGACCATGAATTACTTAAAAATGGTGATCCTAACACCACTAAATGTCGATCGAGTAGATTATACACAAGTGCAAGCTGAGAGCTTCTCATCGCTAACTAACAAGCAATCGTTATTAATAACGCTGATCTCTTCTATGATTGAAATAGGCGAAACATGCGCTAATCGGCATAAAATTCGCGTGGCAGTCGACGTGTTAATTGGAATACGAATTTTGGCCAGCCTTTGGCGATTCTGGCCCACCGTGCGCGCGCGGTGTCGCGACTTTTGCGTCTGTTGCGTCTCACAATCAGTTCGAAAGGGAACACGCGGATTTCCGGCGGTCGAGCGTCATTATGCAGATTCCTCTAACGATGGAATGGCTTGCATGGGCGGCAAGCCGGACCATGCTCCGCGAGACGCGGCCTTCGCGAGGAATCTAGGGAAATTACGCTTGTCCTGGTCCCGGATAATTCGATCATAGTTTCGCTCCTCACGAAACCCTTTAACCCTAGATTATTTCTAAGCTGTCGTCGATGCCAAATCAAGATCCGAATCCAGTTCTTTTTATTCGACGTATTTCGGAAAATATTGAATGAAAATGTTAGGTCGGTGCGCAAAAGTTAAAAACATAACAAAGCATCGTCGGGCACGAACTTTTGCGAAGTTCGAATTGCAGATATTCAAGCGTGTGCCGATCAGGGTTGCCACCTTATCACCATGTGAATACCGGAGATTCGAGCATGAAAAAATCAAAAAGAAACAAGTGTGGAAATCTTTTACGCATGTGAACAATTGAAAATTTGAAAATATCAATTTTTAAAACGAGAATTTTTAAGGCTAGAGTTTACAAGAGCATCTGCTCGATTCTGCAAAAACTGCGAAATTGTTTATTTTTTATGTGATTATACAAATCCCCCAATAGACGTCGCTGTATGAGACACTCTTAAACATTTGAAAAACAATTCAAAAGCATAACAATAAAACCGGAGCTCGTAGATTTGTTTAAAATTCCGGAGAGGTGGCAACCTTGGTGCCGATCGTCGTAATTAAGGATTCGTTCCACGTCGTAAAAACTTTACACACCGTTTGTTGACATGTTTCATCGATTGCAACGTTTACACGCTTATAGCACGCTACTCTACTCTGCTCTATGTACAGGACATTTATACGTTTATATGTATGTGCAATGCAGGAGAAGAGTGAAACTTTGTACAATATGTTTTTTCTTACCGACGGTTCGCGAGACTCTGTCAACAACCGCAGTCGTTCGTTGAAGATATCGCAACTGGATTTCGCGCTCGATCCTGCACGATCGTAAAGGCAGACATTCAGGATCAATAACCATAGCGTTGCCGTCAGGATGCTTGGATTCGATCAGGGTTGCCACCGTATTATTATGTAAATAACGGAGAAATTTCCCAAAAAGATGACTTCGTACAAGACACCTTTAAAAATTTCAAAAACAATACGGACCATAACAATTTATTGTTGTCTCACTTTTTCTAGAACCCGGAGATTCCCCCAATAAAACCGGAATCAGGAGATTTGTTGGAAAACCGGGACTCCCCGGGCGAAAACCGAAGGGGTGGCAACCCTGTTTACCGCGAGAACGCTCGTTCAGCTAGCCATTCCACTTGCAAGCTGGAGAGCTTCGCGGCTCTCATAACCTAAGAGGTTCCGTGTAGGACTACCTCTGTCTTCAGATTCGGGTAACATAGCCTCGGGTAAATCCCAATCTGGATCCCCATTGGGATTGGCAGTTCTGATCTTGCCGCATTCTTCGCGCGTAGACGAGAAGACAAGGGTTAGGCGGCGTGCAAGGAATGAACTTGCTCGTCTATGCGGTCAAACTAGCCTAAAGACGCGTAATCGGTAGAGACGAGGCAGTCTCTTTTCTCTAAAGCGCACTTCTAGCTCGTTCTCAGGACGCGTGTTCCCAAATCTCTTTGGGTAATGGGCAATCACCACTGGAGGTGTAAACTCGCCATGATACAGATTCCGCGTAAACGGTTCTCTTTGCGGGGTAACGATGCGATAGGACTGATCAAGGATTTTGAGCATTCACCGGTAGGCTAAGGCAGCTAAATAGTACGCGAATGTGAATCGAGGCACATGACACGCATGTTCAGCGTCAGTGGTATCTTCCGGTGAGTCATCCTTATGATACGAGCTATTGGTCTCCTCTTCGTGCTGTCCATGTACGGCGGATCGTCCTTCGCCGGAGTCGACGATGGCACTGTTAGTTGCGTGACCTTGGCGCGGACGTCCTCACTTCCACAACGGTTTTCGGGGGACGCGCGTTCTTCCGAGGTCGTGGACGTGATTCAACGTCACGTCCCGCTCGCGAGCCTCCTTTGCTATTGGACGACACAGACTCCCTTCGTTGGTCTTCCTCTGGGTAGAAGTGGCGGCCTGGCGACCCGCGTTCACTGCCGCCCTTTCGGCCACGGTTGTAGCGTTCTGTTCTTCAGGAACGCCTTCCTGTCGTGCGAGCACCCGACCGAGTTCGAGGGAGCATCTTGAGGGTCGTGATTCTATCAGAACAGTTGTTACATATTTGGTAAAGTAGGCGGAATTCGGTCTGTTCGAAGATACAGAGTATTTCTGTCTGGATGGAAGGTGCTTCGGCGCGACCTCGGCCGGCGCGGGACACTAAACGGTGATTCAAGTTGTTCGTCAGATTGTTAATCGTTTTGATTCGAACGCATACGACCAGCGTGATTCACGCTGTTTTCTAAAAAATAAACGAGCGACTATAACAAGTGCTGGCGCATCACTGGTCTCTTATCGCTCACGCCTCGCACTCTCGATATCATTTTTTTTGTTCTTTCCTTTATAACTCGAGAACGCAGTACTTACCTCGCTTTTTGCGGCGATCCTCGCGGATTTACTTACGCAACACAATCTTCTCTCCGACGAGTACCTTGCGCAGACGACGATGGCTTACTGGAGGAAAACGGGCAGCAGAAGTTGTTTCCTCGAGACAATGCTGAAAAATTCAATTTTCGAAGTACCAAATCGAGAAAGGTTCTCGCCGGAGAACGTTCGTAACAGAATGTATTGTATAATAGTTTAACCATTTTTACTGAATTGTTAAAAGTGATCGCTTAAAATTGAATGTAAAATTAGTAGATTTCCGGAGACACGTGCTATTTGCTGAATTCAAAGATTTTCTTGAAATATTTACAGTTTCTCGGAATTGTTCATGTTAAACGTTTATCGACGATGACTCGAGTTTGAAAAAATCTACCAAGGAAGTGTCTCTGATTGTTTGCACACTGCTTCTCGATACGTTAGACTTGAGGTAACAAGTGATTCCACGCATTTCCGCTAATCCGATGGAAAAATTGTTCGGCTAATCGTGAAAATTGCATTAGAGAAGTAATCAAGAAGGGTAGTGAAGGAGTTGAACGTAATCGAATTTGTCAGTGGAAGAAGACGGTTTCTCCAAGAAAACGAGTTTGAGAATAAAAGACGCTCGCGCGCTTCCAGCTAGGGAACGCACGAAGTCAATTTTCTCGGAAACAAAGAGTCGCGCGATTTCATTTCTCATGCTCGACGTGCGTTTGCGCGCGGTGTTGTTTCCGTGGTTGCATTTTGAGTGGTTAATCGTTGATTACGAGACAGGAGGAGCGACGATGGCGGAACGGAAATTTCAATGTACGTTGCGCTAGGAAAATTGAGCCAGTATCGAGCTTCGCTATCGTCTGGTTAATTATTATATACAGAGAGAGAGAGAGAGACAGAGAGAATAACAAGAACAAGATACAACCGTGCACGTACTTCAATAAGTAATAACCATTGGTTCTACGTCGTGACTCAACGGTTTCATTGGTTGGAACGGCGTGAGATCATTCCGCTTTTTAATTATGCACGGAATCGTTCTGCCGACAAGCTTCTATCCGATATCACGTTAACTCCGTCTCGGATAGCATTAATAGCGGAAGATCTGTTCTTACAGTGCCTCGTTCAACCATCAATTAGCCAATTCAATCTCGCATAAGCACCGCCTTATTATCGAGCCATCCAATTTCCGCGAAAAATACACGCTGCACGACGAGCATCGATGTTCAAATTGCTACGCGTCGAATTGCCTCCGTACGAGTTCGTTTTGTCGAATATTTTGTCGACGTTGCGGTGGTCGTCATTCTTCCGTGGGAACGGTAATAGCAGAAAACGAATTTTCCTTTCTGAAAAATTATTTTTGCGAATTTATCAAACTATCGATCGAAGTATTGCTAAGTTGCTACATGTATACGCTCGTCCGACAAACGTTTCTATCTAGCTACAACTTATTTCGCGCAAACGTTTCGCTTGCGATATGTAAAGAGGAAGGTTCAATCCATCGCGTCCCCATAGGGACAAAATTAATACCTCCTAAACTAATGCATTTTCGATCTAACACACCTAATACTTTTTTAAAGAGCATACGAGGATCTAACAGTTGATGACAAAAAAAAATACAATTTTATCAAAAAAGTATTAATAATTCCAATTTTTTTATCGAATGAGAAGTTTTTTTGTATATTTTTCGTTATTGCAACTGATTGTTCTGTAAGTATTGAGTAATCTCTGTTGGGACAATTTTCTTGTCAGTTTATCGGAATCGTGTGAAAAATGTGACACGTGACTAAAGAAATGCATTGACATTTTGCTGTAAAAAAGTTAAGCTGTAAAGATAAGTAAAGTTTGCTCTACCTTTAAGTGTAAAGTTTCAACAAACAAATCGGTATGTTCAGCAAAAATTGTGGGTAGAGTAACAAGAATATTTTGCGATACAAAATTTTCTTAGATCTCGCATTAGACTTTCTTAGATCGAACACACTAGTGTCAAATATCGAAATCCGAAAAATCTCTCGAATTGCTCCGATCTGCCCTCTATTTAGAAGCTAATTGCGCGAACACTTCTGATCCTGAGTGTACATCGCGTAGCGCCGTAGCCTCATAGCAACACACCGAATCGTAATGATATGATATCTCCGTCGATGCGAGATTCATCGTCCCCGTTCTGAGCAACGTACGGCGCGACGTTTCGCTAATACGTGTGTGTATATTTACGTGGAGTCCGGCACAGGCTGCTTTGTATCGATACGTCAATTTTATCAATGGTGTAACTCGAGTAAGATAGGCCTGGGTGTGATAACAGCATCGTTGCAATTCGTTTCGCCAATCGGCGAGGTGTCCAGCCGCAGATTGAACTACTCTTCCGAGAGGGCTACAGAGAGAGAGGGCGTGTGTGTGTGTATATATATATATATACATATATACATGTATGAATGTGTGTGTGTGTCAAGATTGAGACCACTTTGATCTGAATTGCCTCCGCTATAAATACGGTGCAACGAGCGCGCTTAACCTTGTAACCTTACTTGACGCGACGCCAAACTTCTTTTTCAAATTCCGCCGAAGGTTTGACACACCGCCGAGCTGTCGCGCGTTCCAGAATTCCTCCTCTCCTCTCTCTCTCTCTCCTCCTCTCCCCTCTCTCTCTCGCACCAGGCTCTGTACTCTGGACCAAACTAATCGGTGACCTGAATTCTTTCTTTTTTACGAGCCACGATTACGATAACCGGAGGCTCGTTGGCTCGGCGTTCGGGGTCAGGTGCCAAGGTCATGGTTCTGAAAAGATCTTTTAAATAGAATTGTCGCCAGCGGCGGCGAGCACCGATTGTTTATACTTTTATCGTTACAATTATTATATAAAAGGGTCTTCATCGTTAACGCTAAACGTGCGCGAACTATGAAAGTAACGGGCGCATGTTGCTTTATATTTCACCCATTTGCATCATAAGGAAATATGAAAAGAAAGTCTTTAAAACAAAATTTAAAAAAATTTTTTTTCAACAAAGTTGAGCTAGTGACCAGGAATGCGAATGGCTAATTTATTTAGACTTCGCGCGGTTCTTATTGTGATACGCGCTCTACAATAAAAGCATAATCATTAAATCGTTTATTATGAAAGTATTTTTATAATTTCAATAATTTTAGAATACAAAAATCTAGAACCGATCATTTGCGACCGGTCGTGATGGTGCGTTCAGTGTTAAACGGGAAAAGGTATATCGTGTCGATTTGAATATCCGACGCTTTGTCTGCCGGCGGTGATCTAATACGTAATAGGTCGTTAACTACGGCAATATCTTTCCATCGCGAATTCCTTCGTGAATTCATCGCGGTTAGTCAAACAATACCACGCTACAATTTTCATCGTTCAAATGCAGGAACTTCATGAAACAGTATACTCTTGAAAGTTGTTTCGATTCAACGTTGCCGATCGTTGGCATTAAACGTAATCGTATCGAGGGGATTTAATAAAAAAAAATTGTAGGTGTAATTATTTCTGCATATTCGAAGATATATTTGCATATTAACATTATATTCGGTGTACCGAGTGCACTTAGCAAAATAGAAGAATCTCGAAGAAGTGTTGGATGACGTCACAAGTTTTGACTTTTCAGCCCTTATTTCATTCGGTGGATTACTTCGATTTTACGGAGTTCTTAAGCCGATGGTTTGCCACTTAAAGTGTTGACACCAAACCTACCGAGCACTAAAAACAATTCAAATGTTTTAGTTAAATAAATATAACAGGGCTCTGTTTATTTAGGTTTTGCGCAATTTTTATTCAAATATTTTATTAAAAAAAGAAAAAAACTTATCGAATCAATTTCTACGTAAGCAACTTCATAATTTTAACGATTGTAAAATGAAAAATATGAAACCGGTCATTCGACCCGGCAATGGTAGGTTTAGTGTTAAAATCATTTTTATTTAAAAAAAAACTTATCGAATCAATTTCCATGTAAGCAACTTCATAATTTCAACGATTGTAAAATGAAAAATATGAAACCGGTCATTCGACCCGGCATTGGTAGGTTTAGCGTTAAAATGTAAAGTATGCGGGATCGTTGCTTGGTAAATAATTAGTGTTCGGACAGATCGATACACATATGTGTACGATGACTGTACTGCGAATCTTGGTTCCTGTTCGATATGGAAACATTCCTGTCGCTATCGTCCGCAGTAGACTAAAAACGATCTCTAGTAGACGCGAGAGCTGCTTGCCGGCAGATCGGGATCGGGGGCCGTTGTCCGTGATTGGACGCGTGATCTTGCCGATCGTGTGTTTGAAAGCTGACAATAGCAACGCGTGCCGCGTGGCGGTGGTGGTAGTGGCAGTGACGGGGCGGTGACGGTGTGACGGTGACGGTGTGACGGTGACAGTGACGGCGGTGGTGGTAGCGACACGACTACGTCGATAAGTTTACTACATATGTATTGCAATTCGTTTACGTTGGATGACTCATTCCGAGCGACGCATGTCGCTCGTTTAGAACCGTTGATCCTTGAATTGAAGCGCCTTGTATTTTACTCCGGGGAACTCGAGAGCCGAGAGTCAAGAGCCGAGCGCCGAGAGCCAAGAGCCAGAGGACCGAGAGAGTCCATGTCTTTCAAACAAGATTTTCTCGAAAACGATGGAGCTGATACATTTTTTTTTTCAGTTTCCCGTTTCCACGATTTTTCTTTGAATCGGGGGAAAAAGATATGCGAAATCTTTGAACATTCCATATTGCAAATTGCGAGTGAAACTTTTAAAAACTTACTGTATCATAAGCTGTACGATATTTCTTGCTGATCGTTTCAAGGACACCCGATATAACAATACGAAGACGATTTAACAGTATTTTCAACTGTTTGAAATTATAAATGTCTGCGTTGATCCTACAGCTTGCAATTAATCGAAACAATTTTTATCTTGCATAATAGTCCGCTGTCTAACTATAAGAAATATGGTAGCGTACGAGAACGGCTCGTGGTAAAAATCGAGCGATCGCGTAACGTAATCGCGCTTTCTACTATTTTGCAAACCCCGCGAAATGTATAAACGCGTAAACATTCGCAACGGTTAGTCGCGTAGCAATGGTGAAATAGCATAACAGCGTTCCCCGCTGCGAAATTCCCCTCGCAATTCGTGAATCCGTTATCGCGCGCGTGCTCTTTTGTTTGTTTGGATTCGGGGAAGCGTGTTCCGAGCATTAAACCCGATGATTCACGGCTCCCCGCGCGGCTGATTCACCTAACGTTTCGTCGTTTCGGGATTTCATGGGGATGCATCTCGACGTTGAACGACCGGCTTCGAGTTTACGCGAGTCGCGCGTATCTGGGCCGCTGCCTCGGTCGTTGGAACAATTACTCAAAGAACTCCCTTACTTTCTTGTGCTACGGATTTTTATGCAAAATAAAAATTTTCTTTATTCATCCTAAGCTATACGAGCCATATACAGACTGTCCAAAAAATGTTGTACTTTCTTCAAAAGGGGATCATTTGAAGCAACTTTTTCCCTCGCGAAAATGTTCTCCGCGGCTTTGTTAACGAGTTATTATTACCTTTCGTTAATATCTTGTTAACCCCTTACAATTTATTTTACAGTTTCAGTGATTAGAACTTTCTTGCAGTTCATAATTTCCTAAAAAAGCAAAAATTTATATCTATTGTATGCCTATAGAGAATATATATATATATTCTCCAATAGCTGTACATCAACGAAACCAAAGTAGAATTTTATTTCGGTTCAAAGGAAATTAATAAGATACATATTTATTAGACTCCGTTCAAAATCATCATCACGTGTCCGACACAATATTGTAAGGCAAGGGGTTAACGAAGCCGTGGAGAACATTTTCGGAAAAATGATTTATAAGCTGAAACTAATCGTGTATTGAAATTTTTTGAACGTTTTCATTGTTATGAATCACGTCAATGCATAAAATCCGGAATCTGTTTATAATTTTTATTTGTCCCGTATAATTTTATCCACTACATTCTTTTTCTTTCCGCATAAAATACCTTCTCCAAAGTAAAGTTCTCCTTTTTTCCAAATACACGCTTCGCATATACGGCTCCGCATATACGGCTCCGCATCCCCTAATCCGTAATATAGAATTCTATGGGAAAAAACGATGTTTCGAGAGAAAAGTAACGCGCGTAAATAGGAGCAGCTGGCTCAGCGGTAAGCGAAGGGAATAGTCGGTGAGGGGTGAGACGGTTCTTCAGGGTGACCAACCGCACGCGTATGCCTAATTCAGTCCCAATCTCGCGCCTAATCCGGCCAATTAATATTTAGCCGTGGCTCGAGCGTAATCCGACCCGCGTAGGTCACACTTATTACACTTAATACACCTAATTAACGATGTTGACGTTCCCTCGAGCTCGAGGTGATCGACAACCGCCTTAGTCGCATTATTTTCGTCCCCGTGTTTACACGAATCGTTTTTACAGAAAATCCACAGTCTAATGGTATCCGACGAGTCGGTTAACCCTCCGACGACGGTGTCCGGGTCTGTTACGACCCACAGTATTAAAGTCAACGCAGCGTTCTAGTGGTTAGCACGCTACTCTTTCGCTGAACGTGAAATTCATTTTTCCTACGATCTATTACGTAAATTAACTATTATTAAGATCCACAAGGCGTGAGAATGTTAGAAAAATTCTTTTTTATTCTAATTCGTTTCTTTTCTATTCTATAAAAAGCCTGGTGAAGAAAATAGGTTCGAAAAGCCATCGAGCACCGTCGATTGCAAGGGATATTACGATGAACAACTAAAAGTATTGGATGCCTCGTTTCCCGCCTCCCCTCCCTCCCAACCGTTAGATTATTCTTTTATTTGCAGCAAGTAGTTAGCCGCGCTCGGGCTCGCGAGGTTCTTTCGCCGACGATTGCAGTCAAAAGACAACAAAACGGGGTGTCGAGAACGTTCGAGAATGCGATCGAACGCGCTTGTCGAAACAGCCTCGCTCGCCGCGGGCGCCGCCGCGCCGCGACTCTCTGTCGCCGAAACAACGGAAACGAACACGAAACGCATCTTCGTAGCCGTTTCAGCAACGGCTAGCCGCCGCGCGCCGCGTCGTCCTATCGAGCGGGACTATCGAGAGGGTGACAACATTTTTTTCTGGATAATCGCACGCCTTTTTCTCTCTCGATCGTCACGTTCCCGAACGACGACGACGGCGACGGACCGCGTCGATTGGGATCGATCGATTGGATGAAAGGATCGCGTTCATTGTTTATAATCGAGCGGCGGTCGTTTTATGAAGCGCGGGAGAAGTATACTCGGGAGAGCTAGGCCGGAAGCAGCTGTGATCTGCTTTAAATGGGATTTCCGCCGGTGTACGTGATCGCGACGCGACGCGTCTCAAGCGTTGCATAGCGTCCACGCCACGTATACGTTCTTCATAGCTTTAATCCGTGCGTTGCAACCGGTGCGAAGTGCGAACCATGGAGCCGAGACGATAATGCCTCTGCAATAATACGTTCAGATCTAGGCGAGCATTCTCGCGCGTTCTACGTAGAGATACATATGTGTAGTCGGTCCAACGAGACGAGACAGTGAAACCACCAACCTGCGTCCTTTGCTAGCTACATACACTGATAGCGCAAGTTCAACTCTGTCGCGTTCAAGTGGCCACGTTCACGTCCGCTGCCTCGTCCCGTTGGACAGACTAATAGTACACACCGCGCCGGACACATATCCGATCAGTGATATCGTTCCGTTTGTCTTTTTTCCTCCTCTTCTCGTTTACTATGTAAATACAAGTCTAATAGATTAAAGCGTTAATTAATATATGATATTGGTATTGATATTATTAGCCCCGATGTTGCTAATAATACGAATATCGCGATATTATATGAGTGTACATAGGCGTCGGCGTTCAGAGACTTATCGTTGCTTTTACTTAAACCTGTTTCTCGTTTCCAGCGAAGGACTCCTGTTCTTTCGATACAGACGAGATACGCTCGTTTCCGTTTCTTTCTTTTTTTTTCTTTTAACACCCGATGTGTATACTTAGCGTCGCAAACTCGTTAGTCTGCTAGTCATTTGAACGAGCGTAGGGTTTCGTTCGACCGAACAATCGGAGTCCGAACCGGAATCGAAGATGGCGGATGATGGTTCACGCGGGGTTTAACCTGTTAACGAAGTACTCGCACGGAGAAGCCGGGAGCTCCGTTGTTCTCTGCTTTATTGTTTTTAACTCGCCGCCGTTTAACCCCTTTGCCGTACAACGTTCTCGAAGGCTACGATCGTTGGAAACTTTTCTTCTGTTTTTGTTTTTCATCATTTCCTATACCCGCGTCGACTTCAATGCTTCGGTATTGATCAGACAACCGTCGAACTTGACTTTGACCTAAAAGAAAGGAATAGCGTTCGTATCTGCCAGATAGAAGTCCGACTCGGTGTTACGGGGAAGGGGTTAACCGAAATCCGAATCGAACAAGGAAGCCGAGCGTACACAGGGTGTCACAAAATTTCTGTTACGCGGGATATATCTGTTTATTCGCCGTATTTAGAAAAAAAATACTTCCAATGAAATTTCTATGGTTTTCAAAGCTCTATAGAATGGTGGATTTTTAAAATATTTTATTTGACGCGTTCAAGGTCGTCTTAAGGTCGAGTTTACTTTTTTAAATGAGAATGTAATTTTTTTTATTACAAAAACCTATTCTATGAGAAAGTTTTTGTAATTCTACGACCACTTTTTAAATGATTGAATGATAAAGACATACAAAGTAGTCTAATGGCGTCAAATCAGGAGAGCGCGTTGACCTGTTAGGCGCTTCTTCTTGTTTCTGTATCATTGAATTACTTAAAAAGTTGTTGTCGAATTAAAAAAACGTTTCGAATAAAACTTACTATACAATAAGTTGGTGTAATAGAACACTTATGTTTCCGTTTAAAAAAGTGAAAAATGCACCATTCTATAGAGCTTTGAAAACCGTACAAATTTCATTGGAGGTATTTTTTTTCTAAATACGATGGCTAAAGAGATAACCCGTGTAACAGAAATTTTGGAACGCCCTGTATATGTTATGTATATAATTTGATTATTTATTATATTTTATATATGAAATTCGAATCGAACAAATATTATATTATGCATATAATTTTATTATTTATTATATTTTATATGTGACATTCGTATCTCGAACGAGAAAATCGAGCAGAACTCGCAAACGAGAACCGGCCTCCGGTTAACAGGTTAGGCGTTCGAATCGTCGCGCGTCGCGCCGCGTCGCTTGTCGACGGAAAGTCGAGCGAACGCGTCCTAGAATTCAAATGTTTAGCACGTTTCCCGCGTCTCGTGCCCCATCGCGCATCGCGCGTCGCGAGAGACCGTTGCGCTTTGTCTTTTCGATCGGTGTTGCCGGAATGGCAGCCGGCGCGGCAGCCCTGAAAATGTGCTAACCAGATCGATTATAACGTTCAGCCGTGCGAAACGGACGAGCCTGCTGAACTCTTTGTACTTTCGCTTTCGTTCGAATCCGCTTTGTTTCTGCCGTCGAGCAACGAAACACATAGTGGAAAGAAAGAAATTCAAGAGTGAAATTTCGCTCTGGAGATAAACGATTCAATTCTACAATTCTATTTTGTCGTTGTCCGTATATACGTATTTAAGAAAATTCTTTCTTCATCGAAAAAGTAACAAATTAACTATAATTACTACAAAATAAGTCACAGCGCAAGGGGCTAATAACTAGTAGAAACACGAATTTTTTCCAGATTTCTGCGATCTTGGTCCACTGTACGACGTGTCGTATCCCAGGGTTGCCAACTTTTCGGTTTTCGTCCGGAGATCCCGGGTTTTCAAAAAAAATCTCCGACCTCTAGAAAAAAAAAATATTAATAAATAAATAAATTGTCTTTGTATTGTTTTCAAAATTTTTAAGTGTGTTTTTAAATAATTTGGAAGAGTTATGAAATTTTGGAAACTCTAACTTTGCGATTGTATTTTTATATGCAATAAAAGTTCTTAGTAAACTGATATTTTCAAATTTTCAATTGTTTATGTTTAAGACAAATCTTTTTTTTTCGCTTTTTACATCTACGGGTTTATATTCGAATCTCCGGTTGAATACGTGACACTCCGTTATTTACGTGGGGTGATAAGGTGGCAACCCTGGTTGCGTCGTTTCGTTTCGTCTCCAACAAATCCCCACATACTCGATCGAGCATCGCTTACTCTCGTTAGCCAGAGGAAACCATATCGCGATCGGACTTGCACTTTCCCGATCGTAAACCGCCGGCTAAACCGAAGCTTTGTCACGGGACAATTGTCGTGGCGCGGAAATCGAACACGAGATACTTCGCGATTCCGCGTATAAATACTTAGAGGTAACGTATTAAGAACCGTAGCACGAAATACGGAGTTCGGAGGGTAAAATAACGATGCGTAGCGTGAGGTTTCCACAACTGAACTAACTTTATTGGGTTTGGCGGGGTCTTTATATATAATTTTGGGGGTCCGAAAGGGCACGTTATCTGGGTTGACGAGTCTCGTGATCCAAAGGGCATCTGAGTAACTTATCCTATGTGTCATGAAGGATGATGCGTACGGAGTGTAAAGGGCTGATTTGTTCTATGCGTCAGGACAAGATGACGCGTATAACGGGTGAAGCATCAGTCTAGTTTGTGCGTCGGAAGCTTGATAAGGTTGCCTTCACACCCCCCTTATTAGATTGGGTTTGGTCTCCAAATCTCACTGGTGTAGGGAAGTGACCTCCTTCATCTCCTTCTATAGTTGTACAGGTGGCGAGTGGTATGCATTCACGGGCTAAATTGTAGATGTTTTGTGAGGCTGATGGTTGGTTCCTTTGGGTGTTTACGTTGTCCATTTGAATTTCGTTACAGCATATGTTAAAACTAATATTTTTTAGGTATAAGTCTGCCTATGAGTCGAAATAATCCTATTTTGTTTAAAGTGTATAAAGTTACAAGTCCTAGGGATATCCATCCAGCAATTTTAAATATGTTGTATGCTATTTCGGTATTAGCTAGCAATTTGTGTTGATTCTTTAGGCTGTCCAGTTTAAGGTACATAGAGTCTAAAGAATCCCTAAAGTTATTGAAATTTGGAGTGATCTTTGGAGCGTTTGGAATATAATCTGAGAGTAGGTTAATGTCTTCGTTAGTGAAATTAATTGTTAGTGTATAATTGATAGTTGTTATGTTAGTTTCAGAGACTTTTCCTCCAAATTTCATCACATTGTTATTGTAGGTATAACAGGCTTACTTATTTCTACTTTGTCGTTATTATTACAAAATGTCTGTATGGTAATCGTGTCTTTCGGTATAGCTATATATTTGTTCGGCGAATTCATAGGAATAAACGAAATGTCATCAATTTTAAATATTGTTGTTCCGCAAGAGGTATAATCTTTGTGTGCCATTTGACACCCGATGGTGTAGTTGTTTCGAGTCGGCTGTGTTCTTTCGCAGATAAGGCCTATAGAGCTAGTTCTACATTTTTCATTTAGATAGAATGGTATAACTTGATACGGTTGCCATGGGTGAGTAAGTTTTTCTTATTGCTAAGTTTAATTAAATAATTTGGAGTCTTAACTTCAAGGATCTCGTAAGGTCCTATCCATTCAGGCTCCAACTTATGTGTTCTGTTTTGGTTGTATAATAAAACAAGGTCGCCTACGTTATAAATACTTTTAATGCGGATTTTTCGGTCTTGTTCGTTTTTGTATCGCCTTTTGTTAGCAGCAATTATTATTTTTGCATTTGCAAGGTATTCGTTGTGTCGTTGTTTCCAGAGCTGGAAGAGCTCATTCTTTGTCAAGCTAGGGGTCGTAGCTATTGCTGAAGGCAGATTAGCCTTGTGACCAAACGTTAATTCAAATGGCGTATACCCAGTTCCGGAATGAACAGAGGTATTGTACGCCATGCATATGAGGTTCAAGTGCTCATCCCACTCGGTCTTTCTTTCATCTATGCATGTTCGGAGCAAATCTTTGACATTAGCATGGGCTCTTTCTAGGGCTCCATTGCTTTGAGGGTGAAAACTGGTAGTCTTTATATGTTTGATACGGAAGGCTTTCTCGAAAGATTCCATTAACTTGCATACAAAATTTTGTCCCTGATCCGTCAAGATGTGTTTGGGGGAGGAGAATATGTATATGTAGTGGTTGATTAGTTTGTCTATGATGGAGTCTGCTCTTTGATCGGCTAATGGTATTAATAAGAGATATTTTGTTAAACAGTCTTGTATGGAGAGGATGAATTGGTTTCCCCGTGAGGTGGTGACTAAAGGTCCTACGATATCCAAGGCTATCTTATCATTGGGTTCCTTAGGTGTGTCGGTGATTATGCTTTCCTCTCTTGGTCTAATGCGTGTGAGTTTATTTCGTTGGCATGTGTCACAAGTTTTGATATAGTCACAAACATCTTGGTCTACATTGGTCCAGTAATGACGGTCTTTAATGCGTTCTATTGTTTTGTTTTCTCCCGGGTGTTGTGCGTTATCGTGATTTTCGTACAGGATTTGTTTCTTTTCTTCAGAGGTGTAGGTTTTTATCGGGTTTTGTGCAAAATGTAGTTTTTTGTTCGGGTGATTTTTCATTAAGAATCTTAACATAAGTTGAATTTCGGTGATTTGAATCGGTTGAAAGCCGGGGCTTATACCGAAACAAATTTTGGTCTTATCCCGTTGAAGCATCATGAGTTCGTTTAGTTTTGATAGCCAATCGTTTTCGTCATAGTCGCCTAATTTGTCGGGAGTTAGTTGAGTCCAATGGGGTCTGTTAGCAGATACTTTTATGGGTACCGCTGTTGGTTGATGTTTCCAATTATCGTATTCTAGCCAAAGAATTTCTTGTGGGCTGGGGGTCTCGTGTGCGTCAGATGAGTTGTCTTTAGTTTCCTGTGTCTTAGGTAATGGAATTATTTTTACGGTCTTATGGAAAGGTTTGTTGCTGATGATGGTTACGGGATGGAGACGGGATAGCGCGTCAGCTACTACATTTTCTTTGCCCTTTTTTGTATTCTACAGTGTATTCGTACTCTTCCAGTCTCAGTCGCCATCGCATGAGTCTGGAGGAGGGGTCTTTAATATTGTGTAGCCATTTAAGTGCTTGATGGTCAGTTTGTATAACAAATTTCCTTCCGAGTAGGTATTGTCGCAATCGTTTGATAGCCCAAACTATCGCGAGCAATTCCTTTTCGGTAGTGGTGTAATTTCTTTCAGCACTGTTCAAGGTTCGTGAAATGTAGGTACAGGGATGATCATTCTGTGACAATACCGCACCTATGCCTTCGTTGCTAGCATCTGTAGTGAGAGTAAATGTCTGGGAGAAGTCTGGATAGCAGAGTATAGGATGTTCACATAGTTTTTGTTTGAGAGTGTCAAAGGATGTCTGTTGATTTTCCGTCCAGTGAAATGGCGTATCTTTTTGTGTCAGGTCTGTGAGAGGTTTTGCTATCTTCGCGAAATTTCTTATAAATTTCCTATAGTACCCTGCAAGACCAAGGAATGATTTTATTTGTGTTATGTTCTTTGGTATTGGAGACATTCTAATGGCTTCTAATTTATTGGGGTTGGGTTTTACACCATCTTTTGTAACTACGTGCCCTAGATATTCTAGTTCTGGTTTGAGGAACTCGCATTTATCACTCTGTAATTTGAGACCGGTTTCTCGTAATCGTTGGAAGACTATGGCAAGGTTTTTATTGTGTTCTTCAAAGGTATTACCGAATATTATGATATCATCGAGATACACAAAACAGTATTTATCAATTAGTCCGCGTAAGGCAGTATCCATCATTCGTTGGAATGTGGCTGGGGCATTCTTTAATCCAAAGGGCATTCTGTTATAATGAAAGTGTCCTTCTAGTGTTGAAAAGGCGGTATACTTTTTACAATCAGGGTGCATTGGTATTTGATGAAATCCGGAGGAGAGATCGAGCGCGGAAAAGAATTTGGCATTACCAAGGTGTTGAAATATTTCGTCAGAATTAGGTAGGGGATAGGCATCTTGATCTGTCTGTTCGTTAAGTTTTCGAAAGTCTATCACGATCCTCCATTTTTGTTTGCCGGAAGCGTCTCGTTTCTTTGGTACTACCCATACAGGGGCGTTAAAAGGTGAATCTGAGGGTTCAATTATCCCTTTGTCTAGCATTTCGGTCGTTTGTCGGTGAATCTCGGCTTTATGGCATTCGGGTGGTCTATAAGATTTGATGTTTATGGGACGGTTGTTTTTAAGTATAATGGAGTGTTGAGTCAGGGAGGTACAAGGTAAAGGGTCGTCGTCTAATGTGAATATGTCATGGTATGAGCTAACTATTTTCTGGATTGGTTCTTGCATGCTAGGTTCTATATGATTGAGCCGTAATTTCGATACAAGTTCGTGGATTCTTTCGATATTGTTTCCGGATTCTATTAAATTTGAGGTATGAACATTTTGCTTACCAGTATTGATGAAACAGACTCGAGTAACTTCATCGTTGATTCGACAGATTTGCGTGGTGACCTTGTTTGGTTGTAGTTCGATTTCTGGCAGTGTAGTCTGTAATGAATAGCTTTGATTGTCGAGTTGTATATGGTCGTTATGTATGGCGTATCTATATTTTTTTAGGTAGGGCAGTCCGAGAATGCCGTCTTCAATCAGAGGAAAACTGTCGGGTATTATTAAAAATTCGTGCGTTCGTCCGAGAGCTGTCAGTCTAGTCATGTCGGTGATTTCATGTCTGTCATTGCCTAGTCTTATCTGTCGCGGTTTATTAAGTGGGATGATGTTTTTCACGAATCTTCGTTTAATGAGGTTGGCTCCTGCTCCGGTGTCCAATAATAATTGTCCTCTTCTTGCCATTCCTCCGAGTTCGCAGTATAAGGATTGTAGTTCTCCTGGGTTATAGTTGATTCGGATGTGATAGTTTCCAGGTGATGAATTCGTGGTGGGATCTTGCCGTTCTGACCCAACTGAAAATTTCTTGGCTTCAGCAGGTAGCAGTTATTTTTGTTGTGTCCCAATTTTCCACAGTGTTCGCACGTGATGCG
Source organism: Lasioglossum leucozonium (assembly GCA_028454225.1). Lineage (NCBI taxonomy): Eukaryota > Metazoa > Arthropoda > Insecta > Hymenoptera > Halictidae > Lasioglossum > Lasioglossum leucozonium. The sequence continues at coordinate 4,354,126 of CM052207.1, read as the reverse complement.
TGTTCCTTCGTTATCACGTCGTATTGGTCGAGGCATCATAGTGGGTCGAGGTGGTATATTAGATCTTGGTGGAATATTTGGTCGTGACTCCCTGAGCCACATTTCCGTGTTGGTGGCTTCATGTTGCGCTTCTGCTATGGTTTTAGGTCTCATTGGTATAATCATTTGACCAATCTCACGTCGCAGATTGATAGAGTACACACGTAGAGCTTCTGAAGTCTCTTCTTCCAGGGCTATGGTACGTGCTGTAGGATTTCGGTGTTTCGCTTGAACGGCATATTCAAGTTCACTGAGGCTTTGTCTGAATCTCGTGCTATACGATTGTACACTCTCAGTAGCACCTTGTTTGATGCTGTGCAATTTATTGCGGCTCCCGCTTACTGTGGTTGGTACTGATATTTGGTTTCGTAGGGCGTCGAATAGGTCCTCGAACGTATTGATTCGACAGAACCTGATGCTTCTTTTCGCATGATCGGTGATCCTTTCGGTAAGTATCATGCGTAATAAAAGTTCTGGCTCATCGCAGCGAGTTTTAGCGAACTTACAGGTTTTTATGAATTCCTCCACTCCGATGTCATCCTTTCCGTGTAGTGTTTCTACGACCCGGATGATTTCGGAAGCTTTCATGTTGTTGTTGTTTGTTTGTGCTGTATCGTTTGTCACCCTTCTGTTGCTGGCCGATGATTGTCCTGGTGACGGCATTCCGTCGTCAGTAAGGTAGTCGTCATTGTCGGTTTCAGTGATGGTTGGTATATTAAGCAGACGTCCGAGTTTTTTTAGTTCCTTGTTCTGTGCTTCTCGTTCTTCATTAATAATTTTTACAGCGTCGGTAAGTTGCTTAATTCGTTCATCTTGTCTTGACAAATGGTCGAATATAGCGTCTAATCGAGTTACTACGTCGGCGATTGATGGGGCAGACATTTTTATAGGTAGTTTTACCTGTGATTCGATCCTTGCTTTTTGTTGATAGACTGGCTCACGTAGTCCCTGGTCTTTCGATATTCCGTAGAATCTCTTCAATTCCAGTTGTCTACAACAAGTAGCTGTTGGATCCTGGCAGGATCGCCAAAAATGTCACGGGACAATTGTCGTGGCGCGGAAATCGAACACGAGATACTTCGCGATTCCGCGTATAAATACTTAGAGGTAACGTATTAAGAACCGTAGCACGAAATACGGAGTTCGGAGGGTAAAATAACGATGCGTAGCGTGAGGTTTCCACAACTGAACTAACTTTATTGGGTTTGGCGGGGTCTTTATATATAATTTTGGGGGTCCGAAAGGGCACGTTATCTGGGTTGACGAGTCTCGTGATCCAAAGGGCATCTGAGTAACTTATCCTATGTGTCATGAAGGATGATGCGTACGGAGTGTAAAGGGCTGATTTGTTCTATGCGTCAGGACAAGATGACGCGTATAACGGGTGAAGCATCAGTCTAGTTTGTGCGTCGGAAGCTTGATAAGGTTGCCTTCACAGCTTCGTCGCCAATTAATCCCGTCGGGATTAGTTCAGAAGGGAATCGGGTTCGTGCCGGGTTTCGAGTTTCGAGATCTACGAACGCTAGCCGGTCGATGAATCGGGTCAAGGTACTTGTTTGCTCGATATTTGAACGGTGATCCTTCCTCTTCGGGAAATCCAATACCAGCGAAAAAAGAACGGACCCACCTAAGACGAGACAAGACTGCAACATGATCTGTTCGAAAACGATCGAGCAAACTAACAGTCCATCGAGCTTATCAATGTCTGTAATTATACTTTGCGGTCATTTTGGCGGCAAGACCATACTCGAAGCAGAATTTGGTCCCTATGAATTTGCTGACAGAAACATGTCGACAAATTTCGAGCTAATAGATCGGAATCTAGTACAAAGTTTGCAGGCGGAGACCCATGCCAAATCGCGGTCAAAACGATGGCAGACCCTGCCCTAAGAGCGGACCTAATCTTGCTCTAAGAGTAAATATCTCGCAAAATCGGAGTAAAGCTGTCGGGAAACCCGAATTTTATTCGAATTTCCAAATTATTATTACAAGTTTCACGTATTTCTAATAATTTGAATATGTACAAATCTGAAAATAAAATAACAACGATTTTGCCCGAGCTTAGGTGCGCGACAGAGGCGAAAAGCGCCACGTGACCGGACCGCGGCGGAAGCGTGCGCGGAATAACATTGTCGAAGGGGGAGAGGGTAGAGTGGGGACACGAGTCTTAAACTGGGCGACTCAGATTCGGATTTGTATTCGGATCCGTATTAGAATTGGAGCGCATCGTGTCGTGTTTGCCACGCGAATACCTCGCGCTCGAAGACGCCTCGCAATTGGCTGTAAACGCTTGCACTCGGACGAACGAACGAACGAACGAACGAACCTTCTTAATTGAACGGGCGCGTGGATCCGCGCGTACGAATAATTGCAGAGATTAAAGCACGGATACTTGAATTACACGTGCACCGTCGCGGCGGCGTATTCGAGTATCCGTGAAACAGGGGCTTCTAATTTTAGCGTTGACCCGCCGGAAATCCAATATGCTGGCGAAGAAAATAGACGGTAAAAGGATATGGTTTGTATTCGAGGCAATTGTTCCCGATGATCCGTGCCTAAACGCGTCCGCGTGGAGGCATAATCGCGTTAATCCCATGCCCGACGTAATCCGCGTCGGTTACATTAACTGTACGAACTGTGGCGGCACAGTATGCGGCCATACGGCTGCCGGGGAGAACGCAGATTGCCATTCTCAATTAATTAATCGATTTGCCAAACGTCTCGAATCGACGCGAAACGACGGGAATCGACTGGAGTCGGGTTGGGGTCGGGCTGCTCGCCTCGGACCACCCAGCGACCTCTCAATCCAATCCTATTACCATCATTGTTGATAAGCCGCGTTAAGAGGATCGCAAATCGTGTTATTACGCGTGTGGGCGTCCGCTCTCGTTAAACATTCGCCTCGGAGGTCTTCTTCTTTCAGTTAGGCGCCCTGCAACCGGAACGCCTCTCGTTAGCATCCGTTCCACGATGCCCGTTACCATTTTCTCCCATTTTCCGGAATCCATCGCGGACAAGCTACGCTTGCACAGGTTGTCTCCCACGGTTTAATGTTCAAACTTTATCGGTATATTCTATGGCACTATAAAAGAAAAAAATTTTATGTGAAGATAGGTCGCATGGAGCTTTGTTAAAAAGTGAACAACAAAAATACGGAATACACGAAATATAATAAGTGAATGCTCGCAGTAACAGCAAGTTATTTAATGTTAATTGTATTCCGTATTTTTGTTATAACTTTTTAATTAAGCTCTACGTGACCTGTGTTCACGTAACATTTTGTTTTCTTATTTAGTGCCATAGAATGTACTGACGAAGCTTTAACATTAAAATCTGGGACACCCTGTACGTAGACAGTGCATAACTATTGAAATTGTAAGACAGAAAAAAAATATGCAATCAGCCACACAGATTATTTAAACTTAATTGTATACACGGCATAATATTCCGACATTTTCACGATTTTCTTCTGCTAAAGTCAGTCGATATCTCATAAAGGTTGCCCTTCCATCGGGTTCGTTCGGAACAAGTTCGAAGTTCGAACGTGCGGTGCACGTGAGTACGCGGGGGCGTGTGCGCTCGAGCGCCGCGCCGAGCCGTTGCGTGGAAATCTACGCGAGAAAAGGGGTGGTTTGCTTCGAGAGTGCGGGGGCGGTAACGTTCCCACCGGTTTCACCGCACGGCGCGACGGAAAGCCCGTTTTCTCGATAAAATTCCATTATTCGAAAATTACAGGTGGTACGAAAAAAAAATAGGTTTCAGATGAAAGTTCTGGAATACAAGGGGAGCAATTGTTCGACGTGTGTCGTAGTAACATGGAAAAGCCCCGTAGAGATTACAATTGAAATATTCAGTGGGCACCTACAATTTTGATGACGTATGTAGTACATGTTCCCGAAGGTGACGCCAAATACTTTTTCAGACAAGCACGAGGTTATTTTTCCGCCAGGTGTTCTCGGCCGCATGCGGTTCGAAAGAAGCGAACAAAGAGCGGAAAGCATGAAAAGACAAAACGCGACGGTTAATTTGTGCGAGCAAAGATGCGCGCCGCGAATCCCGTGCCGCCAAATGTACTCGGAAACGTAAACAGAAGCTCAAGCGTAATTATTTTCTACGCCATTGTAAAACGAATAACTCGCGCGAGCCCGGATAGCAAACGGACTGTGTGTGTGTGTGTGTGTGTGAGAGAGAGAGAGAGGAATGGAGGAGTATAATGGTGTGATAAAAAGGTTGTAAGAATTTTTGTCGCTAATAAAAGATACACTTGTTACTTATAGACAGGGTTTACACTCACTTGAATTAACGATCTCTTTCCGTTAACGATACGCGATACGTCGATCTTGACCCGGCTGAGAACACTTTTTACCCGCGCGAACGTTCCTCTTCAGCCGAAGCGACGACGTTGTCGAGTTCCCTGTTTTCCATTTACGAACGGATCCTCGCTGTTGTTAATGCAACGCAACCCAATCCAACGGCGAGCCGCGACGCTGTAAATAGGAATCTCGCGAGCCTCCGTCGTCCGGAGTGTCGCGGAACCAACGTTTTCTTTTCTGGTTCAATTCTATGCTCGCGTACACCGTCTGTGGATGTTCGCGTTAGCAACGATTAGAGCCGAAAGGTCGAGCGGTGCAAAATTTCGACTCGATTACCGAGATCGCTCGAAATTTCTCGCGGAACAAGCATCGCGAGCATTCATAACATGCTCACTGCCGGTCATTTACGTGGACGACGCGATCTTTCAGGAATTTCCGATAATTAATTTTCTTGCTCGAAACTGCATGTTAACCTGTCGAGGAGTTGAGTACCCGGTTTTCTATTGAAAACGCTTTCAATGACCGAATCCGCTTCTTTATTTGAGCACTAATTACAATGAAAACCGTACAAAGATTTCATGTGTTGTGCTTAATGGGCTTATCGTCGAGTTTCATACGATCGAGAACAGTTCAAGAGGCGATTCTTACGATAACGTTCTAATCTACTTCGAACTCGCAGAATTTTTCAGAGGACGATCGGCAGTGAAGCAAGTGCTTTGCCGAGATTGCCGGACACGTGCAACCTCGCGATGAAAATTCTACCGTTCTGTGCATACGCTTTTTCCCGTTTAGCTAGCAAAGTCGCATAGGAAAGGACGGACGTTGCGCTTCGCCGTGGCCAAGGGTTAACGATTGACGTGTCTGCAAGTGAGTCGCGCCCTTAGGCGATGGAGGCCACTGCAGGCGCGATTCCGCGGGAGGGATTGCGGGATTGATTCCTTAATTTCTTAACTGCCAAACGAGGGAGAACGAGGTTGGTCGAATCGCGTCGCGATCGAATGCTCTGCATGCTGTCGAGGGGATCGATAGCTGTAATATTCGGTAGCGATACGTATAGTAGGCACGTACCTGTCTACCTATCCGCCGTCCGCCGCGCCGGTGGATCCTGAACGCGATCGTACAAGCCTGGACGAGCTGTAGGAGTAGTAGATCGACCATTGTATACAGGGCGTCCCGTTTAACTCTGTCGCCTCTGATAAGTTCGTTAAACATAAAAGATACAAAAGAAACGTTTGAGGAGAAAGTTAACGTATTTGGAGAGGGACATATGTAAGTCTGAGTGGGTGAAGGTCATATCAAGGTCATATTTTCGGAGACCTCGCGAACAGCAATGTTTTTTTCATTTTTAATGGAACCTACCGACCTACCCTTCGTCTCGCGAATCGACAGAACGTCAAATTCTGCGTAGAAATGTATGTCCTAAATCTAATAGCTGACGAGACATTATCGGAATATTGTTTTAATATTTGCTGACGGAAATGCGTGTTGTACTTGATCAAGCATTTGAACGTCGGGGACGAGCATCGAAACAAATGGCGGTGGAGATGCGAACGCGCTAGCAAACAGTTTGTAGCATTTTTCGCGAGAGCGACTCACACGTGACACGTGTAAACGCCTCTGAGATAGCAGCCAGCAAGTTGAGCACACTCTTATTTCGAGCACGTATCTGCAAACGCGCTTCTGCAAATTGCTCTCGCAAGAAAATGTCGCGAGTTACTTTGCTAAGTGTATTCGCATCTTTACGACTGGCAGGGACCGCTGATACCTAATAGACTCGTGGTACACCATGTTCTTAATGCTTGCCGATACAAGAGTTCGTTTATTTTTGAAGGGAGTCGACTCGCGAATTATCTTAGCACGTTAACGTCGCATGCTACCTTACAGAGGTAGGGAAAACTTTTTCCAGATAACGCCGTTGCTCGTTTGCTTGACATTCTCCCTCGGCGACGATCGCGCAAACTGCAAATTGCGAACAGCACACGAATCGCGGTTAACCGAGATAGGGGTTGTTTCAATAAAGGAGGTAGGTAATAACGGCCCAAGGAAAGAACGAGAAACAATCGATTTTTATCGCTGTAACGTCTGTCGTCGCTCGCAACATTGCCAATCGAAGGTTGAAGTTAACTTCATCGAAGCGCATATACTAAAGATGTCCTCGGATTGTCGCGTCTGATTGTGTTTCTCGTCGCGTTTTTTCGGCCGTGTGTGAAAACTAGAAAACGACGCTGGAGTCCTCCACCCGCGTTCAAAACGTGATATACTTGGTCAAATAATAATAGTAATAATAATTCAAAATTAATTAATAATAATAATACATAATTAATAAGCAGAACGAGAATAATAATACGTTCAACAAGCATTGCGTTCGACTGTACATGTTCATTAAAGTACCTGAATGGAAACAATCAACTTGTGTTTTCTCTTCCCAACCGAAGTCCACATGTTCCCGTGGCGTCGCGTGTCAATGATACTATCACGCGTGTAAATACAAGCACCACCACGTATTCTTTCCATTATCTTTGTTTAAATTTCGATCTGTATACGTAGGATCGTGCCTGGCGTCGTGTGCGCGTCAACATGTGTGTCATGTTACTGTAACCGTGGTACTGTTTCTCTGTCGCGGATACTGTTCCATTCTCCCCTCGTTAGCATGTTTATACAGGGTGTCCCAAAATTCCTTCAACTCCCGCCGCGCCTTCTTGTGGGAGCTATTAACAAAAAACACGGACCAATCGGAGCGCGGCTACAGCGGACGGACTCTGGCTCGTCCAATGGGAACGCGACGCTCAGCGGGACCTGTCGCTGAGCCGGAATCTATTGTTGTTCTGTTGTTGAATCTGTGTTTTTCGTTAATAACTCCTAAACGAAGCCGCGGCGCCCATCTTTGCGAAGGAAAATGTTGCTTCAAGTCACCCCGGGAACCTCCCATTTCCGGGAGTTGAAGGAATCTTGAGACACCCTGTATATTCACACATCATTTACGAATACGACACGCGACGCGTATAGTCTATCGGTCTACTCGCGACCCGCCCGAGCGGAGCAGTACACCTAATTCTGTTTTTACACGATTTTGATTGAACACGAATTAGAAATTTAATTCTCTTTTTACAGGACTTATTTTGATTTAACTCGATCGACCCAAATTCTAAGAAAATTTTGCTTTACTTTTATTTTTATAACTTAAATTAAAATATACAATAGGAGTGCTACGTCGGACTCCATGCACGACAGCAGATTGCAGTTGCAGTTACAGGCGCAGGTAACTTCGGTAAGAAACGACATTGCGCGGTTGTATTCGCGGGAAAAAATACAGCTTGGTCCGGAAAAAGTAAGAGAATCTGTGGTGTTCACACTATTTTCTATTCTCCATTCAAAACAACCGATCGAAAATTTCGACTCGAAATGGACGAACTCGTCGGGACACTGTGATATGTATCACGGAGGTTGCCTGTTATTGTTTCGAACGCGGCCAAACACCTGGACGCTTTGAAATGGCCAGGTGAAATAGGTCGTTACGTGGAATTCGTGATATCTCTACCCTTCTTCGCTCTCGGATCGATGTTTCATCAAAGAAAGCTTCTCGACGCTTCGGAGTCCCCGTAAGTCGCAACTCGGAACTACACGGCAAGTAAATTTTTCCGTTGATTTGGCGGGCTACTCTTGTCGGCCCGGGCGAACCGCTCGCGTTCTACTTTCTGATTAATCCATTAGAAGGCGCGCACGATATTAACGCGACGCGACGATACGAACGACAGATAAGATTGTATTTGTCGGGAACGCAACGACACGTTGAACCGAGCAGACACGGACCCGACCTTTCTGTTCTGTCGCACAGTGCGGACAGTGTATCCTTTGGCAAAACTACATTTTAGGAGGATATTAATATTCTTAACCATATAACAATTATTTTTATGCATAAATATTGTTAATTTTATTGTTTAATTTAATTTTTTTGTCGATAATTACCATTACAAGTAAATTAGTAACCAAATTTATATTTTTGTAAGAAATTTTGTCACGTGCCACAGTCTTTAGAGACCAAAATTAATCGAATATTACATTATTTGTAGATCATTGATGCAATAATAATTCTGTGTAATGTAAACTGTTCACCAAGTTGTATGCATTCTTTTTACATTTGATAAAGTAGATTTATTTTTTGTAAACCTTTATCAACGGTGGTTTTATTTATTACTTGCATATGAAACTTCAAATTAACATATAACAAAGACGGCAAAATATGTCCTGAAATGCTTACATGTTCGAATGTATTACTTATCATAGCTTAAGAATTTTATAGTTTTGTTTCCAACTAACTGCTACGCTTAATTTTATTGTTAATAAGTGCTCATACCTTTCCTTTAGGATCTAATGAAGAAAATCGGTTAATTTCTTTTTAAACTTACTTATTATATTAGTAAATTTCATATTCTATGAATAATTATCTATTATATTAGATTGCCCCAAAAGTTTGTTTCGTTTTCGATTAATATGCTCGATGCAGATTCAGAGTAGTTTTTAAGAAAACCAATGGAATAAAACATTTACGAACAGAGGATTCTGTTGTTTCTATATGCTGATGTTATCTAACAATATGGAATGTGCATATAATGAAAGAAACTTTTAGGAGAACCTAATGTATACATTAGTAACCTTTAGAAAAGTGCCGAATATATGGCCATTTGTTCGCACTGTGTGTCGGTTCGATCAAAACGTGAAATTGCAACGATCCACCGATAACAACGCTTCGTTGTCCCGTTTCTTTTTTTTTTTTTAGTTTTTCTCACCGGCTGGCCTGAATATGGATACCGATACGGTACGAAGCAGCGTGATTCGGGCGCGATACCGCGCATTGATCGTCGAGAAAACGCATTACGCGGTTGCCGCGACTAGTTAGACATTGATCTTACTTTTACACCGTGGAACAACCGCGAAACATCGCAAAACACCACAGCCGATCCGTGGATCGCGTTACGCGTCCCGTAATCGTCTCGTATGTCACTGTCAAAGAAAGCAATTCCTGGGAGTTTTTCTGAAGCGGTCTTGTAACGTCGCTGTGCTCTGCAATCTGAATCTCCTCGCCGACAATTAACGCGACCCCTTTACGACTTATGTTCGTCGGCATGCGCATCTCTCGAAATTTCGCCAACTCGAAACTCTGAACTTCGAACTGCTCGAATTCGGCGAAACAGTCGAGATGCGCGGCGAATACTCGTCGAAATATCGTTTGAAAATGCGAACTAGACGCGAGTACAATCATTCGGCAAGCCGTTGTTGTTGGCCTTGCGAAGTCGTGTTCGCTAATCAAAAGACGTCCGGCTATATCAAATGAAATATCGACCGAAGAAAATGAATTTTCGCGCGATTAATTCGCGTAAGAACGAGATTTCCTCACATTTCCGACAGCGTTGCAAACACGAGCGAGATTTAACGTGTTTCTGACACTCGCGGCTAGCGTTCGCACTCGGGCGAGGTCGCATGTAGCTATTTAAGTAACGTATCTCGCGCGAAAGGTGATTACCGCGTGGTCCGTCCGTCCGTCCATTTCGACAAATCGTTTACGTAATTCACAGAAAATCCGTGAAGCTCTCGACCTCACCAAGGCCGGAAAGCGATATTTAAAGAGACTGCTATTACACGACTCACCTACGAGGATTATTCGAAAGTTGTGCGATAGCGTATCACGTTGCCTTGAAGTTTATTGCACACGATTAGAGCACAGGTATTTTAGAACTACTAAAATATGTGTAAGTATTATTGTTGTTGTTGTTACTCTTGTTGTTATTGTTGTTATTATCGGTGTTGTTTGAAGTTCTGTACACAGAGGATTTCGTATGAACGGGCTATGTCAAGTGCGTACTAGTGTATGCAATAGCTACTGCTGACTTACTGTCATGGTTGTGTTTAGTATGACTATTTTTTGTATTATTATTATTATTTTTTTTACTAGCATTATCGTTATTGTACGGAGCCAATAAATTCGTGTATGTGCTAATTGGATTCGCAAAATTGCAAAGGAAAATTCCGAATTTCTTTCGCCGAAGGATCACGCGTCGTCGTAACAATGGATTTCGCGAAGCAGATGGACAGCTGCGAGAAACCCGGTGAAAAGTTTCTTCTCGAGAGTCGGTTGTCGCGAGCTCGTCGAACCAGATATTAGTCGATAAAGTTGACGATACCTCGTCGCGTTTTACTACAGAGTGCAAGATTCATTAAGCTTGCCCCCAATATCCCATTCGAGATTGAAGAAGCTTCTCGTTCGGTTCGAATTAGAGCGAACGTTTCCTCGTGACATTTCACAAAAGTGCCCGACGATCCATTGCTACGCGGACGCGTTCGCTCCTCGACGATCGTAACGAAGGTGTCGCGAATGCCAGCGCGATTCCGTCGAGCCGACGGGCGCGACGATTGGCTGGAGCAAAGATTACTCGTGTTTCCACTCTGGCTTCCCCTTCTACGACGCTTCTCCCCCACGCTTCCGCTACGGCCCGGTCACGTGCCGCGTTCCGTCTCTGTCGCGCACGTATCGCAATGTCACGTGACTAATTCGGCACCGGCGGAGAGAGGGTGACTTTTCCCCTCGATTCGAGCGAATTCCCCTCATCCGGCGACTCTGGGCCGGATTCGCGATTGCAATTTACAGCTTGCCCTCGGGGTCGATGCTTCGGAGGAATCGCAAAAATTGACCACGCCCTCGGTAGGCGTGATTTCGATGCTCCCTATCACAGAGCCGGAGCAGCGCTATCTCGAGCGATCGGTATCATCGAGTTCGATTCGATTCGATACGCTGCTATCTCCAAAATACATACTCTAGCGAGTCTCCCGTTGACGTTACAGGGGATCGTATGCCGGTGTTTCCACTTGAGCGAAACGATGCATGACACATACTGTCACATACAAAACGGAAACGGAAACGGAAACGGCCAACGGCGGTTGCACACTCTGTCAAATAGTATATCAATGATCGATAGCATCGTGTCCTGCTTCTTTTTTTTTCGCTTATCGCAAACGACACAACGCGATGTCGGGCTCGATGAAGTCTCGTGGACCGACCCGCTTTCTTTGGTGCGACAGACCTTCCATCTTTACTTTTTCTTTTCCCTTTTTTTTTGTTGTTCTTTACCTCGTTACTAGACTGTGGATCTACACGTAAAATAAAATTATTATTATAAACGGACCGAAGCCCTCTTACATAAATGTTTACATAATAGAAAAAAGAATTTACGTACAATAACAAAGAAAGGACACGAAGAAAAACTGATGGTACATGATAATCCTACATAATTGTGTTTTAAAAGTGTGTAAAGACCCACTAAAAAAATCTATACGATTATATAGAGTGTTAGAGTCTGTAATAATGCGATTTATTGGATCAATTAATCCATATGTAGAAAATTGTCTGTTTCTTGGATAATTTTAACACGTTGAATAGTATAATAGTATATTTTCGTTCTTGAATTATCTAAATTTTTACCTGTTTTTCGTAGGTGTGTCCCTTGAAACCGAGACGAAATTCGCGTCATGGCTCGATCCATCTTCTAAATTCATGAAACACGGTGTGCTGATTAGCGTTCACACGATAATTTTGCTGTGTTGGAGGCACGCGCGCTTCGTCGAAAGTCTTTAGACGCGTTTCACGCGTTGGCACGCGCGATGCGTTTCCAGAACGAACTGTACGAGTGCAACGTAGCATGAAGGACTTATAAACGAGGAGAAAACAATATTTAAGCTCGATAGAAGAACGACGATTACGTAAACCGGCTGAAAATGACGCGGAATTTTTCGACACGTCAATCGGGGGGAGTCTCGTTACACGCACACACGGACGGGCCGGGGCCGTTCTTACAATTTTATAGTTGACGATGCATAACTATTTATCAATTTTTTAAAAACATATTTTCGGTGGTAGTTCTTATATGGACATGTTAGTCTTTTCTTAAATGATCGACGATTTCGATGCTCTGGGTCAGGATAGACCCAGGCTCTGCCGTCGACACCGGTGTGAAATGCGTGTACGGATCTCGCGGGTACCCCCAGGAGCCTCGTGCATGGAGAATTTAGTGGGTATAACCATAGCGGGGACGTAACCTCGTATTTCCACTTCATCTATCCGTAATAGAGATTACTTCGATGTAAATAAAAAAAAAAAGAAAAAGGCTTCACCGTCGGAGGGTTAGCACTAAACCGACCGAGCATTATAAGTGGCCAGTCCCTATATGTATTGTCTTATAAAAATTACCAGGACTGAATTTATTTAGATTCTGCGCGATTTACAATAATAATATAGTATACTTGAATAAAGAAATCTATCGAATCGATTCTCACCAATTCATCTTTAGAATTTCGGTACATTGAAAAAGGAATCGGTCATTCGACCGACTTGTGTAGGTAGGTCCTCTGTTAATTTCCAATTTACCGTTGGACCGTTGAACGCGGTACGCGGATCGCACGTGCTTTTCGAAAATAGCATTTCTGACGGCCGATGTAAAAATGTCGCGAAAATCCTATTCTTAGTCGGCCAGCCGGATCTAACCGTGAAACCGTGATCTATGAAATTGCTTGTTGAACTCGCGCGACATTCGAGAACCCGTTTTTAAAACTGTCGTTAATATTTAACGAGCCGAAATGGTCGGGCGTAAACGGCGCGATACTACTGCGGCCACGCCACGCCGCACCACGCCACGCCACCGCGACATTTAAATATTGAACGACAACGCAATCTATAATTAAAAACAATTACGAACGATTATCAATTATACCGATATGGCAAATTGAATAACATTTAACGAATTACAATATGTATGAAACGACGACTGTCGGCCGATGTTTTCTCCTGACATGTTCACTCACCTTATTCACTCGCATAACAAACACGCATACACACACAGTACGCGGACGAACACATTCGGACGTTCCGCAGCTACTTACTAGACGCGTGTACATACAGTTCTGGTTACATCGTTTGCCAAAGTGCGTCAATAAAACGTGCCAGAACGCGCGGCGTGACACGATCATTAAGATTAATCGTCGTAATAGTACGCTGAACTATAAATAACCGGCTCTTTAAGCAGCAACATTACGTTTCTGCGTTCGTCGTATACTAAACCGTGTTTGTGAATGAGATTTCCACCCTGCTGTTGTTTTTGTTCGCGAACACGATACGTCGATGCCCGCCGGTATCGTCTATTTAGCCTTAGCCTATTATGTAAATCGCGCGTTCCTCTGTTCATAGCAAGTTAGCGTAATACCTGTTTTCACGTCGAATCGTAACTCAACGGTCGTCGCTGGAAACATATCTTCGTTCTTATCTACGAAATTCACGGGAACATTATTCCGCTCGTTTGTCGAACATTTTTCCCATATGGCACGTGCAACGGTAATCGTGCGTGAACGTGAAAGCTCGTAGGAACATTTCGCGCAATAGGACGCATCGTTAGAGACTGCTGAACGTTCGAAGGACTTTCGACGCGGTAGATGGCAGCATTTGCTGGGTCACAGAGGAACCTGCGAAAATACGAATGAAAATTTGAATCCATGAACTGTGGCCAATCGATGTTCCATACTTGTATACGGAATCAATTTCTCGTTATCGATTTAATGTTTCTCGATCGAGATCCCCTCCCGGTTTTTATTTTGAAAATCGTCCTCGCGCGTAAACGTTACGGCCCGATCGTCGAGGCACACAATCGCGGAGGGAAAATCGGTTTGAGAACCACTGGCGCGAACGCGGAAACCAAATTTCCAATGCCTTGAAGTTCGTGCAGAGTTTAGGGTAGTGTAACGATTTCACGTCGAGTGCGCACGAACATTTACCGCGATTACACGACAAGTTGTCAAGGGTAAAAGTACTGCAGTACTGCTGCAAAACTTTTAGCGGAACCGTGAACGCGCATCGATGACGTGTATCGGTCACGTTGTCGCTTCGAACGGAGAGAGACGTTGACCTCTACCGGACGACTTCCTTTTTTCGGTGCAAAAAGACTTACTAGTTCCGACCGATGCCAAAATCCGATCGCGCTCTCTCTCTCTCTCTCTCTCCAATTCCAATATTTCGCCTTGTCATCGCTCACGCGAAAATATGTTTGTCCGCCGAACCAGAAAATTCCTCGATTTATTCCAAAATAACAACCGCAGGAAACGATTCCGTTCGAGTGAGCGGTTGTTTTGCAGACTCGACCAGCAGAAGGAATCTACTTTCCCGATTTGAATTTCATTTTGTCACGTTGCTCGCGCGTACGTTGATACGAATTGTTCGTTTCGACGTTTATTCTGCAACGCGAGTAATCGGAATACCAGTGCAGTACACGTATCAAGGACAAAACAGATATCCATTGAATCGTGTGAAATCACGATCGACGTATACGTTGTATATGTGACATGTTTGGTCCGAGTCCGACTTCTATATACGATGTATGTGCTGCTATCTGTGGCAGCAGTCGTGTTTTAACAACCTCGATCAAATTCAGAGCGCATACGTATCTACGTAATACGCATGACGTAATACGTACAAATCCTATTCAGTGTGGTACTTTACTACTTGCTAATGGAGCTAACCTCTCTCTCGAGGAACCAAAGGAATTTGTGGAAAAAGTCATTGATTCGAGACCGAGAGGTTTTCGTGCAGCGCTGAATTGAAATCGTAATCGCATGGAACTTTTCATTCAGCATAGTATATCTCGCGACTCGAGATTAATCTCGTCGAGAAGCAAGGTGTCCGTGAACGAAAGGTGACCATGGTTTGTCCGAGTGGCGTTATAGCGCATCTTGCCAAATTTATTGTGACAATTGGTTGCATAAACGCTATCAGCAACCCGTATGGTAAAGCAAGCGTCTGGTCACTTCGTGCCTTCCAAATTCTACTTTCACACTCCGTCATAGGGATTCTTAGGTTTGGTAAGGAAGTACCCTTCGATGTTTACATTATCCTGCATCTTGATATCCGTCTAGCATATTTTTTAAAACAACATTATCTGTACAGAGCCCCCAAAAAGTATGACTAATAAATTATTGGGGGTCATGCAGAGGATTAGTTGGTATGAAACTACATAAGGGTATTGTACTTGACTTTCGAACGTAGAACTCTAGCGGAGGATGATGCATTTTTAGATCATTGTTAGTAGCTTATACGTGTCGTTGGAACAGGTGAGAAATAATATTGCAGCTCCGATACGCCGATTCGAACAGGACTCGTCGGACAAAAAACACGATTGCACGAAATTATCGCTGTGTACAAAATAGCGATTACGTCGGATCAGAAATTCGTTTGTCGCAAACAAGTATGCTTTTAATATATAGAAGTTTGCGTAGCGAATTAAAATGTGCACATTAGTTGCTTTATGCTTGTCGCACAAGGTGTAACGTCTCTTCAAATTTCTTATTTTGCTTTCTGAAGAGTTTAACAAATGTGAATTGCCTTTGCATGTTGACTATGTTTCACAGTGAAACTAACACGCATGCTTTGTCTCTTTGTCCATGGAGCGTTATAGTTCGATTAGTTAACCGGAAAGAGAAAGCGATATCGGTGGTTTGTATGTCATTCGACACTGACTTTTCTACGTACCAAAGTAACAATTACTAAACACCGACTTACACCTATCGTATTAAAAAATTTATTTATTTTCAAGCTTCTTAACACGAGATTTAACCATGGATTTCAGATTACTAAATCCATAATATTAACAGTAACGATCGTTCGTATTATTTCTCGCAAGTTCCAACTACTACATTTATTCTTACATTAATCTCACAAATACACAACTGTCTTCTCTTGTCAGCCTTTAATGATTTCAAACAAATAGTACTATCTTTTGCATATTTTTATTTCTTACTATCGAACGCTGTTAGATGGGCACATTGAACGGTTTGATAATTCGATACTATTACAACCCTAGAACACTGAAAACATTAAAAAAAGTCTGTTTGATTGTTTGAACGCAATAAAACATAGTAAACATAGCGGCACTTGTACTGAATCGCGTGCGTCGAGCGTTAAGCACATTATTTTTAGCAATGTTACTTCCAGGAGCTCCGTGCATCTCATCAGCAACTACTTTAGTAAAGTACCTAAGGATTTCCTACGATTGGTACTCCAAGGTCGTTGATGTTGCACCTTTGGCATTGTTTACCGCTGGTATCCTAAACGGATATGGGATTAACGAAACGGTTTGGCTCATAGTACTTTCCTTCGGCGTTTTGCCAATATTTTTCCAGCTGCAGACAAAACGAAAAGGCAGTCAGATAAGGAGGCACCAGTTGTTACTAAATATTGCTTCCACGTTACAGCTGTTAATGATTACATTGGTAGGGCTGCAAAACACTAATTACAATGTTATCAGTCTGGTCGCTTCCTTCGTTTTCGAACGATTTTTCATCGACGAGTTTTGCTATTACTACGATATTCCAAGTACTGACCTAACCCAATATTCTCTTTGCTTCATAGAAATTTTTATGGTATTGACCTTGAACGAACTGTGAATAACAATATAACGAACAGTTATATTACATTTTTATACCCTTGACAAACGAATAAACGGATTTTTCAATTATATGCAAACATGATTTCAAGTTTCGCGCCATTGTTCAAAGCACTAAATTCCCTAGGAAAACGAATATTTCTACATACGTACATAGGAAAGTTAACATATGTTACTAGCTGTAAGACGATCAAATACGAGAAATATGTGCATAGTAATTCTTTATGGCCTCGTTGACATAGTGTACAATTAGGCTGCATATATTTCTGGGAATTTCAAAATTTAAAATGATATTTTAAACTATCCAATCAGAGAGTAGTTTTTTACGAACGCCATATCCGCTCCTCCCATGAGCATTTTTGCATCCGCGATGCGTTCTTACCATGGATTAGAGAGAATACGAGAATGCTTACGCCCCGGTTTTAGCCGTGCCCATTATAGTGCTGCTCCTTAGTCTAATTTTTAGAATGGAACAGAACCTACCTCAACTTGGCCTGAGTCAGAACATTGTTTTGTATAAAATCTGTGCTCTCGTATCCTCTCTGTTCTTATAGAGGCGGAACGGCCAATAAAACTCCAAAAGTATCTCCAAATTGCTATGTTGACGTTTCCATGTACGCATATCTCGTGGGTGCATGCACCTTGGAAATCGGTTCTCGAAAAAACATCGTAATTTCCCATCTCTAAGAATCTTCGGTATTCATGACAATACTTAAATTGCTATATAGTGCATAGTGCATACACTCGATCAGTTTTCGATAGAACCTTGCTGTGATACGGCTATCAATAGTTAAAGAATGGTTCGACTGTAACGTATTTTGAGTTCGATCGAATCAATAGAACGAACTTGGACCTCTGGATCGGTTATCTTTCGTTCTTTCGAAAGCGTTCTCGATATTATCAAACGCATTAACCATAAGTGTTGGAATTTCGTGAGCGCAGATACTCGGACTGAACTAGGTCAACGAGTACCCGTGTAGTGCAAGCTGTGATCATTTCATTCTGTTTTTCCGTTTGCCGTACTGATTTATCGATTGCATTAAGAACAGTTCGAATATAATAGTTTCCCAGCACGCAATTAATCGGACGGACAAACGAGCTAGCTGATCGTAACAGTAGTAATAGTACAGCTTTCTCGAGCAGCTGTTACTGGAAAATGCGAGTGCGCGTCTTTGCCATATTTTGGCAGATCGAACGGTAAGATTCAGAATAGGCAATCTGGATCCATCAAGAATCATTTGTGCCGCGAGCACACTGCACGTTCCCAATCACGGAGCCCGAAGAGTTAAAGCCGTCTCAATGAAATCGGTCGCCCCTGTTCCCGAAACGAGCTTCCAAGGTATCGGGCGTGACATGGCGGAGCGGCTCGGCTTAGGTCCCGAAATTCGGGAACTAAAGCTCGGACCAACCTTCACCAACAACAGATCCACCGCCTTTCACACCTTGAAATGTTAGCGGATGAATTAACCAACTATCAAACTTATTTCCCACTTGGTTCACTCATTCTCATCAGCCTCTTGATTCCAGATGATTTCAAACCAGCCAGCGTAGATGTTTCCAAAGTAGCTAGAGTCGATGTGGGATCAAACAACACAATGACAGTCACTGTACCACACTTGGATGGCGCTGGTATTCCTCACACAGTGTTCAAAGGCTCTCAGAGGCCCTACCATAAAGAATGCGTTCTGATAATAGATAGAAACACAGGAGAGTTTACATTGGAGAAATTGACAGCAAACATACAAGTTAAAAAGACTAGGTATCAAGAGATTTTGCCCTTTGAAATGATGGATGAAAATGATTGACACGTGGCAAATCATGTTTTAGAACAGAACCAAAGTCGCAGTCGCATTTAGGAGTTCCTGGAGCGAATACCAGCAGCAGACCTATAACTCCGGTAGAAACCAAAAGGAGTCCCACTCATGGTAGGGCAACCGGGAGAACAAAAGTTACAAGTGGGAAGAAAAGAGAACCTAGCGTTCAGTTGCCTGCCAAACAATTTAGTCCTCTTAGAGTTTCTCCCTATCATGGCAAGAGTCCACCTTCTACTTCGACCAATAGGTATTTATTAATCTTAACTTAATACCGTTAAGATTTTTTTCTAAACGTACTAAAAACACGCAGAACTTTAGTTCACCAGTGCAGCTATCTGCGGCACCAACTTTGGCTAGTTTGCCAATGATTGGCGCAGATATGGACGACTGCCCTCTGATGTCATCCGGATCATTACCAACTTCGAATCCTTCTGCACCTCCGAGGCCACCTCCTGCTGTGAATACTCAACCAACCACAAAAATATCAGTAAACATAGACAGCGATGAGGGTGCTCTCAGTGATTCTATTACGAGCAGCTCGAGTTCGGATAGTTCGGATAGCGAATTCGAAATGGAAACTGTTCCAGTGCTACCAGGAACTAATGGTACGTACCTAAAATATTTATTTAATCGTTATACATATTTAGCTGTATTCTACTTGAACTGTACTGTATTCTAAAGCTATTGGTTTTATGTTTTCTTCAGGACACATGCACAGTATGTCGGATAATCTTTTAACCGAAGATTTGAAACTATCGGAATCGGAGTCTGACAGTGATTAATGGTAACGTATATATAAACAGCATGCGGTAGCGCTTCTGTTTAATTGCATTGAATTTTCATTGGCATAATATCTTTTAGGAACATCGAAAGATTTTTTAAAGATTATTCTGGCAGAAGTATGTTTTCCTTTGTCGACGTATCGTTTTCTGTGGTCCATCGAGAAATACATAACGGCGAAATATTGAAACTGTTGATTACGTTCTACATCACAAGAGGAAATATGTATAGTGAATTTGAAAGGATACTCCACATATTCTATACATACTACAGTAACTTACTCTATATGCAAGTACACAACAACTCTTTGCTTTTTCCAGTACTAAATACATGAGAAAAGTGGCGATTGCAATCGGTAATGTAGTGTATGTACATTTATTTATAAGGTATTAGGGATTGTACAATTATTATTAACTAATATTTAGTATAATTATATGATCTTTACTTTCTTATATACTTCGAAGGTAGAAATCTTGCCAAAACTTTTTACGTATTTTCTAGAAAAGTGGCAAAAGTATTTCCGATTGTCTAATATTTTCACATTGATTTTCGTCGTGTTTGCGAAACGCTCCTGGTACATCTGATTGGTTCTACACGTACGGTCTCGCCTCAGAATGCAAATGTTCAACGTCGTTATATGATGTGTGCACAAAATCGATAAACGACTGTATTACTTACGATATATTTATTTAAATGAAATTGTATAAATTTAATAAAGTATTCATTATAATACGAATCGTATTATATGCATGCACAAGCATAAATACAATTAATTTGTTACATCAATAATTTCTTGGTAACGTGCTATTCGCGCTACCACATTTTTGTACTGTAGAAATAATTATCGACAATAACAAGCTCCGCATAATCGTGCAAGTTTTGAAGACTTTTAAGAATGATCACCACTAACGTCGTTTAATGTCTGTGGCAGTTTTGTCAAGGAATATTGTTCACGATAATAAAGTATTCTTATATGTTTGGTAATCTAATACCAATCTTGCGAGCTGACTGCGTCGGCCCAAATGAAAATTCCTTGATCGGTCGCAAAGCTTGTACATATTATTATTGTAGACGCTGCTGCAATCAATGTCTTTATATTTGACTTTTAACGCTGGTTCTACCGCTCTCAATATATGTACATTACTAAAGGAAACAAACATTTCGTAGAGAGACGTGACAGATAAATCTTGTGATAGTTTCAAGAGAGGCGGAATGTCCCTATCGGTATGTGTTATTGGAATGCTAGTCTCGATCATCCTCCGCACTGTAAAATTTGAACGTGTTCATTAATGTCGTCTATGACGAAGAAATCGTGTACAGGGTATAGTTGCTTAAGAAATAGGATTAAAGCAGTACACGTTGTCTGTGGCAGTCAGAGAAACTATCTAAATCCTTTGTTGCCTCGAATGCAGTAAACGTTACAGAAATAATTTTTCTTTTTCAACACTTACTTGTATTGTAATCTCTGACGTAAAAAGCTATATTATTATAATTGTAGTCATCATATCTTCCATGGTTACGATTAATGTCGGTGTCGACATGTTTTGCATCGTTTATATGAACTATGTCAGGGTGAAATTCCACAAACGGGATCGGACTGAATATTTGATACTGACTGATGGTATTCATGCGAATCTGAATTCATGAACAAACCAATCAGTTTGCACCTTGTTAAGAGAAATTACAGTAAGTGGCATATACATACTCTGTTCAAATAATCTAATCGCAGTTGGGTCCCTGTCTCGACAAATAGTACTAAACTATCGGCTGAGAATTTCCGAATACACAAATCCGTAACAGCGATATTCAACATTGGGTCCATTTCAATGGATGTTACGTTACTTGGTAAACGAATAGAGAGCCAAGTGATTTTCGATTGATTCTTTTTGTACTTCTCAGCTAGCGTTAGCGCGTACTGTTTAACGTCGTGAAACACGTCTCCTTTGCCTTTCGATGTGGTACCAAAATTGTATAAAAGAGCCTATTAAAAGATTACGTTAAAAAATTCCTAGACAAATTGGTATACGAAAATTATAGAAACAGCTACCATCATCAAAAAAGTTTTGTATTTCTTCTCCATGCAATCTGTGGCATATTGTTCGAGAAAGTTCAATGCAGCCTGCTTTTTCGACGAGTCGACAATCAGTAATACGTTTACTCTTGTATTTTCTGTTACATATGGAACAGGCAGAATCTCAACTTTACCAAGAGGCTTGCATACTTCGATTCGTTTTCGTACTTCTTTGCCAGTGATTGTGTCGATGAACGCCAAGTCTAATATGTAATCCATTCCTCGGGATGCGTCGAACTTTTGGTAGCCGTTCAGTAATTTTTTGAACTTTAACTTTTTCCTAGAGTTACTGATAACATTGGAGGCTGTTACGTTAATTATTCGATCGATGTCGAACTTTGCATCGACCTTTAGTCTCTGCACGGTGGAAAAGTCAGTACCGAAGAATGTGTGAGTTTCATTAAAGTATGTCCATCGTATAATATCGAAACGACCGGATGCTCTGTTCCCCAGTTGATTGCCAATGGGCCAGGATACATTGTGATCATGTAGCGGACCCAAGTGAGCCATATCCAAAATTGATTTTCTGATGTCAGAAATTTGCCTCTGAATTTCAATGGACTTCATCTGAAAGCGATATACGATACGCGATAAACAACAAGTATCAGATACGATATAATTGAACCATGCGATCTCACCGCTGCGAAATAAGTGTTGAACTTGTAAATAAGGAGATGGTCGTATATCGGGTATATTACAAATGAATTTAAGAATTCTTCATTCCCAGCTAAATCCTTGAAGTTTTGTTCGAATGAAAATGTGGGTTTCAGCTGGGTAAATTGGTACTGCTGTCCTTGCACGTGATGGGAACAGACTGTTGACGAAGAATGAACGATACACCGACCGAAATTAACATCATCCGAGTCGGAATATGCGTTTTTCACACACCAGTCCAAATTGTTCTTTAATTCTTGTACCACCGAATTGCTCAAAAGAATTCCTGAATCTGGAAAGTTGTTCAGAAATATTTGTTAATAAGTGAAGAATATTAACAACACAATGCTTCAATTTATTTACCTAAGGAACAATAGTTTTGAACAACTCCAAGAACTCCTACATGAACTTTTTGACTTACGCTAATCTTGGTAACAAATTCAACTAATTTCTTGGCGTTCATGTAGCTCACATCTTTAATCAAGAAATAGTAATCATAATTTTCTAGGTAATTGTCGATTATGTATTTCATAGTGTGGAATGGTTTCAAAATGCTCCTAGTATCTGTGAACCCAACTATACCGGGAAGAGTAACATTAGGTTTGGTTCCTTCTGGTATGGAAATAAAATAACGTATTTTGTCCACAATATGGGCCACAGTTTTATTAATCGCTATGTCTCTACTATGCAAATACTGTTGGCTCGTGATCACTCCTACAAACAATTTCTCTCTGATTCCGAGCTCTGTGGAGTAATATCTTGGACGTATCAGTGTTTTCGGTACTCTCTGCGCTTGTTGCGGTTTACTATTGATATTTATCTTTGGTTCGTATTCGTCCAAATCATCTGGATAGTTTGAATAAGGCATTTGGTGATCCATATTGATATCATATTCGTTCATACCAATTGTTATTGACATCATGCTGAGGCTCAAGCCCATGCTTAGCCCAATTATTAAATACATATTTCCCCAACAGTAGGACAACAATATTTTTAACATTGGATTCATTCTTGCGAAATATTTAACAATATATACAATATATAAATAACTCACAGAAATTAGAATGGTTATTTCTTTCTATTAAAAATATATAAACTTTAATCTTACACACTAATTATATGTGCGGTACTTTCTTCATGTTTATTCTGTAACGTCAAGTACAGAGACATTCTTTCGTAATAATTTGAATAACCTTATACGATTTCTGCGGGTTCATCACGAGAAATAAATTCACGGATGTTTTGTTCGTTTTCTATGTCACGAAAAAGACGTAACTCTGCATTTCTTTTCTGAATTAACGTAATCAACTTGGAAAATACTTTAAATCAACTCATAATTTGAATATTTATACGACACCGGGCTACCAG
This sequence comes from Lasioglossum leucozonium, assembly GCA_028454225.1. Lineage (NCBI taxonomy): Eukaryota > Metazoa > Arthropoda > Insecta > Hymenoptera > Halictidae > Lasioglossum > Lasioglossum leucozonium. The sequence continues at coordinate 4,330,614 of CM052207.1, read as the reverse complement.
CCGCGAAATGTTACGTGTGTATTATTCAATTTGAAATTTAAAACTTTTCACCTCCACAGAATTAAATTCCATAATTTAAAACTGTTCTATTTTTGGTGTCCGCAATGGTAGGGGTTCTCAACGAGTTTTGTCAAGCCCCTAAAACGTGTAAGTAACCTCCGTCACTTGCTTGTATTGTACACATTTTTTTTATATGCGATTATTTCTTACGAATTGTTTATAAAATAAGATTTGTTGGTAACATATATTCTATGTAGGAATGAATTATGTATCAAACGTGGCAATAAATTAATATGATTTTCACTGTCGATAAAATAGAAAACTAATACATTTAACGTTGATATAACAGGAATCTGGATCCGCTATAGAGGTTTCATAAAACGAAAGACAGAAGACTCTGTCAGCTACTCTATATCGTGAATTATAAGTGAACCAATGTGAACGGAAATCGGTGTAAAGTACTTACTTACGTATTTAGATATATTTCGTTTACTTCGGATAAATATCATGAAATTGATGTAAGAAAGTATGCAGCGGAATTGCGTTACCGAATTTTATAATTGTATTAAAATATTGAAAATTAATTTAGTGAAGATAAATTAGGTATTTATGAGCGATCCGGTTACAGAAATCAAGTACAGTGTGTATAAATTATAATATATTTCAATGAGATAGATCACAAATAAGTAATTAGTATGGAAATATTAATAAGAAAAATTCCTGCCCTGTTGCATAAAGTTAGTATAGCTAATGAATCGAAATGTATACAGTTAGCACTTGTGAATTACTTTCACAACAATCATAATATTTTATATGACAAAAAAAAGGATGAAAAGAAAGACAAAAATAAGTCCATGAATAAATTTCCTCTTGCTTATCCTTTCTATGTAGCAGACAAGAAGGAGAAGGATACATTTCTAGATGTTATACATTTATATTCGAAGGAGAGTACTCTGAGAACTGGGCACTCAGAATTCATTATACATGCTATGAAATACATGGAAGAATTTGGCGTGAACAAGGATCTAGAAGTTTATAAAGCGCTGATGAATGTATTCCCTAAGGGACAGTATATAGCAAAGAACAGGTACCAAGCTATGATGTATCATTTTCCAAAACAACAAGACACAGCCCTTCAGCTGCTGTGTAAAATGGAAGATAATCGTGTGATACCTGATTATGAGATGCAAGAAATGATCTTAAACATCTTTGGTGAAAGAAGCTTGGCTATAAAGAAGTTTTGGCGCATGATGTATTGGATGCCAAAATTTTCTAGATTAAATCCTTGGCCTCTCCCAGAACCTCCGCCTAGGGATCCGAAAGTGCTGGCTAACTATGCTCTAAAAAAATTATGTAGCAAAGATGTGCTCAACGAAATTACAGAATATAAGACAAAGGATATACCAGATGCTGTGGATGATACATGGATTTTATCCACAATGAGTAGAACACAGCAAGAACTACTCGCTGTGCAACCTACCGATAAACCTCTGTACATAGAAGGACCGTTTACAATTTGGGTTGGAGATAGCTATCTGGATTATTTTGTACTGAAGGGAGATCCAATTAAACGAGAAATTGTATACACTAGCGCAGATGGTAAGTATAACTTCATGTAAAGAAACAATGTAATACGATTAAATAGTCTATATGTTAACTTACAATTTTTGACCACTTTCTTTTTAGATGTCGACAATATACAAATTCCTTTTTGGGAAAAGTTACACAATCGTATACCTGTTACCTTACACGAACAAGATGATGGTGTATATTATGCAATGTGTCTCACTGGCACTTCCTCCAAAGATTCTTTATTATCTTGGATTAGGTGTTTGCAAGAGACAAATACTATCTTAAATCATATACCGATAGTATTTAAATTAAAATCAATCCCAGTAGATCCCTTGTACATAGGAAAAAATGAAAATTCTATTCAAACTGTAGACAGGGAAAACAAAAATACATTAAAAGATAATTAGTTTATGTAAGTAAATTTAAATGTGTAAATAAAATTGCTTTTTAAACAATCGCGTTAAATTATTTAGTTAAATTATTATGTAAAAGAAGTATTTCTTTTTTTATTCAATTTCCATCTGTAGTTGGTGTACCATTAAAATGTATTGCTTGTAATTAAAATGTAATGTTTACTTTGAATATTCTATGCGTAATAATGCGTATACATCGGTATTCATTCAAGGAGTTGTTTCAGTTCCTTTGTATATACATTATTCAATATACCCATATTTATACATGAGCGCTCAAATAAAAATAAACTCGTTTAACTTTTAGACTCGAGTACACATAACTGTGAGGTACTGTCAGTAAACAACTGATTGTTCGATAGCGAACACGTGTTTTACGAACAGTACTCTACAAATAATATTACATCGATATGTTAGTAAATAATTATGCCAAAATGAGCGTAAATGTTCGATATAAACATTCAAAGCGTAAGCATGTTATTATATTGATTATAAATCTTTACGTATATGTGAGCCTCTATTTGAATTTATATCTTTGATAAACGGGTAATTTCCGGTGTTTAAAAATAGCGAATATACGATTTCTCGGCGCGAAATTCAAATCTTATCGATATTCATAGATTTTTAAACTTTCTCATTATAAGTGATCAAATACTGATTTCTTTGATAGGGCTCAGCAATCAAATCAGATCTTTTGCAACTAACACCACCAATTTTTTGGAAATGCCAGACTGCAAACACGTACCATCTACTTATACGGTGAGACACTTTATCCATGATAATAATGTTAATTTTGGACTTTCACTGATATATATATTTATCATGATTAGAGTCTGAACTACAAAGAAATGAGAAAAGCATACGAGTCAGTGGTGTCTCCTTCCTTGAAATTATTTTATAAAGAACCCTTGATTATACACGAAGGTCGAAAACAATGGTTGTGGGATCATCGTGGGAAACGTTATTTGGATATGTTTGGTGGTGTTGCTACCATATCTGTTGGACACTCTCATCCGTAAGTACATAAATTCAATAGTACATATAAAGAGACTTTCATTTTGTATTAATATATATTTCTTTTACAAGTCATGTATTTATTCATCATCGTTTATTATCTAGAAAAATAGTTGCAGCTATAACTGAACAAGTCACAAGATTAAATCATGTATCCTCCGTATACATGCAACCTCGTTTAAACGAATATGTGACTAAATTAACTAAAAAATTTCCGGGAAAGCTGAAAGTAGTTTATTTAACGAACAGCGGATCAGAGGCGAACGAATTAGCATTCTTGATGGCTAGAGTTCATACGCGAAATCAAAACATCATCTCGCTGAAAAATGGCTATCATGGTGCAACTTATGGGACTGTAGCATCAACTGCTATAAGCACTTGGAGATACCCATACGTTGTACAACCACCCGGATACTTGCATGTGGGTATCGACCTTATATAGGGATACACTCTATTAAATAATAAATAATCGAACGTATTCTTATAGAAGATTTGATTTTAGGTGGGATATCCAGATGTTTACAAAGGTCTGTGGGGTGGTTCGAAATGCAGAGATTCCATAGTGCAAGTAAACAGGCACTGCGATTGTAACGATGAAATGTGTGTAGCATCGGAAAAGTATTTCACCGAATTTGAAGATACATTTCGTTTTAGTTTGCCCTGCGCACAGGGTATAGCAGCGTTCATAGCTGAGAGTATTCAGGTACCCTGATCATTTGGAAAAATGTTTTTATTGCAAAAATATTCTTCATTCAATTAATCATGTACATTAATTATTAGGGAGTTGGAGGAGCAGTGCAATATCCCAAAGGGTTTCTCAGAAAAGTATACGATTACGTTCGCAGCAAAGGTGGCCTCTGCATAGCGGACGAAGTTCAAACTGGGTTTGGTAGAACTGGCGAACATTTCTGGGGTTTTGAGGGTCATGGGTTAGTACCTGACATAGTGACACTGGCGAAAGGCATGGGGAATGGATTTCCCCTTGGCGCAGTAGTCACTAGCACCGAGATAGCCAATAGTCTAAACGCTGCGTTGCATTTCAATACTTTCGGTGGAAATCCAGTTGCATGTGCCGTGGGAACGACCGTTCTCGATGTAAGTGTATACGTAATACGTAAGTGGTATGTGTAAATTTTCTTTAAATTGTAACACTAATTGCAGATTATCGAAGAAGAGGGACTTCAAGAGAACGCGAATGCTATTGGTACACACTTGATCAATCGTTTGAATTCTTTATTACTAGAATTCCCTAATATCGTCGGCGATGTTAGGGGAAAAGGACTGATCATCGGCATAGAATTAATTTCAAATTCAGAAACCAGGCAACCATTAGAAAAAGAACGTATGCTCGAGATTTTCGAAGACATAAAAGATATGGGTGTGCTTCTTGGCAAAGGAGGATTACATGCAAACGTAAGCGAATCAGTAATTAACATAATTATTTATAGTACGAATGTTCATATTTTAAATGCGCAGGTACTGAGAATAAAACCACCTTTGTGCGTGACCAAGGAGGATGCAGATTTTACGTTTGACATAATTAGGAAAGTGTTAGAAAAACATCAAGGTAAATACCCAAAAGTATAATTTTAAACAAATCATAACTTTAAAAAAACACGTACATAAATACAACCCTTTTTATTTGGTACAGTCAATTAAGATTTAAATTATTTATGTTACAATTTGTACAATACAGTTTTCGTATTCTTATTAAGTTTAAGTTAACATGCAAATTGTGTGATTATCGTAAGTGAAATTAATTATGCACAGTACCGATAAACAATATATAATACGTCGGCAATAAAATGATTTTCCTTCGTCTTTTTGTACATTTTTCTTGACTTGAGAGAAGAGTATATTAGATGATACATATTTACGTTAAACTCAGGAATAATAAATTATACGCCGATATAGTAATAAATGAATGTAATAATTTGTCATATTATCAACTTCATTGCAGTTTCAGTCTCCTCGAACAAATGCATTCCAATATTTTTGTCACATTAATGTTAAATATGTTAGACAAGTTATATTTTAAACACATAGAAGACATATATACATAAAGCAAGGAATACGAATTAATTTCTCCTAAATTACCGTTCCTCTATTAATTTAAATTAAAATTCAAGGACCACCATGTTTCGCGTACTCTTTTAATTATTTTTTGTCCTAAGTCTTCGAGTCATAATATATATTTTGGAGTACATTATTTTTCCGGAAGACTTGTATCTCAACATATTATATGAGGGAAAATGTAAAAAAAGAAAGTTACAATGCTACTAATTGTACAGTATTAATAAATGTAAATGCAATAAAATTTGTATAGAGTAAATGAAGACATAAGACACGAAGACGTTTCCTAGTTGGAAATGAAATTTGGCACAAAATATAGACACCTTGTTATATTAAGAAACCGTGTATGTATGCGAAACACTACCTGTTCCTGTTATTGCTTAAAAAATCTTTCTATATTGTACTTAATGAAATAACTATCGATTAATTACTGTTTGTATCACAAAATACTCAGTTCTTTCATAATATTATGTATGCGGATAACGATTGTTTAACCATTTTTTTCTGTTCGATAATTAAATGACATCAATGATTTTATATTAAATTATGTGGTCCAGTGATGAGATATTTAAAAAATTTCGAATTCAAGAAAGGAACATACCCGCTATAGAAATAAAGCTTGTATACGAGCCTTAGGCGAGTAAATTCGTCAAAACGATCTTAGAATCTGGCAATGTATCGAGAAGGTAATGAGAGGAATCAGCCATCGAGGCCAAGTCTGCTTCTAATAATGCCAACTGAAGTTCTCTTCGTGCTTTTTGCACAACGTAGACCATTAACGAAATACCTATTAGAATCTGAAAATAAAATGGATACATCGATCATAGATAAAAAGACACCTGCATGGTTATATTTAAATAGATGCTTACTTGAAAACAGAAGACAATATAACCGGTTGCTGCTGTTGATCTATCTTCAAGAACATCTTGCATGGATCGCAGACTGCTGCCCAAATAAATGTTAATTATTTGGGCTGGTAATAAACCTAATGCGCTAGCTAAATGGTATTGAATGCCACCCATGTTGCTCACCTAGGTATTTATTTAATTTTATTATTTTAATTAAATGTACTTATTTGTGTAGTACTGAAAAGAAATGGTACCCACTGCAAAAATAGTATTCTGTAAACCAAATGGTATAGGAGTCAATCTTGCAAACAGAACGACTTTGAAAGCCTGTGGACCAGATATAACTCTAAGTATTGCTCTTGCAGTATCATTTTGTAAGAGTGCCCCGATTGGCAATTTCGACGACAACGCACTGAGAGTAACATGTGCTATGGCTATTCCCAAATTAGCGGATAACACCACCATCATAATACCTCTTAATATACCAAAGAGATATCCGCTGGCTATAATAAGGAATAGATAGCCGATCACGATAGGAAATGAAACCACCGTGAACAAAGCAATAAATATTATAGTGACGATCCATATGTTTTGATGTTCGATCCAATACAGCAGCACTTTGATGTAGTCTCTACAGATGAAGACAATTGCTCCCAAGAGAGCCAAAGTAGCGATTGTTACGACAATGTAACATATCGAATTAGAATTTATGCAATTGCATTGTATTGACGAAGAATTTTTTGACGGTCTAACGCTAGCTTCTACATCCTCTATATTAATTATGTCCATGGCCGATGCAATTATCCCTCATTATGTACAGGGAAAAGACTGCTTAATTATCATCCTCTTGACACAATCTACTCGAAAAACAAACAGCATATAACTGACTGGTTACATCAATCTTATCAACTGTTTTTCTACTTGTACTTCTTAGTGAATGTGTTACGTGTTACTTTTTTATGATAGCGAAACACAAGCGAGAAGCTAAAAATCGTAATAAAATTGATTGTCTCGAGTACGACGGTTATTACGATTTTGACACTAAATTATGATATGTCAAAGCGCGCATACGAATAGTGTGCGAATGAATGTCATCAAACGACACGTTTGTCGACGATTTGTCCGCAATAATGTTATTTGTTAAATCAACACAAGGCCGTGCAAATGACAAACAGGTGTGCAAATTATTTTTACCTCGTGACACTATCATAATAAAGAATCTCTTAAATCGTTTCTCCTCGTTTCTATCATCACTACTTCATGCTAACAATAGATCGATCCTTAGTCTCCTTTCTCGTACCACTGTGCATTCTTATGGAAGAATATAATGGATTTACGATAAAAATACAAATCGTATAAGCGCGTTAAATACGGAACATGTAATTGAAATCCGTTTACGTTTCCTGTTCTCATCGAACGGTATAGGACACTATAGACATATATAGACTATAGTCACTATATAGGGTGTCCCAAAAATGTTGTGCTTCCTTGAAAGAGGTGATTCCTGAGGACAATTGAAGCAACTTTTGCCGTTATAAAAATATTCACCACGGTTTTGTTAAAGAGTTATTAATGAAAAACACGGATCATTCGGAGCGTTGCTACCCGGAATCCGTCCACTGTAGTCGTGTTCTGATTGGTCCGCGTTTTTCATTAATAATTCTTTAATAAAGCCGCGGAGAATATTTTTATAAAGGCGAAAGTTACGTCAATTGTACTCAGGAATTACTTCTTTCAAGAAAGCACAACATTGCACAAGAAAGCAGTAACATTTATCGCGATGTTTCGTCAGGTTTCGTGAACTTGTTGTCAAATGGCTAATGTTCTCGCTAGTTCTCTAACGCCACAGGTTCAAAGCATTTAGGGACTTTATTTTGGTAACAAAACGAGGAGAGTCGAGCGCCATGAATCCACCCCGCGTTTGTCCATCTAATACCTTTTTATTTTTCTGTAGTTCATCAACAGTCGTAGTTCGGCTTCTTCCATTCGTTTTTTGGTCTGCGTTACGTTACGACGAATGAATGGTTTTCAAGCGATTTAAGGCATATTATTCTCGCTATATTGCGTCGGTACTTACCAAGAACGAAGTACTAAAGTCGCGGGATCATCGCTGACAAAGGTAAATAGTTGTAATCACGTTGTACACGCCGAGAAGCAATGTCGATGTTTTATCGCGAAATAGCAATGGCTGCAATGCGACATTTAAAATAATTTCTTATTTTCCCTGAGACGTGCATCGCTTCAAATTATACAAACCTTGAAGAAATTAATCGATATTCGATAGCCTTTAGTAGATAGGCAGCCAGTTTCATAATTCGCGAAGCGTTATTGTGCTTCCGTTTGGTCGTGGTCGTTATCTGGTTTTGAGAAAATACATCTGTTCTAGTACGAAAGGGCGATAAAATGGAACAAGAGTCAAGGCGCAAAGGGCCAAGAAGTCCCAGTGCGGATTCCGAAGATTCTACTCACCGAAGAAGGTCTAGGAAATACGATAGATCTCCGTCTCCGAGAAGAAGCAGATACCGTCGTTCTCGTTCTAGAGACAGAAGGTCGCGTTCAAGTTCCAGAGACAGAAGAAGAAAAGAATCAAATCGTTCGCAGCAGGAATGGAAGCAGCAGACGTCTCAGTCCCAAGCATCCACTCCTAATCCGAGTTCTGGTGGCTATGTGCCTGCAGTTCACAATCAGTATCAGGTAGAATCAGAACTAAATTTTCTTTTACAAAGAGTTCATCAATTAATGGTTTTCTGTATGTATAAAATTGTTTTATTTGCTACAGGCACCTCCACCGCCAAACACGAGTCAACCACCTCCACCCATACCTGCTTATAATCAAGGATACAATAATTACAATTACAACTATGGACAAAGCTACGACTACAGTTACCAGCAACCCACTGGTTATCGCAGCGTAAGTTTCAGAAAAGTAATGAACTTTATTTGCAAAAACAGTATGTACAAGAATCTTATTTTGCGTTGATTCAGATTGCATCGCGAACAAAGCAATGCAATTTAGTTCTACTATCGGCGAGGAATTTTTTGAATGTTTTGTACTTGTTAGTTTTGTTACGTCGTATGTATCTGTGAGAGTAACGCTAAAAAATTGCTATTCGCGTTACCAAAGTGTTCCGCACACGGTGTTATTAGTTTATGGGGATGATGTTTAAGTTCCTTTATACGGCAAACTGTCGCGAGAAAACCCGCGTAAGTAAGTATAACAACCGCGTTATTTATTTGATTGGCATCGACATTGGAAACCAGTATTATTGAGCAGATGATTCATCTTGAAGAATCTTCCGTGTATTATCCAAAGTTCTGATTTGAGTATGGACGACTAAAGGTAAGGTTCGATGGAAATACTGTTCCAGTATTTGAAGTCAAACGTTTGTTTATTTTGTTAGGATTATCCTCCGCCGAATTGGCAAGGGAATCAGGTGCCATATAACAATCAGCAACCACCACCACCGCCAACGTTATCATCTCAGCAAGAATCGTCGAGACCGGTGGACAGTAGTTCCTCCGGATTAGTTTCATCCATGGCGAGACCAGAGGATGCCAAGAAGGAAGGTGTGTTATCTAATTTCCTTCTCTATCTCTAGAAATCTCCGGTCTACGTACAGTTTGTTTTTTGAAAGAAGACTTTAGCTATGATCTTTTGAAAAACGGACAGTAGCATGTAAGTAATCTTAAAATACGTTTCGATTCGATGCCCAGCAGCAATTGCAGCTGAAGTAAAACAGCAAAAAGCGACCTTGGCTAAACAGCGGGAGGAATACGTTAAAAAGTCAGCCACATTGCAACGCGAACTGGAAATCCTGCGTCAACAGTGTGATGAAATTGGTAAAGAGGGTGGACGGGAGAATAATCGAATCATAAAGGAGAATCAAAAGTTGCAGGTAAATGACTGCACCGTGTCGTCGTTTCGAGCGGAACCAAACAATTTGCTAATATTTGTCTTGTTTTTTCTTGTTTGCAGATTGAAATACAAAACAAAATGAAATCGATACATAACGTTATCGACATGCTTACCGGGATAATCGGAGACAAGGCGACCGTCGACGATCTTAAAAGCAAGTTTAAACTAGAAATTAACAAGCGTTCGAGAAGTCCCAAAGAAGATTTCCCGAAGGGGAAATCGGAGACACCGGACAGATCATCGGGCTCCGATTCCGATAAGGAGTCCAAAAACGAACGAGAATCGAAAGATCGACGATCTCCCGAGGATGCTAAACCTATGTACAATTTCGTGTATTACGATCCGGAAATGCACTGGTGTAAAGTCTGCGATATATTTCCTAAAACTGCAAAGGAATATTTGAATCATCTACATAGCAATGAACACAAAGAAGCTTGCTTAGTAAGTCGCCTTATCGTTGTCATAGTAGAGCCCGTAGTAAAAGCCTCCTTCGATTTTGGTATAAGTGCTTTTAATCGATTGAATTCAAATCAAGTAAATAAATAAATAAAAAAAAAACGAACGAATAAACGAAATAAAATAAACAGAGATCAAATCCCGATCGAAGATCGTTTTCATGTAAATAACATTTACAATTATATTAGAACAGGAAGCGGAAATATGTAACTGATAATCGATTTACATTGTGACTGAACAAACGGATTCGGTTAAAACTATGTATTTCTAATTCAAACTCATATTTCGTGTAAGGATGATATATTACAGTAACGATCGACGTGCAGGTACTTGGTACAGAGTCCGATTGGTGTTACCATGAACAGTATCACGTTAACAAATTGTACCATCGAGTTCAATATCTCGTACACGCGTTTCTTTTGTAACGACCTCTGTCGATTAACACGTTCTTCCCTGCAACAGGAACGGAAGATAGTTGACATGCCATGGCATGAGCGGAATGGAGAGGGAACAGAAAATGAAGTGCCCTATTATCCAGGACTGCCATCGAAAAGAACACCGATCAAAGGTACGGTTCATTTCAGTGGATAATTACTAATAGAATACAATTCCGTAGCTTGTGCACAGACACTGTGGTGTCCCGGTATGTATTGAAGAAACCTACGGCTATAGTTTGCTCAAAAATTTGTCTGCATTCATTCTAAATCTACGACTTTTTTCTTTCGAATTGTGGGGAATAAACAAAAAAAAAAAGAAAGAACACAATACAGAAACAATGCGTGGGCTTCTCCTTTTCCGTGGAAATAGATTCACACGTTGTAATTTTCAATCCACGTCCCGTGGAGCATTGGTTTCTGTTGCCCGGTTCCGGGGAGCGTTTTTATCCGTGTGGAACACGTTGTTGGCAGCAAATTTTGTAGCAACGATGGTTAAACACCGTAGAGATGCACTGGATTTTTAATGGGACTCGAGGAGCACACTTTCGAGCGATTTCAGACATTTCAGCTTCTATTGTCGAACTGTTTCTCGAATTCTTCCCAAGTGTTATGTCGTTCGTCGAATACACGTCGTACCTAGGTTGATTTCACGGTCAAGAACGAAACTAAGGAAGATCCTTTTATCGATGTGAAAGTATCAGCACAGAGGAATCAATGTTGTCATCATAATGATAGTGCGTGTATCAATTCAAGTACCGTATTACGTTATACCGAGATGTGTAAACTGTGCAAATTCGCCCGTGTTATGTATTTAGTATACCTAAGGTTATATCTATATTATATATCTATACATATACGTACATGATATAAATGATTATAAGTCAAAGTACTTTTGTGAAACCTACTACAAATGCTAAAGAATTCGATATTTATATAAAATGATCGGTATATTGCTAATGGTTTTAACAATTGCAAATTGAACGAACACTTTCCGAAGATGCGGATGCGTGGCAATTGTAGTACGTCAATTATTACGTTGGTTTATGTAATTCGTTAACTTTTTTCTCCTACCTGTAAACATGATGTGGTATAACTGTACAAAAATAAAAGCAGAGTTCTTCCCCTTCTTCCATCGCTCCTCAGTTTTTTTCTAGAGATCAACGTGGGACCGTCCAAGAGATATTTAATGTTGTCCACCGTTTATTGAGCATCTTTTAATGTATTACTTTTTGTTTTCAGTGACATGAATGTGTCGTGGCAGAATATAAGGTCATTCTTTATGAACTTAAATTGTTTACCAATATTCAAAGCTTGAGCGATATTAAGCGTCGATTCATTTGGTTATAGGTCTGCAGTTCTTCAGTGCTGCGACGGCATGGTACTGCAAGCTGTGCGACTCCTGGATAGGTGATCTTCATTGCGCGAGTTTGCATCTGAAGTCTAAACAGCATTCCGAAAACTATTCCGTAAGTTGCTACTTGATTAGACTCTAGCGGGAACACGTTTGTTTGGAATTGGACATCGGAGTTGAGTGTAGCAACGTTTATAACACATAATTCTTTTCTCAGAGTTTCGTGGAACAGAATCCGCACTGGGAGACCGACTGGATGGCGGACCGGGAGAAAGCGTTCTCCGAGGAGAAGCACAAACAAATACAAATGGAATTGCAGAAACATAAAGAGGACGATCCGCCGCCAAAGTCAAAGAAATCAAAAAAGTCAAAGAAGAGCAAGAAGAAGTCGAAGAAACGGCGAAACAGAAGCAGTGGCAGCGACAGTTCCAGCGACTCTGAGAACTCTGACACGGACTCTGATCAGGACATGTCAAAGAGCATACGCGTAGCGATGCGAAACAAGATGAAAGCGTCGACTCAAGCGATTCTCAACGAAGAGATAGACTATCATCGGATCAAGTTGAAAGGTCACTGGTCGAAAATGGCTCAGCACTTGAACCAGCCACCGACACCGGAACCACAACCAACGGAAACCGACGATAGACAGTTGTTGAACTCGATCCGGGACAAATTGAAAGCGAAACAGGAAGAGGAGATGAAATCGATCGGCGGTCGACGATTGAGCGAGGAGAAGGCTGTGGAGGAAGAGGAAGAGGAGGAGGAGGAGGAGGAAGAAGAGGAGCAGGAACAAACGTCCTTCTCGAACAAAACCAAACCGGAGAGTTTAGAGGTGTGGGGTCCAAAGGAGCCTCCCAAGCCATTCTGGATCAAGAAGGAGGAAGAGAAGCCGCAGCCTATAGTGAACAAACCGATCGAGCTGCCGAAGCCCGAAGAGATGCCGAAACCTCACATGGGATTCTGGACGAAGCAGCAGGTCAACATGTCCGTGAAGCCGCCAGAAAACAAATCCGTGGATAAGGAGGACGAGAGGGACCGAGAAAGCGACAGATATAAGGAGGATCGCGAGAGGAAATATGACAGACGAGAGGACAAATATGATCGCTACAGCCGATACGACAGGAGACGCGGCCGAGACAGGGACAGGGATCGTGACAGGGACAGGGAGAGGGATCGGGACCGGGATAGAGACAGAGAGAGGGACAGAGACAGAGACCGGGACTATTATGACGATCGTAGGAAACGGGACAGCAACGACTCGCCGCGTCGCGATAGAAACTGGCGCGACAGTCCGAAGAGGAACTACGAGAAGTATACTAAAGACAGAAGAGACGACAATTCGTCGAACGACGAGTCCAAGTTTGAGAAGAAGACGAATGAATCCGCGTCCAAATCGAAGAAGGGCAACGTGCAGACGAAGAAGTCAGCGCCCCAAGTGTCCAAAGGGAAGCTGCCTTTCATAGGCAGGCTGCCGCTGTTCAAGAAGAAAACCGAGGAGCCGAAACTGCCTGAGAAGGACATCACGCCGCTCCCGTACCAACAGAGCAAGTTCGAGGACACGCCGAAGGTTCCCAACGAGATCATCAATCCACCGGGAGTGGTGCACATCACGAAACTCGCTACTCCCATCAATCTCGGTCACAGCAACCTCGCCAACAGCAACACCAATAGCGGAAGCAACATTAACCCGTCGCCGGCTCAAAGCACTAAGAACCAACCGATGAAGATATTGGTCGCCCCGCCTCCGCCGGTGTTGAACGAGGCGAAACCGACTCAGCAGGTTGTCGACATGGAGATAGAGGATCAGTCCGAGGAGACCGTGATAGAGGAACCGATGATCGAGCAGCAGAAGCCACCGCCGACCATATCAAAGTTACCTCTGCCTCCTCACCCGCCTCCGCCCCTGAACAGACCACCACCCACGTTCACGACAGCTACTCAACAGTCGCAACAGCAGCAACAACAACCGTCAGGACAAAGTAGGCCCCAATTCTCCCCCAGCAGACCACCACCGCCGTTTATATCGAACCCGCCACCATTTGTTCAAAGCCAACCGCGATTCCCCGCGCATCAACCGGTACGCCCACCTGTGCAGACTCACTCACCCTACATGACCAATCCACCCCCACAAATGCCAGTCGTCCCATTCGTTCAGAACCATCAGAATCCACCGCCACCTCCAATGCCAACGGTAGAAGGTGCTGCACCAGATATCTCCGAGATACCGGAGCCGACCGAAAAACGAACCGACCCGAGCATTCCGCTGCCCGACGATCTGCAAGAGGCTTTAAACATCATTTTCCCGAAAGAGGAGACCGAAACCAAACAGCAAAGCCATCAAGAGACCAATATCATGTACTCGTCCATGTACAGTATGCTAGGTTGCGTTGGTTACGGGCCGGAATACATGGACCAGCCACCGCCAGAGATCACCCAAACCGATGCCGAGGTGGACACTCAGCCCGGCCCGGATGACTTGAAGATGTTGGGCATCGACGAGGGGGATACGATCTTATAAGGATTTCTATGGACTTTCACACACGTACAGATTTGACCGTTCTCTCGTTTTGGTAACAAAAGATTTCGCGACACGCGATGGTTCTGCCGAGACTTGTTGTTCGCAAACATTAATCCACCCGTGAACCAACGCATGTATCTCTCCATGTTGCATTCACATGGTAACGCATACGATACACTCGCGCGCGCGCACACACAGTTACAGATACACAGAAAGACACGCATTTAAATAAAATCGTGTAATTATGTAAACTAGTATTTTAAATAGGAAATAGTAAATAGCTAATTCGTTTGCTGACAACGGATCCGAATAATATACTGCTCGTATTATCGACGATCGTCGTTGTCGCGTAGTGAGAACACGAGATACGGGTATTTCGTGACGAGATATTTACTATTTTTTATTGAACATACTATAGTTATTTGTTCGGTTTGAATCGATCGCTAAAGAACTCGTGGAAACTTCGATACCGATGTTGCAGAATTAGTTTGCGTAAAGCGAGATTGATTTCGATAAAAATTTATAATTCTGACTAATGGTCGTGCGAGGATATTACGTGGTTTGAGCGGTGTAAGTTAGACATGTAAGAGCGATCCTCGACGACACTTGGAATACGCTTACATTTGAACCACGTCGTAAACAGCATGAAAACCACGCTCTTTAAACAAATTTCCAAATGTACATTAATAAAGTCCATTAATAAAATAATGAAAAACAATACGAGAATTGATACCTCTGGAAAGCGATGGACACAACGAAATAACTGAACGGTCCGATAGTTGTGTGCATTGCTCAATTATGCTTTATTCGGCACTCTGAAAAATTTTCTTTTCCGCATAAAACCTCCACACGGATATACAATTGAAATATGGAATTTCTTTTTTTTTTTAATCAAATTCATTGAACATCATGGCACAGTGTACAACATGAAACATATCCTAGGCATAAATACTAACATGTCCAATATCCTCGTTTAGTATTGTCATAACACTTTCGAACTTGATAATTCAACAATAATTCTCTGAAGATACAACTGCGCTTTTCTATCGCACAATGAAACAAATTTGCAGAGACGAACTTCTTTCTACTACTTGCTTTGTATACACAGATTGTGTAAGCCGCAGATAAACACTAGCTTTCAACTCTACAATTGGTTGCCGGGACAACTCGTGCATGGAATGAATTGACATTTAGTCTGTTTTTTTTTTTAACATCTTTATCGTGTGTCATTTACATTTTCATTAGTCGTGTCGATACTTTTCTCAAAAGTAATAATCGGTATTTTACACGGTCTCATTGTCAGTCACGATCACCGTTCTTGTCATGTATGGAACAATAAATGGTAGAACATTTCGCAAACTTTTAGTTTGCTTAGAATCTTAATTCATTACATACACACGCGCGCACAGTTGACAATAAATATGTCAGTCGGTTATAAAATCCATTAGCATCTACGCTAACGTCGAATCTGCTAACTTTCAATAGGAGTACGATATCAAAACGTGTCATCGTTTTAAAAAAATTCTTAAAAAAATGTTCCCTTTGTGAAGTGACACGATTGAACACCTTGTCTACTTTGGAATGACGGCTCGTGGAATGAACGGTAATCTAATCATCCGAAGCGTTTGGTGCTGTGAAATCTAATTTCACTACCCGAGTGTCGAAGCGGAACAGTACGGATAATAAAGATACTTCGATGTCGTTTAGTTGTTTGCGAACAAAACGATGCTTAGATTTGCAATATTAGACCCGCGCTTGAAACATTATCACCGCCACCGGCAGTTTGAACAGCTTCGGTGCAAACTAAAACTGGCGCGACGCATACTTGAATGGTAACGTCTTCGGTTCCTGTTTTCAGTATCTCGTCCCAACACGAGACTGGTTTATTGATATCCAGCGCTATTCGGGTGCCATCGATGATGGAAGTCGAGAAGCTGTCGTCCAACATCAAAGCTGCTTTCTTCACGTCCACCTGAAACGGCTCGTAAACTTGAGTACACGGTTATTTGTTTTAGAGCACAGACTTCAACCACCGAACGAAATCATTTGCATTCGCGTCGATATTGTACGTACATTACTCGTTGCGCAAACGTGTCTGTGAGCGGTTAAGGACGCTTTGGCTGCTGCAGCCATAGTGTTCTTCCACATGGATCCTTTTACGGTGAATATTGCTTGATACGCTAACGTATGTACATGAATTCGTGTGAGCTCTCGCGCATTGGGAATCGATCTGCTCTTCAGGCGTATCACTTTAAACAGCGTACGCATTTGATCCAGAACCGACGCGATGCGCGGTGTCGAATTGGCTACCAACGAAATGTTCCTGTAATACACGGCGTTATGCAGATTGGTGATTTCTTGTTCGTTCATGCCTAAGCTATCCGCGTAAGGAATGATCGAGTCGCACAACTCGAACAGCAGTCCGGCATCCACGAACGATGCCATTTCGAAGTGAATTTTTGTTGTTCTGGATCGCTCCATCATCTGCTTTTTCACTTTGAACAGAAGCCTCTGCTGTTCACCTAATTGGGGAACCAAGAGTCTCGTTAGAGCCATATAGAAGATCATATTCTTGATACGTTAAGACGACAATTACCATCCGGGTAAGGGTAACTATCCATCATTTGTAGACCGCTGACTACAAGCAAATTAGGCTCGGTTTGAGACAAGATTTCATTGAACGCGTCGACGGAGCTTATCATCGGATTGTTTACATCGTTGTGGACTATGTATCTGGAAGATTATTTGAACGTGTTAGAAGGACTCTCAAAGAACATTTTCCAGGATTAATACGATAAGACACCTGTTTGCTCTAGCACTGGAATAAGGACCCCAAACTTCCCCGCGTTTGTACTCTATGATCAAATGGATATCGTCCCGTTTTACTTCTCCTCCAACGATGTTGATCACCTGCGGCATCATCTGGTGCAAGGACCTGGTCATCTTGGCGGCAAGCGTCACGTCGCAGCCTTCCTTAGCGAATCGTAGTGCCATAACTGCCGCATTTCCGCCGATAGTGGAATAGAAGGACGGGAACGTGCGAGCTTTGGCAACGAGCTCGTCGAACAATGTCCGATTTGCCATGAATCTCCTGCGAAACGTAGACAATAAACAGTTTCACGACTGTGAAGATCAAGGAGGAAAGAAAACGAATAAACACGGTTCTCACTCTGCAGCGGCTCCATATCGGAAATAGTAGGCAAAACTTTTGAGCAATTCCAGCTCCGTGTAAATTTCATCGAAATGTTCCGGCTGGCCGATATCCTCGCTGTATTTCAGCAGCTGATCGGCGTTCACGAAAACGTCAGTGCACACGCCATAACCTATCGCAACTTTTGGCTTCGAGGTGATCACGTGTTTGTTCTCCAGCGTCTCCAATCCGTGAATCAAAGTTTGCAAACGTTTCTGCAGAACGTTCTCGGTGTTTCTGTAATAAATCGCCACCAGAACCGTCAATAGAGTGACGGCCGTTCCGAATTTCAACCCTCTGTTGTACCCCATGTCAGACACCAATGAGAACAATGCACCAACGCCGCAACTATATCAACTAACACGCTAAATAAACGCGAACACATACACACGGTTTCATTGAACGTGCAATGCAATCGATGCGATGCATACTCATCGCGTAAATCGTGTTTCTCGTTTCCCACGACACACGCAAAAAGCAACGTTGCCCCGAATACTGTTAAAACTTGTTGTCTGCCAACAACGGCATCGGATGTACGAAGAAGGAAAAAGCGTTCGTTCAATTTCGTCTGAGAATGTTTATTTAAAAAAAAAAAAAAGGAAAAATATCAACACAATGATATAACGTTCGGATACATATATATCATCAATTTCATTCATACATGCATACGTATTCAAATCTCGGTCTGAAATTAGACATTTATCTTCTAAAATTTCTTCTGTACAATTATACATCACGTCGATCTCTATGTATAAGTTTCATCGACGGGAAAGAACTTACGCTATAGATTAATAAAAAATACCAGGGGAAGAGTAGTAACATTTTTCCGCCGTGCATGCGATTGCGAGATTCTATGTCAGATATATAAAAATACTCGAAGTCAGTTGATCGTAAAAGTATAAACACATTACTATTCATATGAAAACATGTAATGTGAACCATATACAGGTTGAAAATTAGAAAGCGTTACAGACGATTATCTCTAAAAATATTGATTATACGCAAAAATGTTTCAGACGAAAGTTGTTCGATACCGAGGGATACATTACGTGGTGGGACTTTTATTTTTCCCGGCGGACATTCCAAGGTTAGGTGAAGGTCAACTTTCCTTTTTTTAAATGGGATGATATGTTTTCTATCCTCCATCAAATAGTACGTTTTAAGATGAGTTCAGTGACCTATGACTCAAGGTCATTCAAGGTCAAACTTGCAGGGAAATGCAGAAAAAATGTGATCGTTTTATTTGTACTTTAGTTTAGTATGTATTCAAGATGATTACCTATTACTTCAATGTACTTAACAATTCTTTGTTTAAACGATGCTCTAACTTTGCTCAACATTTCAACATTTGTCTTGGCACAAGCTTTGCATATTCTGACTTTAATGTTTTCACGCGTCATGGACTTAATGGACATTACACAGTTTTTAATGTGACCCCATAGAAAGTAGTCGAGTGGTGTTAAATCCGGCGAACAGTTGTCTGACTAATTCAATTAGTTGAATTGTCCGACTAATGCAATTTGCCTACTGCTTGAATGAGGATGCACGTTAATTCATACCAATACATCAGTAGCGACGTTATCGTTAGCCACAGTTCGAGCTCGGTTTCTTTTCACTTGCACAAAACCTGAACGGAAAAAACGCTGTTCTAGTCTTTTAAATGCCATATGCGATTTTGATGGTCGAGTTGAGTAGTGTTGTGCATACAAATTAGCAAGCAATCTGTCATTTTTCCTGCATTCTCTTAGTACCATAAACATATAAAAACAATTTTGATACATTTCCATTTTCACCACTTATTTAAGTAGTATCGTTTAGCAAAGGATACCTTAACACGAATAGTAGTGAAAATAAACTGACTATCTTGCAGAAGACACATGTTATCGTTTTGGTGTGAAAGTTCGAAGGTACGAACTGAAGTACAAATAAATCACATCTTTTTTGCATTTCCCTGTAAGTTTGTCCTTGAATGACCTTGAGCCATAGATCATTGAATTCATCTTAAATTGCGCTATTATTAAGGTGAATAAAAAAACATATCATTCCATTTAAAAAAGAAAGTTGACCATTACCTCACTTTGGAGTGTGCGTCGGGAAAAATAAAAGTTCCACCACATGATGTCCCCCTCGGTACTGAACAATTTTCGTCTGAAACATTTTTGCATAGAATCAATATTTTTGGAGATAATAGTCTGTAACGCTTTATAATTTTCACCCTGCTTGTATAAGTAGATACGCATTAGTATTCCTTCTGTATCGTACAATGTGATAGCACACGAGCTCACGCGACGTGATAGCAATGTGTTTGTACCTTAATCGCCATCTCTAATAGAAGGTATTCAATTCGTCAAACTAAATTTAACCTTAGATAAGAATTGTACGATATATCCAAAGATTTTACAATTAATAATACACACAGGGTCGAGTACTCGCGCATTCGAGTTCTTAAAACGACGAGATATCTCGCCGTTTGCTTAAACTACTCCCTCCTTGTTTTTCGTATGGAGGCGCATATGTTTTTTCAAATTGTCGAGTCTATTACAGCGTCGTTCGCAGTAGTCGCACTGATAAGGCATTAAATTACTGTGCACCACCACGTGACCATTTAAATGGCTAATTTGCTTGAACCGTTTGCCACAAATTGTGCAAACGTGCGGCCTCTCGTTCATGTGGGAGGAAGCGATGTGCGTCTGCAGATTGGTCTTTCTGACGAAGGTGGCCTTGCAGATGTCGCATTCGAACGGCCTGATATTCGCATGAATGGCCAGATGAGACTTCAGAACATTCTTATGTTTGAAATTTTTCTCGCACAGATGACACTGGAACGGCCGCTCGTCATTGTGCACTTTCTTATGAACGGAAAGATGGGCCAGCTGCTTAAACATTTTTGCACAGATCTCGCATTGGTACGTGCGACCTTCCTCGTGGGCGGCACTTATGTGACGACGCAAAGTGTCGGCCAAAGTATACCGCTTCCCACAGATCTTGCAGCGGAACGGACGCTCGTTCGTGTGAGTCATCAGGTGTCCGTTCAAATTCCTCTTTTCGAGGAACCGAGCGCCGCACATGTCGCACTGATACGGCTTCTCCCCATTGTGCACGTACATGTGCTTCTTCAATGAGTTCGACAGACTGAACCTCTTCTTGCAAACTGTACATTCGAACTTCCGCTCACCGGTGTGAACCAGCATGTGCGCCTTCACGTGGCCCGCTTGTTTGAATTTTTTCCCACAAACAATACAGGCAAAGTGACGCTCGTGCGAATGGGTCAGTATGTGCCGCTCCAGCACGCTTTTAGTCGTGAAGACCTTCTTGCAGTTGTCGCATTCGAACAACCGGATAGGCACTTTCGATTTCGTGACGTAGCCCCCCTTATGCTTGTGCGTGTACGTGTGTACCTTCAATGCAGTCAAATTGCCGAATTTGGTTCCGCAGACTGCACATTGGAACGAATGGTAGTCCTTGTGCGTCAACGAATGCTGACTAAGATGCCCCAACTGCTTGAAACTCTTGTTACAAATCTCGCAAACGTACGGCCTTTCGTTCGTGTGAGACCGCATGTGCCTTTGCAATACACTAGGAAAACTAAATTTCTGCTTGCAGTAGCTGCATTCCAAAGATGGGTCTCCGTTGCTTACTTTCTCCATAGACATTCCTTTCCATTCCCTAAAGCATAAACGCATCGGTGATATAGAGCCCTCGTCCCCACTCTCTGATTTCATTCCAGTAGAATCTGTTTTCACAGAGCTATTCAATTCCTGCGAACGACCGTTTTTTTCTTCTCGTCCTGCTTAAACCAATAGTTTGTCGATGCGATTGTCGCAAATGTTTCTCATACAAACTTGAAACATGGAAAGTCTTGTTGCACAAGGTGCAGTTGAACATCTTTGCTGTGGTGTGTGACATCATCATATGGTTTTTCAGGTGACCGAGTCTTGTATACTTCTTCTGGCAGATCCTGCATTTCAATTTTTTGTTTCCTCTTTTGGGCAAGTTTCTTATTACTTTTTGATCGGCCAGTACGTCTTCGATCACAGTATCTTCAGTATGTGTATTCAGAGGTTCGCCTTTAACATTGACAAAATTAAAATCGGGAGGCTCTTTTAAAGGCTCGTTCCTGATTTCGCTGGCAGAATTGCTGTCGTCCCTCCACTAATAAACGAAACGATATTGATCATTAATTAGCACAAAGAAACAAATGCGTAATCTTACGTTATACTTACACCATCCATGTCTTTAATATCTATAGAATCTGAACTTTCCATAAAGTTATCAGCCTCTTCCTTTTCATTAATAGTAGACTTATCAGTTACAAGATTAATCCATTCTTCTTCTGTCCATATGTCTTCCTTCTTATCCACCGTACTAATTCTCTTTTGAAATTCCTCGTGCACATTTCTTCCGAAGAGTATATCATAAGGAATCTTTCCATTTTCGCATTGAAAGGTGGAATTTTGTAAAATCTGTACATGTTTCAGAGCTTCGTACCATTTCGTGGTAGGGTTTCTCTGAGCCCAGCATTCCAGCAGGTTCTTAAAATCTCTGTTGTTCTCCTTGTTCTCGGAAATATCTCCGTGAAGAATAACAAAATCTTTCCATAAAAAACGTAATTCCTGCACAACCTGCTCCGCAAACTTACGTCCATTGTTACTTTGTATAACCTGTGGTGCTCCGATGATGGCTAATATGTCTAGAAGTTTCATAGCCACTTCGCTGGCAGTATTTTCGTGTAATCCTTTCAACACAACGAACTTAGATAATTGATCCTCGTAAACGAAGAAGTACTTGTAATTGCTGGTTAATTTGACCGGCATGTCCATAACGTCAATTTGTCCACGATGACAGAGTCTCTTATTCACAATATTAGAATACGAATTCATTATGTCAGTGCTATGATTTTTCTGGACAACTTGTACAGTATTTACCTTGCTATATATCACAATTTATAAATATACATATATATATATTTTTTTTCGGAGGTAAAGGATTAAGTACCCCTCAATAAGAATCCGTGTTCTGAAAAGTTAGTACTAACTCTTTCAGATAATAAGTTATACGTTTCCTCTGGCACTGTATCTGCTTTTGACATTTTCGTTATTTACATTTACTTCATCGATCTCTCGTAGGCTAGCGGAAAAAAATAAGTTGATTAAAATACACCTGTTATATGTACGCAAGTATAATAAAGGTGATCGTCGATCAGTATTTCAATAAGATAAAATAATCCATGAAAAAATAATATGTGTACTATCGAATTCTAACCTAGACGATTCATCACAGAATTTATTTTGCATTAAAATAGAATTTTCACATTTATCTTTCAAGACTCGCGCCGTCGAGCCTTGGGATTGTTTCATTTCATATTTGTCCATGGAATGCACGTGTTTTTCACTATTCGATTCAACAATTAATGTTCAATATTCAACTGTAAATATTCTCGTTTACCACTTTTTTGGCGTGTTCTCATTGGCACAAGCAGGTAAGTGTAAGTATATATAGCAGACAAGGTATCTCTGGTACAAGCAGAGAGTATCCTCTTTGGTACCAGTAATGCTTGCTCGACCAATAGAAACGAAGATTGAGATACGCTTGAGCCATAAAGAATGCAATCAGTACGACCGCAGAGCGTTTCCGATAAGTACAACCACGTTTCGCTCTCTATGGGTTCTCTGTGATCTATGACGAGTCTGAGTGACTCGCAAATAGTCTTTACGGTTATTCTGTAACCTAAAACACTAACAATTTCTGGGAGGAGATTGACGAGGTTTTTGTATTTTGCATCTATCGTATGAAATAATTGAAACAAAATGCCGGAAAGTGTTAAAGCGGAAATAAAGCCAAGCAAAGACATCAGAAATGGAAAGGAGGAAGAAAAAAATGAATTGGTGAGTTTCCGTTTTTCGTTCCGTTGGACAATGTTAACAATGAACACGATTGTTTCGAAACATATCATGACGATCAATAATTGTCAAATAGCTGTTTATGTTTGTATATAATACGCGTTGAAGTCGTTTTATTATTTAAGTAGAAAAGAATTTAATATTATTTTATATTTAAACAGTTCTATTTAATGTAATATTTTTTTTAGTCTGAAGAAGACAAACTTCTGCAAGAGGAACTCACTAGTCTTGTTGAACGTCTGCAAGATCAGAATACCAGTTTGCACTATCCTGCTTTAGAATCTCTGCAGTCTCACATTCGTGCGTCTACCACTTCGATGACCAGCGTTCCTAAGCCATTGAAGTTCTTACGTTCTCACTATGACACTATGAAAGCTATTTATGATAAAATGACTAATGTAAAATCTAAGGAATTATGTTCAGATATTATTTCTGTCCTTGCCATGACTGTTAGCGAGGGTAGAGAATGCTTAAAGTATAGACTTACTGGATCCAAGTTAGCTATCGGAGAATGGGGACACGAATATGTGAGACACTTGTCCGGAGAACTAGCTAGCGAATGGGACGAGCTCGCGGATGACGCAGAGGCCACGAGCAAAAAGTTAATTGCTCTGGTACACGAGATCGTACCATATAATATGGCTCACAATGCAGAAACCGAAGCTTGTGACCTGTTAATGGAAATCGAGAGACTAGATTTATTAGAACAGTATGTAGATGAGAGCGCGTATCAGCGCGTTTGCTTGTACTTGACAAGCTGTGTACCTTATGTAGCCGATCCGGAGAACAGTACTCTACTTTACGCAGCTGCAAAATTGTACAGAAAATTTGGCCTGTATCCGCAAGCTGTGAGACTGGCGATGCAGCTCAACGATTTGCCGCTTATCGAAGACATATTCATCAAATGTACAGATCTGTGAGTTGGATCATTGTCAAGATAAATTTTCTTTTAAAGGAAACAATGCTAAACGATTTTTAATGTTTCGAATTTTTCAGATCAGTACAGAAACAATTAGCGTTCATGTTGGGCAGGCAGCAGATTTTCTTAGAATTGCCGGAGTCGACTCCGGAATATGAGGATCTGGTAGAAATTATGTCGAATTCCTTGTTAAATTATCATTTTCTAAATCTGGCGCGTGAATTGGACATAATGGAGCCAAAAACACCAGAGGACGTGTACAAGTCACATTTAGAGAACTCCAGAGCTCCGTTTGGCGGTGGCCAAGTGGATTCGGCTAGGCAGAACCTAGCAGCCAGTTTCGTTAATGGGTTCGTGAATGCAGCGTTCGGTCACGATAAATTATTAAACGAAGACGGAAACAAATGGTTGTACAAAAATAAAGAGCATGGAATGTTGAGTGCAACCGCGTCTCTTGGTCTTGTGTTGCTGTGGGACGTCGACGGTGGTTTAACGCCGATAGACAAGTATCTGTACTCCTCCGAGGACTACATTAAATCCGGAGCATTGTTAGCTTGCGGTCTGGTTAATTGTCGTGTTCGAATCGAATGCGATCCTGCTTTGGCTCTTCTCTCGGATTACGTTTTACATAGCAGCCCGACGATGCGCATCGGTGCGATCGTGGGCCTCGGATTGGCATACGCAGGTTCGAATCGCGAAGCAGTGTTCGGCTTGTTGATCCCGGTGCTCAGCGATCCGAAGTCACACTGGGAAGTAGTAGGAGTGACTTGTCTAGCGTTGGGCATGGTTGCTGTCGGTTCTTGTAACGCTTACGTTGCCACTACCATTATGCAGAGCTTAATGTACAAGTCTGCGGCGGACCTTCGAGACACCTACGCACGGTATCTGGCTCTAGGAGTTGGACTGTGTTTCTTAGGCAAACAAGAAGCGGCAGAGGCGATAATAGCTACTCTGGAAGTACTTCCAGAGCCTTTCAGATCAATGTCCACGACTCTGGTAGAAGTGTGCGCGTACGCAGGCACTGGGAACGTTCTAAAAATTCAACATCTGCTGCACATTTGTTCCGAACACTTTGAACCGTCCAACGAGAAGAGCGACGACAAGACCGACCGAAAGGATAAAGATATGAAGGAAGAAGACGAGCGAGACAGTCTCGCGTCCAGGCAAGCGATCGCTGTACTTGGCATCGCTCTGATCGCCATGGGAGAAGAGATTGGCGCTGAAATGGCGTACAGAACGTTCGGTCATTTGCTACGTTACTGCGAGCCTGTGATTCGACGGTCGGTTCCTCTTGCTCTTGGGCTTATATCGGTTTCCAATCCAAAATTGAATATACTCGACACGCTGTCCAAATTCTCTCACGACAGCGATCCTGAAGTAGCTCACAATGCAATCTTTGCAATGGGACTGGTCGGGGCTGGAACAAATAATGCGAGATTGGCAGCGATGTTGAGACAGCTTGCTCAATTTCACGCGAAAGATCCAAATAATTTGTTCATGGTGCGCATAGCGCAGGGTCTTACTCATCTTGGTAAAGGAACATTGACGTTGTCCCCTTACCACAGTGATAGACAAATCTTAAGTCCTGTAGCATTGGCTGGTCTTCTAGCTACACTTATCGGTTTCCTGGACGTAAAGAACCGTGAGTGTGCTTTCGATAACTGTATTGTACTCGTTGATTCGAAACTGTTCTAAAATTGTTATATTCAATTTTTTTTGTTACAGTCATTCTTGGTCGCTCGCATTATCTCTTGTATACGCTAGCAGTTGCAATGCAACCGAGGATGTTGGTAACATTCGATGAAAAATTAAATCCTCTTCCTGTACCTGTGAGAGTCGGTCTCGCTGTGGACGTGGTGGGTCAAGCAGGAAAGCCAAAAACGATTACCGGTTTCCAAACACATACCACGCCTGTTCTATTGGCGTACGGTGAACGAGCCGAATTGGCTACAGAGGAATACACTCCATTAACACCGATCATGGAAGGTTTTGTAATTTTAAGAAAAAATCCGGACTTTGTCCCTTAACTAAAACGCTAATACATAAACGGAAACACACACAATTCACATTATACATCGGTCCCTAGCGTAAAATATAATGAATGTTACTGCGTGTATACTGATGAGACGATCTCCTGATTAATAGCAAAATCTTAAGTGACAACCAAAATCATGTTCATTTATTTTTTACCAAACATTAGAAACAATGAAATGAATAAACCTATCAGATTTGATAATCTTTCCTTTTTGTATTTTATGTACGGTAATAAAACCACAACTTTTTAACGGTAGTTATATTTTAATATCGAAAATACTGATACAACATGTAAATCGTTCAAAAAGTATAATTTCTTCTACATTTACAAGTTAGGAAAATATACAGTACATTATCTTCGTTCACGGCAGAAAATTCGCGTTTTCGATTTACAACAAAGGCTAAACATGTTGGCAAGATCATGTTACGTGTGGTCATTGAAACAAGTGTATACAGTGTAAGACCAAGAGATTACCTCTTAGCTCACAAACCGTTTTAGCTGCAGGCAAGCCTTCTTCGTATTTTTTAATGCGTACAACAGTATTGGTATACACATTTCTCAAACAAGTGTCGCGATGTATAAAAATGTAAATAGCTTCGCCATTAATAACTACGCAAGTTTATATCAATCAATAAACTCTAATATAAAATCTAACGCTAAGTAACTTATATAATATATAAATAATTCATTTGTGATGTTTGTGTCCTTGACAGAATCTTTCTAAATACATTAGAAGACAAACTGTAAAATGAGGTATCTCGTTTAGTCTTGAACAATTTCGTTAAGCGTGAGAAAGTAAGTCCCAGTTTCTTATCGTAAATGATAATACTAAATTAATTAACAAAATGCGAGATAGATACAGATAGAGAGATACCTGAATTACACAGTTTGCTTTTAATTTATATAAAAATATATGATCATTTTATATGATATTCGAGCACATTTACAATGATATGCAACATGACAAACGACGATGTGACCTTAAAATTTAATGAAACTGTAGCTAACATTTTTCATGGTACTATTTATAAAGACACTATAAACTATAAAGCATATAAAATTACATACGATCAAGATTTTAACAATTATGGCCTTAGTTCTCGTATCGGCTTTGCAAGTCGACAGCACATCGAATTCTTAATTTCTTCATTTATCATACAAATTGCATTAGAAAAGTGATTTGTATATCGTCACGAGTACTTACTTATAGTAATGTAAGTAACATTCAAATCAATAAAATACTGTTACTCGCGTATTCGAATTATAGTAAATCGTAAACCCTAAGTAGTTACTCTAAACTATTAATTGTCCTACGTGTTTGCTACGTTATCTTGTAAAAAAAATCAATCATTTATAAATAACATTATAAAATTGATAAACTCTGCTGCCAATGGAAAAATATCTCTTACATTATGCT
This sequence comes from Lasioglossum leucozonium, assembly GCA_028454225.1. NCBI lineage: Eukaryota > Metazoa > Arthropoda > Insecta > Hymenoptera > Halictidae > Lasioglossum > Lasioglossum leucozonium. The sequence continues at coordinate 4,302,558 of CM052207.1, read as the reverse complement.
TCATAATGTAGTAATGTACGTAAACCTAAATATTTGTTCTTTCGCGAAGGAACAATAGTTCAGTATATAAAAATTCTCCTCGTAGGGTACTAGGGTGATCGCAATGGCGCGCATTAACAAAAGTTTGCTTCCATGTTGCAATGGACTGTAACAGGGGCTAGAACGTGGTGCGGAGACCCTAGGTGAGTTGTAGGAGACGGAAGACAAACGGATTGTCTTCTTAGATCTGTTTCGGTATTGATACCGACCAATAACAACGGCTCAACGAACGTTTGCTGTTCCGAGTCATCGTGGGGCGTCATCGTGCTGTATCCGTGATCGCTGTCACCACCAGGCGGTTTTCTGTAATTGGTCGAAACCCTGTACGGTGATATAGGAGCTACGCCGTCCCTTATAAGAGAGTCTAAATTATTTTTCGTTTGATCCAGATCTATAGGTTCCGCGTCGCCTTCCAAATGCGTCATACGCAAAATGTCTGGCGATGTGTGAATGTGCAAACACTGGTGTTCCAGCCCAGATTGCACGGAACGTAGTCTATAACAAAACAACATGACTCCCAGTATCAAAAGGAACGCCAGTATTCCTCCAGCTACCGAACCAACGGATGGCCATTCTCGTATTGCGATTTCTTCAGTCGATTGAGAATCTATGAATAAAAAGAAACGGAAAAAAAATCATCGTACATTTTCAAAGAAATCGTATATAAAGATTCGAATACGACCATGTTCCTTACTGTATGTTCCATCGTTGAGTGGCATGGACGATCCAAGAATTCCTCCGAAGCATTTCGACATGTCGCTGCAGAATGCAGCTTGTAACGGCGTTTCTCCATCGTTATCTACATGGCACCACTGACACCCCACAATGCCCAGGCACTCGTTCTCCGTCTTAAGTAACTTGCAATCGATGGAGGGACACGTTTTCAGACTTACAGATTGCGTGTACGATACTTGCGAGCTACCACCTTGCTCATGAAACGCCGGACAAGGTTCTAAATCGTGTAAATTATACGATGTATAGTCGGCACAGTTCGAGAAATACAAAGCGCATTCGCATGGACATTCGCATTCGGTTTGCTCCATTCTTTTACAGTTGAAACATGAACGATCTCTCTGTAAAACAATACGACATATAACATATGTATACACATAGCTATCGGGTTTCGAATGGTAAAGTGAGAAGTTGCTTACCGTACTACAAGGACAAAAAGCTTTTAAGAAATTACAAGTTACGTTGACTACACCCAAAAATACGTTGGTCCCAGGCACGGCTGCTACTTGATATTTGACGCAATGTTCACCGTGAAGTATGTTCGTGAGAACTTCGTCAAGGGACGTATTAAATTGATAGTACCTTTGCACAGTGCCGTTCAAGTAATTTGCGCAGACTTTCTTCTTCACGAATAACTCGTGATTTAATATATCGTTTGCAACCAACGATTCTCTATGAGTCAAATGCTGCTGCTCAACTTTACCCTCTAACAGAGCTTTAGGTTCTAATAGGGCCGGATGCGACACCAAGTATCCCTTGTCATCCATCAGGAAACACTTTATCGTGGACTCGTTGCAAAAGGGAAACATTTCTTTCAACAACCTCGAAATGAAACCCATCGTTACGTCCATGGATAAGACCGCTATAGCATCTTCGTGGGCAGTTGAATTAGAATCACGATGAACAGTGTGGCTGAGCGTAGCAACGTAGCCTGATCCACCGGCACCTAAATACGGCGGTGCGAAAATTAATTTCCCAGGATGCTCCAAAGCGTTCAAATACCATATTCTTCTTTTAGGATCATAACCAGAGTCAAACATAATTCCCGGATATACTTCTAAAACACCGCTCATAGTTCCGATGATGTATCTAAAATTATTTGAAATTATTTTTCACGTTTCGTCAAGTTACTGTTGTCTTGGGGTTCGAAATTACCTTCGTATTATGAATTTATTTAATGGACTTTCTATATGTCTGCCTTTAAAGTACTCCAAAATTTGAGTCAATATTGCTACGTCCGGCTTAACGGAATGGCGCAGACCAGGATTGGCGAGAACTCCTGTTAGATCCTTCAAATACGCCATATAACTTTGCATAGTTACGGCTGATCCTGCGTCCACTAATTTTAGCTGTTCCATTGGAGATTGCAGACACCACGGAGAAAGATAAACCACGCCCGTTGCTAGAAAACCAATATTCTTCCCTTAATATTCGAGGTACATTTATTGCGAAGGAGGACTAACTTACATAAGGTCTCGAGTCTATTGTTATTAACGCAAAGAATGCCTTTATTGGAAAGGCTGTGTATTAACAGATCAAGCCGATGATGCAGAATGTTTGTCGACAACATCGGCATCAATTTTGCAGCGAATCCTGTACTTTCGTTGCTGGTCGACGCTAAACATACTATCAAGTTCTCATGTGTCAAACGCTTCCACAGATACCACTTCTAAATCGTAAAATCTAAATTAATATAAGATTTATCGCAAGACATTTGTAAATAACGAAGTACCTGTTTGCCCAGTCTTGTTGTCACATTTGCAACTCCTTCGTATTGTTCGATCATCATTGTCACTGTCTCAGGAGTAAGATTTTCTATATGTTGTAATTTAACTTTAAGAGGTTGTTCCATCATCGTTTCCATTCGTGGAAAATCTTTGTGAGCCCAAACCATACCTTTATCGTCGAATAATATGGGATATACGTTTGGACCAGCATTAAAGTATGTTAGATCGTCGACAAAATTTTGCAATTGAATATCTAACGATATTAATGCTTTATCAGTGATGTGACCTAGAGACAACAACATTGTTTTACTGTACAAGTCGAAATACGGATCAGATAAGTAATAGTCTTTCTTATGTTCATCGGAACATTTTAAGTTCGAAAATAATTTTGATATTTCATATGCTAATATATTTTGACTCGGAAGAACTACTATGCTGTCGTTGTATTCCTTCAGGTTTATATGGGGTTCCTGGTCTGTAAAAGAGAACAACGTATAAACAATATACCGTGAAAGTAATATGTAATCCCATGGAATTTTATCGCATAACTAGCTCACCCGATAGAATTAAGATTGTTCTAAGGTACCCGTTCACTTTTCCCATAGAAATCATATTGTTTATCTTTGTAATATGTGAAGTAGCTTTAAGAGTATTAGTCAGGTGTACGAAGACGATTTCACCTTTCACATTCTCCAACAATTTATGAAAATTAAACTCCACTGTTTCGTTGGTCTCTAGAAATTGAGGAACAAGATATACAAATGCAATTACGTATTTTTTCAATTATCCAACTAGAAAAAGAGATTATACCCATTCTCGATAAACTATGAATATAACGGGCCAGCTGGAATTTGTTTATGTCGGTTGCTTTTAGTAAACCGTCTTTACAAAATATAGAATTATTGCTAGAAAGCCCTATAACATTAATATAATCCATTTGCGACAGCATATCAATTATTCTTTCTGCAGTTATTTGGGCTAAAGTAATGTCTCCTTCGGACATAAACATGCCATGCTCGAATAATAGAAGCACGTTCTTCTTCGGACAGTATTGAGACAATAGAAGGGGCCCGATGTTATGATCGGAACTATAAGGTCCGCATATTGTCGCTGGATACATAAATGGCAGTACGTGTATGTGCTTGAATTCCTGATTCCTCAATACGATCGCGAGTACTGGAACACAGGCAATTTGACAATCATTCGTAGAAATAGATTCGAAAGATTCCAGCTAGGTGGAAAGAAACTAATACTACGATAAAGTGCATACTATACCTTGCGTTATCTGCGAACAAAAGTCAGACAGTTTATTGGATACGCTATCCAATCCTCCAACAGCAGTGTAGGCAAACTGATCTTTGTTCTTTGCTAAAATTGACTGAACAACATCGTAGCTTTGCTTCAGAAGCTCGACGTAGGACAGTAGCTTGTTGTTCAGTTTGTCCACCAAGAGAGATAGCCTGGTGTTCAGGCTGCTGGTGGTATTCGTGAATTCCATTGCATCGAGTATCTGCTGAAAGGATGTCAAACCGAGTTCCGCGTCCGTGATCGAGCGAAACTCGTTTGACAGCCGAATCACAATGTCCCGTAGACATGTCCCATTCAGTGGTTCCGCGTTCACTTGTTTTCGCGAACTTTTGCCGTACTGACAATTCACGTCACCGGTCGAGTTATTTTCAACCGAAGCGGGTAGAATCGCTAGAGCTATCGCAACTAGTCCCAAACACAGAACCCTCTCGACAGTCATTCCGTTTTCAAACTTGACGCCTATTCTATGTTGTAACCTTAACGATTCGCGTTATGGCGCCATAACGACCGACAACCACCACAAACAAGGTCGACAAGTGGAGACCGGGAATAGTAGGACAAAGTACTCTTATTACTTTCTAATTGAAATACAATCGATCTCGGGTTCTCGATATTCCGGATAGATTTTGCGGTTTTCAAATCCCACGGTTCTTCGGTTCTCTAACGTTTCACTTCTCTGCTGAATAGGTAAATATATTCGATTGATCTCTGATCCACGGCAGAAACGATATAATCGTAAATGTGATTCAAGAGATTACCCAGAAATCGTTAGGACTTTCTTTCTTTTTTTTTTTAAAGAAGTTCGAGGAATGCTTTAAACGCTTTATACGGTACTGCTAAATATTTCGTTGATATCTTTATTCTTCAACCGTGCAATTCAACATTCGTTTGGGCGCTTGTGAACGCACGCGATAAACGTTCAACGCCGAATGGATTTCAAAACAAAAGGGACATCCCAGTGACCTAATTTACATAGTCCGAAATTGGACAACGAATTAGTCGGTATAAATGTTTAGACGTACGATGTTTTAGAATCCAGCTTATTTGAATATTCAAATAACAGAAGCTTCGATTGTGCAACTGTCTACGACCAGCCAGTAGGGGGAGTTGATGAGAATCCGAAATTTTTTAGCAACTATGACGGTAGCATATAACGGAGAGGAAATTTCCCTTTCTTAGTGGGACCATACGTTATCGGAAACCATGGATCGGTGAGGAATAATTAGTTTCTTGTATTTTGCAATTTATATTGTTTTAAAAACGCCTCGGTCATGTAAATTTTTATTGAATAGGACAAGTAGAAACGGAGCGCAAATGATTCCTGCCGTTTTTGCTATAAGACGTCAAGCATACTCCTCTGGCAAGAATCATTTGCTCCGTTCAAGTGTTAAGTGCAGCGCCATTACACGTAGCGGCAAAACGCTCAAATTGCTAGCCAAACGTTACCGACTGAGAAGTGCGCACACGGACAAGTCTGTGGCGCGCAACAATCGACGGTGGCGCCTCTTGCGGTGAAATCTCGAAGCTCAATCCAAGGGTCCGTACAGCGCCAGTCCATGCAGCGGCAAAACGCTCAAACTGCTAGCCAAACGTTACCGACAGAGAAGCGCGCAGCAGTCGACGGTGGCGCCTCTTACGGCGCAATCTCGAAGCTCAATCCAAGGGTCCGTACAGCGCCAGTCCATGTAGCGGCAAAACGCTCAAACTGTTAGCCAAATGTTACCGACAGAGAAGCGCGCATCAGTCGACGGTGGCGCCTCTTACGGTGAAATCTCGAAGCTCAATCCAAGGGTCCGTACAGCGCCAGTCCATGCAGCGGCAAAACGCTCAAACTGCTAGCCAAACGTTACCGACAGAGAAGCGCGCATCAGTCGACGGTGGCGCCTCTTACGGCGCAATCTCGAAGCTCCGTCTAGGGGTCCGTACGCGGAAATTCAGCATCCACGCATTGTACGGACCTCGAACGGAGCAAAAATGATTCTTGCCAGAATTTGGGGTCTTATGAGGAAAGCGGCTAGCATCGTCAGCGCTCGAATAAACAATGAATGTGTTCCGTGTTTTAGCCAGAGTTCGCAGCTCTCGACAGCAGATCAGCGATTTGAAAGTTCTTCGATTCGATGGCCACGTCGATCGGCGTGAGACCCGCTCGGTTCTTCCTGTTCGGATCAGCTCCTTTCTCAACGAGGTACCTGCAGGACGGCGAGAAAGAGCAGAGTCGGGTAATAACCGCGAGATAAAGCAACGATTCGAGTAGCAGATATGTGAAACCGACACAGCCAGCAAGAAATTTCCCATCATCGCGGCGATGTGCAACGGCGTACGCAATCCGATAAAGTCCGTCGTGTTCACGTCCGCTTTCTGGAACAATAGGTCGAGCACGCTCATGTCCGACAGGAGGCGAGTCGACAGAACGGTCTCGAGAACCAGCCCCAAGGTATAGTGTTCGGCAGAAGATTCGACCGTGGCTCTGAAACGAATAACCGACTCGGATTCTGAACGAACAAAGATTTTTAATGATTTTCCTCACCCGTGTTTCAGGAGCAGCTGGATCATAGGCAAATGGAGCTTCCCCTTGATGCTGGAGGACACGGGGCTCTCGTGGAAGATGTCGCGAACGTTCGCGTTCGCGTTGTACTTGAACAGAACGCTGGCGTTCTTGGTGTCGTTTCGCAGGGCGACGTAGTGCAACGCGCATCGCTTGAAACTGTCCCTGCAGTTGACCAGGGCGCCGTTCTCCAACAGTTTTCTCAGCGACTCGTTGTGTCCGAGATAGGCCGCCATGTGAAGGGGCGTGAAACCTTTGCCGAATTGTCCGTAGAAGAGTTGGCCGTTTTCAATCGAACGTGAATTGACTGAAATTTCATTGGAAGCGAGTTTTACCGTACGTCGTTTTGGACTCGATGTCCATTGACGGCTGATCGCAGAGTAGTTGAATCAGGTCGACGTCGTTGTGCTCAACGGCGATGTGCAGGGGCGTTAGAAAGTCCGATCTTCTGCAGTTCACGTTCGCACCCTGCGGGCAATCCCCGTTAACTCTGTGAACGGGATTTTCGGGGAGATTCTTATCGCAAATTCGCGCGGTCCTGCGCCAGGCTTGCCACCTATCCGGTTTTCGCCCGGAGTCTCCGGGCTTTCAAAGAAATCTCTTTGAATTGTATTTTTTTTTCAAATTTTCAACAGTGTTCCATAAGGGAATATCGCTTCAAAAATAAATAATTTCAAAGATTTTTGCAGAATCGACTTTACATGGCGGCAAGATGGCAACTCTGGTTCTGGTGATTGTAATTCTCGTTGTCGAACCTGCCCGAGTGCTTCTCTCGCGAGCGATCTATTGCGTAGAGTGCAGGCCTGCAGCAATTTCCAGTTGATGTTCGTATCGTATCCGCCCAACCAGTTCACCGTTTTCGACATTATCAGAAATTCACGAGAAAAATTGATCTCTCGAAAGGAAACGATTCCCCGAGAGGAAGCAAGACGGTAACCGCGCGACGATCTTCAACTTTTCAACTCGCTCGGTTGGCACTGCGCGAAGAAGCGGCAATCGGTTCGAATTCGAATCGGATCGATCAAGGGAAGAATAAACATTGCTGCAGTAAGTAATACGTCCGAATAGAATATAGTTATTTATTATTATAATTATTATAATTATAATTATTATTATTATTTCTCTTTCATATCGTTTTACAATATTATATATCGTTCGATCAAAAGCACCATGGGTTTGAAAAATATTTACGGCGCACGGGTGACACACACGACCTTTTCTTCTTTTTTCTTCTTTTTCTTCTTCTTCTTCTTCCTCCTCTTTTCTTTAGCTGTTCGGTTTATACGAGCCTAACAAATCTCCTTTGTTCTTGTCCGCGTCTTTTTCCCGGTGTTTCATTTTGATTTTTAAGACTGCACACGTATAATAGACTTCGAAAGTTTACACGTTTACACGATACTTATTGATTAGTACGCACACATAGAATCCATCGTAAAGTAAAACGGTCGACGCGACGGTTCGCCGCTGTCGAGCATGTTCAGAGCAGCTCACGGTCGTTCAAAGTTTAAACGCTGTTCGTTTGGGACTGATTCGCGGAGCTTCGAATCGCGTGCCGTCAAACTTCAGATCTTAGGAAAATTAGAGCGAAAGCGGAAGCGAAAGCGAAAGCGAAATCGTTGGAAAAGAACGTGAAACGAAAGGCAATCAACGATCGGGCGTGTCGAATTTTTCACGAAATGTTTGTTCAGCGCTTTGTCAGCGTCGATGCTAACAATATCTTTTAGATTTGTTACTGAATAAAACGCAAGCCCGATCGATCGTTATTTGTCGAATCGTACGATAATTAATGAATACTTCCCATCGTCTACGAGTAACGTTAATTACACAGACATATACGTACAGGGTGCCCCTAAAATGTTCGAGTTTTTCGTTAACTCTCACTATCGCGGACAAGATATCTCCCTACCACGATGTTGAAGAAACAATGCTACAGACGAGATATCTCGTCCATCGAAGCGAAAGGGTTAATAACTCAGAGACGAATATTTTTGCAAATGAAATTGTCGCTTCAAATGACCTCAGGAACCGTCCGTTTCGAGGAGCTCGAACATTTTTAGGACAACTGTATACATATATAGGTAGGTATCCGAATATGTGTATGTCTATCGTATAATAAATACCGCATTGCTCTTCGTCGTCGTCTAGAAGTAAGTGTAAACTACGCGCTAAACGATCGCCAAAAATATATGCGATAAACGCCGAGTCGTGAAGGGTTCGCCGAGTATCCCGTTGCATTTTCCCTTGTAGACGCGTTTCCTTCCTTTTTTCTCCGGCTCGTGAAACGATAAGACGACGAGATAAACAAAAGAAACGAAAAACGGAAAATTATTCAGTCTCTCCGGAACAAGTTTTTGCTGCACTGGAAGGCCGCGTTTGGTTTCTCGATCGAGAAACGGAATCGTCGGACTCCGCGAACCACGCCTAAACTGTCTCTCTCTCTCGGCTCTGCGCGGCTAACAATGGTAGACGATGGATTTATCGGTAACGGGTGTTTCGCGCTTAGGGGGCTCGCTCAGGTTTGCGATTTCGATTTCGATTTCGACTCGACGAAACGACGCGACGCGATGTCCTTATTCGACCGCCGAACATTCAATTGCGACTGGTCATTGAAAAATCACTCCAGTCTCGAACTCTGTTCTCTCACGTTCGATGCTTCGACGGTTGGGATTTCAGCAATTTTAGGCGTACGATTTTCAGAGGTTTCAGATGTGCTCGATCAGCGATTCGGCGTCGTCCCGGTCGAAACGGGATCGCGGAATCAGGGCCACGCGGATATCGGCTCGGAACAGCAAACGTCGTCGAGATTCGCTCACGGTAAACGGTGATCGAACAATCTGATCGCCTCGATCGATCGCGAAGCGATCCTCGCCCGTTGGCTATCGGTTATCGAATATCGGATAAGATCTTTATCGATCGGTAACCGTAGACACGGCTAGGACATTAATTGACGATTATAACGGTAAAAAGTCTAGGGGAACGTTTAGTCGGAGCGGGATCGGAGTATAAAGCGTGAATCCAAATAGAAGATATGTCGTTTAGCGTTCCGACGCCGAGCGTTCGTTCGGCGTCGAACCGTTTTACAATTAGTTCCGCGCAACGGTCTCTTTTCGACCGTTGCCCATTCTCGGCCAGAGAGCAGAGAAATCGCGTCTTTCTTTACTGTTTTTCTCTCCGAATCGTTCTCGTGAAGTGAATACCACCGACGAGTCTTACGTTCAAAGACACCTTTGACAGACTCGGTCACGGCCGTCTCTAGTTTCAGGCCGGAACATGCGATGTGGCAACACCGCATACAGACAGAACGTCAGTCCGATCAAGCCACCGCATATAGCAGAGGTGGGGAACGTGCTGCCTCGGTTAGTTTCTTCTGCGGCCTTCGTAAAAGGTCTTGTATCAATTAATATTTAATTATATAGATTACGACAATTTGAAAATTAATAGAATACTTATACAAATAAAAATACCGACAGTGAAATATACAAAATTATGGCGGCCCCCTTTATTACCGCCTAATTTAAATGTGGCCTCTAATGGTAAAAAGGTTCCCCGCCTCTGGCATATAGAAATAACGCGAACGACTTCGAATTACTTTAAATCGGATTGAGACAGCGTTGCCGAATTTACCATGTTCCGGCTTGTACTCGGTCCGTTGGCTCTTGATGCGAATACACTAGCAAATAATTTACCACAATTTTTGCGAGACCGACAGTTGCTCTTCCATGTGTGTGCGTGCGCTTCTACAAGATGTTCTCGCAAGAAAGTGTCACAAGTTATTTGCCATTGTATTACCAGTGCACTTTTAGATCTCAGCGGTGCAACGTCGCCCGCTGGTTCCTTCCTTCCGTGCTTCTCTTCATCGTTGGATCCTTTCCCGTTTGGTCGCGTCCCTCTCGAACCCCGTATCGATCTACCGGTCGGAATTCCGTGTCTAGATCATTGCTTTGGATCAATCCCATCCCGTTCTCAAAAAAGTAAAGCCAGCCTCCGGCGGAAATCAAACGCCCGATGGGGTAGTTCGATTCGAATACTACGATCGTTTAAGGATTTCAGTCGTGGTGCGAGCTTGGAGCTTAAATGTGGCGAGCAGCTCGATACGCGTTACACGGATTTGTCCTCCAACGCTGCGAACAGTCGAGAACGCCGGGAACGATTCGAGAACGTTTCTCGTACGGACGCTGTAGACACGGTCCAGGCGTGTCTTATCGTCGCGTTTCCGACATGTTACACGAGCAGTCGACAAGCATCGCATTTCTTCGGGCCTGGACGGTGAAGACGCATAAGAGACGCGGAGTGTTCGTTTCGCGATCGTAACGCGCATGGGCTCCTCAATCTCGTCATTTGAAGCGGAAGAATGCGCGAGTGCGCCAGTGAGCCAGTGCGCGAGTATGAGGGGGGCACGCCGAAGAGCAACAACCTCGCGTCCGACCAACCATCTTTCCCTCTACTGGCCAAATTTCGATCGTAACAAGCGTACCGTCGATAGAATTGTCGAGAGCTTGCCGAGGTCCGAGAAGCTGTGTTGGCCAAACGATCATTTTCATCGTGCGACGTTCTTCGGCGTGGCCTCGCGAACGAGAAGTCTTTTTCGAGCACCGTGTTTTCTCTTAAAGTATAAGAAATAGTCTTTCTTTCTTCCCTTCTGTCTTTGTTTCCTCCTTGTCAGCCTCGAGAGCGCGTACCGCCGTGTACACAACAAAGACAGAATAGCGAAAATGAAGGGTTTGGAATGCATTAGCAGCTCGTGTTCTTCATCGCCCTTGATCCGCTGTAGATCGTCTCTCTCTCTCTCTCTTTTTCTCTCTCTCTCTCTCGCCTTCCCAAATTTCATTCCTGGTATCGTTCGTTCAATTTTAGGTGGTCGGGTCGAAGTCGAGCGAGCTTAGTAGACCAGACGGTGCTGGTACGGGAATCCTCGTGTCTGCGAGCTCATCTGGTACTGGCCGGCGCTCGAGTACGGATCGTACGTCTGCAAAACGAACAGAACAATCGATGTGGCGAATTCTTCTAAACGCGAGACGTTGCACTGCAACAGGCTCTACTACGATACGGTAGGTGCTCGCTCGTTGCATGAGAACGGGAACCGGAATTGCAAGGTTAGAGGTTTTGTACGATAAACGAGGTGTGTTCAATCCAAATCAGTATGTTCAATCCAGTCAATAAGATTTCTGTACGCGTTTGAGGGGTTCCGAGTACTGTGGCTACCACGGCGAGCGAGACCGGGTCGCGGAGGGCCCTGCGGTATGCTATACATTGCCCATCTCGCGCGAACAAAATGCAAGGAACGAGGCCACTTGATCGGGAATGTAATGAGCGAGAACCTACCCTAGTAGCACAAAATATTGTATACACATTCATATAATATTAAAAAGAGATACAATCCTTTTTTAATATTCAAATATACATAGAATATTTATTTTATATTAAGTAACAAATATTTCTTTTTAAATATTCAGCAAAATATCTATTTCATGTTATAAGGAAAATATGTTTTTCTAAATATTAAATGAATCTTTATTTCATATTAGAAGTAGAATATTTTTTCCTAATATACAAATAATATTTAATTAATATCACGAAAAAAATATTTTTTCCTCATTATAAAACAAATCGGAAATAAAGATATCTTTATTTCATATTAGAAATAGAATATTTTTTACAAATACAGATAATACAGAAAATATTCTCTCAACAAACAGTGCGCAGAAAGTAATACATATTCATAGTTTCTAATTTTTGTTATAATATTTTCTTAAATTTGAAAGTTTTATTGAATGTTTTTTAAATATTGAATTTATATTTTTCAAATATTAAATTCACATTTTTTAAATATTTACTTTATATTTTTTTAATATCTAGTTTATATCTGAATATTTAGCTTATATTTTTTAAAGATTCAATTTATATTTCTTGTACATGTATACAATATTTGGATCCATTATTTTTCTCATATGAAAAAATGTGGCTTAAAAAATATTTTTACAATATTTGAAAAAAATATCTATCTAATATTTTTGTGCTGCTAGGGTATTGTATCATTTATTTCTTATGTCTGTAGGCTCCGGCGGCCAGTGCGATCGAACGACTGTTACCGACCTGCGAGCGTTTTCTGGAGACCATGAACCTCTTCTCCGGGGCGTTGTAGTAACTCTGCTGAGGATAGACCAGGCCGTACTGAGGGCTGCTGTCGGCGTACTGGGATCCGGAATCGAATTGTTGGCCATATTGGTTCCCGTACTGCTCGTAGTAGCTCGGCGGATGGGTACGAACGATGCCAATGTCGGACGGCGATAGGGTATCGACGCCGTAACGGCGAATCGGGTACATCGGCGAGTCCATCCAGGGAATCACTGTGTATCAGGGTCAGTGTGAGGACGATCGGGGTCACGCGAGACGCGGAGTCGTTTGATTTAACACTAAACGCCGGACTGTTTTCGGGTTTGCCATTGTACAATTATTGAATTTATAAAGGTGCCTCCATTGGAAATGATTCTACACATTTTTTTATCGAAGCATACTACATGTATCATAATCAAGATCGCATACAATCTAAATGAATTCAATTATATCATTGTTACTGGATAACACTAGAGAATTTGTAGAGACTTTTCTGTCATCAGTTTTGTCAGTATAGACAGAGACAGAGCATGCTAAACCTGGATATGCTCTGTTTCTGTCTGGCATACAGTGACTCCGATAATTGATTACACACTTTAGATCAGAATAACTTTTTTATAAATGGATCAAGCGACTTCGATTTCTCTGTAAGGCTAGAAGGATTGGTTTAGTAAATGACGTCAACAAACATGTTAAAACGTCTAACAAAAAATGATAAATGTGACTATTACAACTTTTTACCTGGGTCAATAACGAAATTTTAAAAGACGTGTTTTCTAGACTCATGTAAGTTATAATACGTGCTGCAAATTTCATTAAATTGGTTCATTGGTTTAGGAGTTGTAAACGATCTAATGTGATGAAGATGGCAGTTAAAGGCCGAAAATTTTTACCATATCTGATCGTTTATAACTCGCAAACAAATTAACCAATTTCGATGAAATTTTCAGAATGCATATCACTTATACGAGTCCACAGAACATATTTTTTAAACTTTCGTTATTGGCCCGGATGAAAAAAAAAGTTGTAATAATCACTTTTATTACTTTCTCTTCACAATTTGAAGCAAATGCATTTTTTCAACATGTTTGTTAGACGTCATTTTCTAAACTATCCATGTAGCGTTATAGAGAAATTGTCGGATCAATTATCGGAGTCACTGTAAGTGGCAGAACAGATCCCGAGCGTGAGCACTCCCACATCCTCTCTGATAACCCGGAGGTACCAGTCGATTTAGTGTTAAATCTCGTCTGCTCACCGTTTCGGGGGTCCTCCTCTTCGAGAAGATTGCCATCCTCGTCCATGTTCTCGTACTCCTCGTTCATGTATTTGTGCCAGTTACTGGAAAGAGAACGAGACAATGAGGAAACGAGAAATTGGCACGGTCCGATGGAAATCTACGCGTTCGTTCGCGATTATCGGCTGCGTTCTCGCGCTTACCGGTTGCGACGCTCGTTCTCCCATAGGGACAGCAAGGCCAACATCTCCTCCGGATCGATATTCAATTCCCTCTTGAACCGCGGTTCTTGGTAAATCGGCACGCTGGAAATTACCATTTACGCCGTTACGTTGGTAGAGTCGGTGCGCGCTCATTTAACGCTAAAACTACCGAGCTCTAAACATTCTTATAGTAACATAATTTAAGCACTTGAATAACGAACTGTGTATATACTGAAAGCGAAAATATTTCAACGTCGATTCGGAAAATGCACGAAATCGCAGAAATCCAGCGCAAGAAACGATAGCGACCAGCGAATTATTTATTAAACGGCTTCTTGTTTAAATTTTCTCGTTAAAATTTCAAAGGCGATATCCGCGTGAACATGTATTTGATCTTGATAGTAGGCCTCTAATGTCGATCGAGAGACGAGACGTTCCGGACATTCGAACCGCGTTCCACGGTTTCGAAACGATATCGGTTTCCGATTCGACCCCGTTCGAAATCAGATACTGTTGCCGTTGCATACTACACCGCATTCGAATTGCGACGCTGGCGTTGAACGTCAAAGCCGCGATCAGCGCACTAATTTATGCACACTTCGATTTATTAAACGGGCAAAATAATTGTAAGCGCGACGCGTTTCTGTTCGTCGAACGAAAGAAAAGAGGTGAGGACGATTCAGGACGCGCTATACATCGAAAAGCTTGATAACTAGGCTGCGGATCTGTATGCAAAATAAAATATGTTTGCATCGATTGCAAGAGAGATATAGCAGCCAAATAAAAATTTCTTTCTCCTTTTTAATGATTAAGCAAAAAATAAAAGAGAAGATAAACATAACAATTAAAAAGAAGAAATTTTGATTTCGCTGCTACACCTATTTTGCAATCAATGGAAAAATGTTTTATGCAGAGATAAATTATAAAATTTTTGATTTGAGTTATCGATCGTAATTCAATTTAAGAGGTAAATTATTATCTCATTAAACTAAAAACAACACACTGATATCCTTACAAATCTTTTTAATATGCTGCTTTGAATAAAACTAGTCAACATTTAATGTTGCTTGTTGTTATTTAAAACTAAACGAAAGTTTCGTTCGTTGAATTGTTTTAATATTATTATTATAATTTGAGAGGCAGCAAGCGAACGAATATTTGCAGATACGAAGATGTGCAAATATTCTTCTTCTTTGTAAGCGATTTGTTATGAAAGTTGATTAATTTCGATCGATTAAGATCTCGATATCGGGAGAGCTTTGTTTGATTCAATTCGCTTTGGTTCGGTGTGAAGAGCACTCGGCCATTTCCGAGGCTCGACAGGATGTTGTGGTAGGTCGGTCCCAGGTCCTCGCTCCTCGCGGAGCATGCCTGGTACACACGGTCCGCCGAGGATGGTCGATACCGGGGAATACAAGGGAAATACTGGCGCGACGCCGACGCCGTCAGCTGATTGGTCGGCCATATGCCAAAACGGAACCGACCCGTCAGGTGGTTTCATTCAGCTTTTGCTCTCGGTCTGCTGATGCGAACGCGGGCATATTCGATTCTGTATGAGCCACGATTCGGTCAAAGAACAATTCGAAAGCGTCTCGGACGTCGTTCGAAAAATACGTTCGACGAAACAGATTTGGACAGACTGCATTCTTTATGTCATATTACTTTTTTATTTTCGTAAAACAGTTTTCTTTTTTTTTTATTAAAATTGGAACAATCCTGGGGATCCCGGAAAGAAATTTTGAAAAACATTTCCTTCAAGAGTAAATACGTCGACGTTGGTCCAGACCTCTGTTCACGTGTGTTTAGAGTACAGACACGTTACTATCGCGTCACGCAAGGACAAGTCGTATCACGTGACATTCTTAGAGTGTCAGCTATGTACATCATTATTATTTCCTCTGCGTGTAACGCGATAGCACGTGATAGTAACGTGTCCGTACCCTAAGCTAACTGAGCGATAGCCTTCTCGGGACGTTCATACCCTGTCTCTTCGTATACTTTCTGTTCGGTGTCGTCTGGGAGTAAAGGGGCCGAGTAATAACCAGATAGCGGATTTTATGCATTCGTGACAGAAATGAGTAGGTGCAATTAGCGAGAGTGAAAACGTTAGAAAAATCTAAAAACACTGTTACGATATTGTCAACCTGTTACACGTGTTTGGAAGGAAAATAAATGCTCGTTTCACTTCGGTTTGTTTTGTAATTCCGGTAGAAAATTTTTACTTTGCATACAAAGATCCGCTGTCTAGTAATAACGAAGAAACAGATGAAATCCGTGGGACACTACTATTCAATTTCGCAAACTGTCCGAACAACGGCGTTGGCTGGTACGTGACTCGAAGACGGAAGCGACGACAGAGACGGATGAGACGGAGAAGGCGTACAGGGGTAGAACTAAAAGCGAAATTATTATGCATCTCGCGCGGAGCCTGGAGGTGACTAGCTATTCTCGTCAGCTGATTGGCCGCGATGCACGATATGCTAAACGCGAGACGCGAGATGCAAGATGCGAGACGCGACACGCGATATACGCCGAGCAATAGTCAGACCTGACCTACTTTAGCTCGGTGGCTCCATTCAGCTTTTCGTGGCCCACCCCGCTGGAAATCTACCCTATTGCGTCACGGTTATCGAACGAGCCCCGATCGCTGCGCCAACACGTACACCGATACGCCCACACCTACGCCCACGCTCGCTCGCACCCACACCTAGCCACCGCGTCGTCGGTATCGCCACATGTAACACGCCTGCGTTCTCCGTTTTCCATCACGATTTTCCGACGACCGTGAATAATTTATGGTCCAGAGGAAAATACGAAACCATCCCTCGCTCTTTTCTTCTCCACATTCTTCTTTTCATCCTCCGTCGCCCGACTTTTACCAACGTTTCCCTACGAATGGCCGTGTAAAATCGCACCTCCGCTTGGTCAACGAACAAATAAAACACAATTGAGGGCTGTAAGGCGAATATTCCGAGGAAAGTCCATGCAAAACTTGTAAGATCGTCTGGTGACCTGTCTTTGCAGCCGACACAGAACTGTTGACCAATCGTCACAGAACTTTTAGCCTCATTTCGTTGTATTGGAACGTCTTTTCTCGCGGAAATGCAATTTTTTAAAAAATGGCAGTTAAAGGCTCTTTTAATTCCAGTCACCAATTTTCCAGTAGGACTTCCGAACGCGATCAATGTCTCCACGACTCAAAACTGTTGACTAATCGTCAGGGAACTTTCAGCCTTATTTCGTTGCATTGTACATCTTTTTCCGCGGAAATGCAATTTTTAAAAAATGGCAGTTAGAGCCTCTGTTAATTCCAGTCTTCGACTTTCCAATAGCACTTCCGAACGTGATCAACGTCTCCACGGGCAACCAACTTCGCCGGACCTCGACGGTATTCGCGGGGCTGTTCTCACCGTCTCTCGAACGCTGTCTCCGAAGACAAAGAGAACTCGAACTCTTCGTTAACGCTCCGAGTGGCACGTCTCCCAAGAACGTGAGACGGGATTTTTAAACGAACTTTTACATTAATGTATCCGAGCGTGGCGCGTTCGATTAGGATGCGGAAAGTGCTAGAGGGATGACAGAATATTTTCAGAGCGATTCCTTAACTTTTCGATTTCGATTTCGTTCGACAGATTTTTCTGATTACATGGAATTTTCGAGACTGCTGGGTAGGCCACTCGACGCGATGATTCCTGGGCAATTCGACGCGCAGATCCGACGCGAACGAATTGTGAAATGTCGAACCTCGGGAAAAATGTGTGCGAGAAATTCGTTCATCCGCGATGCTTTTCCATCGAGCTGTCCCTCGCTTCGGGAAAATTAGTTTTCGTTCAGGTATGCGTGGGCGTCGCGCCGCGCCGCGCCGACACGAATGTTAGGCGTGGGCTTGTGTGCTCGCTGCACACGCGTGTACATCACCGTATACCATACACCGTACACTGTACACGCGTGTACACGTGTGCCCCGGCAATGTTGACCTGTGACATTTGTTTGCAGGTCAGGCGATGCACGCCCGGCTAAGCGGGATAGTTGGATAGTTGGACAGGTGGCTAGGGGGATAGGCGAGACGACGTTTGCGCGTAAAAATAAAGGTCTGACGTAAGGGTCGGCCGGCTGACTGGAAAATAATTAATTCATGCTCCGACGTAGAGCGATACGTCATCGCATACGTCATCCTAATTAATGACGCACCGTTTCCCAGAGCATGGGAGCCGCTATAAATACTCCGCGATGTCCCATTCGATTCGATACGATTCGAATGCGAGGAACGAGGCGAGGAACGTTTTCAGGTTCACGAGGATTCACGATCAAAGCCGACGTTCTCTACAAAGAAATCCGCTTTCGATAGAAGTAAATTCTCGTGCTCGGTACACGGACGCGACAAGCTTTTCGTTCGAGAAGTTGTTAATCCGTTTCCGGTACGATCAATTATTACAATCCCGGTTACGAACGGCGTTTCGCGAAGATGGATTCGTCGATTCTCTTTAAAGAGAATTGGCCGAGCTTTCGACGCGAAAGCACGCCCCGTTGACACCAGGTGCGTGGTAAGGCTGGCTTGAAAATGGGGGCGGCGAGCAAACACGGCTGCAATTGAACGTTTAAGTCGAGGAGGAGTTGCTATTCCAGAAAACGAAAGGAACAGAGGGTGTAGAGGGTTCAAAGTTGAAAGGTACTCGGCACTAGACGCTGCTGGGCGGTTCATGATCAGCCCTCGATAACGACAGCCTCCCCGAGTCGTATCGAACGACTCGGCGGGACTCGATTCGACTCGACTCGCCTCGAGGCGACGCGAGGCGAGGCGAGACGAGACGAGACGATGCTTTACGTCGTTCCTGCAGAGGGCAACGCCCTCGCCGCGGCCCTCTCATCCCCATTCAGAAAGGAACGTCGAAGAAATAGAGGGATGATGTGGTCGGGAAAACGCGGCCGCCCCGAGAGCAAACGAGAAAGCCACGGCGATCCTGGCTCGATTCAACGACCGCCGTCCTCCTCCACAGGTGAATTCGCTGCTACACACCCCGAGAGACTTTATAACGCGGTCAAACTGTCTCGAACAACTACCCTCCGCTTCGCAAGTTCAACCGACTAATTAAAAACTCTGTTCGAGCGGTTCCGTGTATTTCCCGATGCGACACGCACAGATATTGGACGGTACTACGAAACAGGCGGAATTAAAATTCGTAACGTTTCCATGCAGCGGGGCAGGCTAAAGACTTTTCGTAAATTATTTTCGTATTTTTCTTTCGGGAAATGCGTTTTCTAAAATCGCACGAAACACGCACTGCTGCACGTAAAAGAAGCACCCAGTATAATTATATGATGACAAACAATATCATTATGTTAAAATTGTATTGTACAATGATTGATTGATTGTATTTCCAGTTATTTAATAATTCGTAATAACGCATGTTCTCAGAACTATTCGATTAAACAGCGGAATTTACCGTGTTCTTATTCGATTTTTTACACTTTTCTATTAAATATAGCCGGGTGATTCTCTCTTTTGCACGGACGAGCGAATCTATCTTTCGATTTGTAACGTTCGCGTTCGATTCCTTGAGCAGAAGCACAAGACGAAAAATTTAAGGAACTCACCTCCGCTTGACCTGTGATTGCAGCGACTGCACCGATTGCTGAGTGGACGCCGGCGACTGGTAGGAAGCGGTCACCGGTTTGACGGTGGTGGACCCGGTGAGCGTAGCTTTCTCGGACCTCTTCCGGCGATCTTCGTTCAAGTAGTAACGCGAATACGGCGGGACGTCCCAGATGTTGGACTCTTGCTGGCCCAACTCGTTCATCAGAATCTTTCCGTAACTGCGACGCGAAACAGTTTCTCGATTAACTTCGAACATACGGAGAACCGATCTTCCGGAACGTGATACATATTTTCAAACGCGAGAGGATCAGGCTTCGCTTTCGGAAAGTTCTGTCCGCACCGAAGCAACATCTAGCAACTTTTGCCACCTTCTTCTTCTTGTTCTTGTATTCGGTAAATCGCTCGACGTTGCTTCGATGTGCACATAGCGGAATGGTTATTCCACATCAGTGTCATTCAAACTGTGTTCCACGGAACCCTGGGTTTCCACAAAATGTCCTAAAGAGTTCCATAAATATACATGAAATATTCAAAATAATACTTTTTAAACTTTTATTATTATATAATAAAAGAATATTAAAACGGTTTTCTTTATATGTATTACCTAGATTGTGAATATTCCATTGTTTATGACCCGGGTTCCGCGAAATAATTTTATACTCATAAGGGATCCTTAAATTGACAAAGTTTGAAGACCGCTGTTCCACAGGATCGCTCGGTGTTCTCACTTACTCGTAATTTTTCTCGTAAGGAGAGAAGCTATCGCGATCGTAGAGATTGTTCGAAGGATTTTTCGAGCGAACCGCTTCCTCTTCTGACAGTGCTACCTTCAGCCCACCTAGGCCCGACGAGGAAGAGAGAGGAGCTCCTGCGATCAGAAACGGAGAAAAATCTTTGTCAGGATACCGGTAACCGACGCGAGCACAGACTTCCCGAATTTTCCGGAACGTTTGAAACGTTTACAAGAGAAAGCGTCTTACTCTTTTCCGCGTTGGACGACGCGTAAGACCGGACCGGATCGGCAACGTTGCTTTCCGGTTGATGGTTCTGTTGATTGCCGAACATCAGCATCTCCTGCGCCCTCTTCACTGAAAATTTCCGACATTTGGTATAACGCGTTAGATTCGACGCGATCCGCGAGCGAAGGGGTAGCAACGACGAAGAATAGGAGGATCACAAGCCTCCCCGAGGATCTTACGTTTCGGTCTCATGGTTTGCTCGGCTTTCTTCGCGTCCTGCGCCATGTTGGTCGGCAAGGAATCGGTCAGCGAGACGACCGAGTACAGGCACAACAGTCCCATCCAGGCGATCATCTGAAACACCAAGCGAATATCTCGAATCGGTAGAATCACTCGGGTCCACCTCGGAGATCGGTTTCTCTCGGTTTTTTTCCGGACAGGAAAGGGTTGATCGATGCGCAGCCTCGTTCCGAGCGGTTTTTATCTAGATTAAGAGCGTCGTTAGCGTAAAGCGTTCCCGTTGCCGTACCGGTCGAAGTTTACGTTGAAACGAAGATAGCAGGTCACTACGAAAGAAACTTAAATGTCACATAATGCGAAATGTCAGGAATCTATTTCCATTGCACGTGAAAAATTAACGGGCATACCGTGTCGCTGCTGCTATAAGAGGTTGCGCGGATCCTCAGGTACCATTTTATCGTGATTCGAACGGTCGCTTGGCCGGAATCGAACGATCAATCGCGAGGAACACGCCGCGTGACCGTCCGACCGAGAAACTCCCGGCACCGATTCGTTCTCCCTAGTCGGAACTCTTCGAAACACAGATCCTCGAAACTTCCTCCTCCCCCTCCCGCGCAAAAGTTCGGGTGCGAAGTAGTGGCAACTGGCAAATTACGACATTTTTTTTGCGAGAGAGATGTGCCGCCAACTTCGCAATTACGGTGGCATCGGTTACACCACGACGGCTTTACACGTCCGAATTTGCTCCTCATTGTTGTTCGAGTGGAGAAAGAACCGTACGTCGATTTTCAAGGAGGCTCGAATCTTCAACTCTACGGCAGTTTGCCGTTGGCGAGAAAATTTTTGGTTGGAAATCCCGGAGGAAAATGTACGTTGTTTTGGGATTGTAGAGACGTCAATTTGTTTTTACGAAATTCTTTGCGAAATCGTCGCAATTGAAATATTTATCTGACGCGACGAGAAAATTTTTAATGGAAATCCCGGAGAAAAATGTATTTTGTTTTGGGATTGTAGAGACGTCAATTTGTTTTTACGAAATTCTTTGCGAAATCGTCGCAATTGAAATATTTATCTGACGCGACGAGAAAATTTTTAATGGAAATCCCGGAGAAAAATGTATGTTGTTTTGGGATTGTAGAGACGTCAATTTGTTTTTACGAAATTCTTTGCGAAATCGTCGCAATTGAAATATTTATCTGACGGAACGAGAAAATTTTTAATGGAAATCCCGGAGAAAAATGTATGTTGTTTTGGGATTGTAGAGACGTCAATTTGTTTTTACGAAATTCTTTGCGAAATCGTCGCAATTGAAATATTTATCTGACGCGACGAGAAAATTTTTAATGGAAATCCCGGAGGAAAATATACGTTGTTTTGGGATTGTAGAGACGTCAATTTGTTTTTACGAAATTCTTTGCGAAATATTTATCCGGCGTCATATGGGACGGTAAGGTATCGTCTTCCTTTCCGACGAGACGCGTGAACGTGCCCTTATGTCCCGAACGATCGGAGATTCGTCGAACGCGTTCGTCGTTCAAAATTCGCGTTCCAATTTCACCGGCGAAGTGGATAGACGTTCTCGAACTCGAGCGGATGCTGCGGCCCGATTCTTCCCGCGGAGAGTATCGATAGACTCGTGATCGAGTTAGCATATCTGGGCCGCATCGGAAGCGAAGGAAACTGTGGAAGCCGAGGAACGACGTACGGATACTGCAACGAACGGGTTTTCAAGCGACGGGAAGCGTTCTCGATAATGAAATTACAGTCTCCGCGATTAGTTCACGGCGTCGCGTCGCGTCGCGTCGTTCCGGGAAACGCGGCTGCCAGTGTTCCGGTAATTAGACGTCCAATTAAGCGAGCCCGAGCAGAATTTGCGGCGGGCCCGTGCAATTGCCTCGTCCGAGAACACCGTTACTCTATCGGCTCGAAATGTCAGAGTTCGAAAGAACGGTCCGATCCGCGCGAGCGCCGACGATCCGAGGCGCAAAACGCGTCAGGGTCGATCGATGACGATGCTGCTCGAGCGCATAGTCGAATTGTTCGAAAAATTTCTCCGGCAAACCGATACGCGCCACTCGAATTTTTTGAAACTCGCTGAACGCTAGAGAAAATTCGCTGATCGATACTTTATCCCCTGTTGCTCGGTGTTTGTCTATTCGTGCGTGACCATTTCGAACGAAAAAGTCTATAGAAGTTGGTAGAAAAGTTCTCGAATAGTTTCGCACGAATCTCGTGCGAAATGTACTCGCGGAAAGTTCGACGAAGAATGAAAAAGAACAAGTTGCCGCGAACCTCCGGCTCTCGCGTTTGGTGTCCAGCAAAGCGGAAATGGATTCCATAGATAAAAATCCGCGAGATTCCTCGAACCCGTCGAAAAAAGTGATCGCGTGAAAAGATTCGCAGCGAGAGCGAGATAGTCGTCGCGTCGTCGCGGGCCAATCGAAACAAGTGGGAGCGTGGCGTCGCGTCGCATCGTGTCGAGGCGCGTCGCGTCGCGTCGAATCGAACGAAACCGGATATAGTAGACCCAGAAATCGCACACTTGTTGCGTCCGGGAAAACTATAGTCGTGTCTTGCGTTTGTGTACGCGCCTATGTGACCCGCAATTAAAGATGCATTTCATTGACCGTGTCTCCATTGACAAGCCTCGGAGGAGATGATCGCGCTCCGAACTCTTGCACCGTCCAATTTTTCCGATCTTTTCGACGCTGTCGCGACACCGAAGACACACGACCGAGCGAGTTCTTGTCGTGGCGGTGTCCCAATGCGGCGTTCGTGCACGACGCTCGTATTCCTCGAGGATTCAGCGTTATTCGAGCCCGTTAACCGGAAGATAAGCGGTATCTCCATTCTCTCGTAGTCGATTACATCGTAAAAATTGTAAATTTGCCAGCCGGTTAACGGATTCGATAGCTCCGCGATATGTATAACTAATTCAACCAAAATACAGCCAAGAATAAACGAATTATCTTGTAATTATTTCGATCTGTGCTTTTCGATTTCTATACGGCGGTAAGCCACGATAAAGAAGAAGATAACGAAACTCGAGATACTTCCCTAACTAATTTCCGCGCGGCGCAGTAATCGGTACAGCGATCGGCCGGGAGGAAGCGAGGCCCGAACCGAAATTCCTCCAATTATAGCGTTATCGAGACTCGATCGCGATACCGTACCGTGCCGCTTCTACGAATAGCAACCGAAACATAATTTTAGCCGTAGCTTGTCCGACGGAAACAGGGCAATTAAATCGACCCCGGGCCGCGCGCCCGGTCGATTCGAATTCCCGGCGAACGAATAACATCTACCGGCACGGCGAGGCAAGGCGAGGCGAGGCGCGACACAGCTTGGCGAGCAAACGGAAAACAACGCAAGAAAAACACATCGACAAATATCTGAGAATATTATTTGTCTACCTTTCTCGGAGCCGTCTGTCTAATCTCTTCCTTGAACCGTTGTTCCGTCTATCTCTTTCCCACTCTCTCTCTCTCTATTTCGGTCTGTCTCAGTCTCTGTCTCTCTGTGTCGGAGTTTGTCTCGCGAGCGATGCTCTCTGTTCTCAGTCCTCGGTTCTCCGGGGGTTGCAGAGAACTTGCGTGCTCGGCTGATCGAGGCAGAATGAGCGTCGGAGCTCAGCGGGGCGACTAGAAAACCGGCGGAGGATACGGTCGATCAACCAACCCCCACCTCGACCGACAACCGACTTCGCCCCTCTTTCACTCTCCTTCCACGCAACTCACCCCTCGACAAACCCCTCGACAACCCCCTAGCTAAGCAACCACTCGTACAGCCGCGCAGCCCGAATATTTACATCGGGAATCTCGACAAAATTCGAAATATCCTCGTTCCGCTGGAAAACAACATTCCCCGACGCTTAACGCATCATCCACCGGGTTGATTATCTCGTAATTCTTGTAAAATCTCTGATCCATGGTTGCGTTTTAACACTAAACCTACCACGAGGGGTCAAATGAACCTTTCTATATATTTCATTCTACAATTATTAAAAATACGAAGTTGCTTACATGGAAATTGATTGGATAAATTTCTTTGACCGAGCACATATTGTGTTAAAAAAATGCACAAAATCTAAATGAATAGAACCTTGTCATTTTTCTAAGCTAAAACATTTAGTGCTCGGTAGGTTTACCGTTGATAGACCTTCAACAGCGACAGTGACTTCAATCGTATAGCAACAAGTCATCCTCGGTGAGGTGATCTAATCATTTCAATTCGCGAAAGGAGATGTTCAACATTTAATTACTCGCAAATAGTACTTCCAATCTGAAATTTACTGTTTCGTGCACAAACAAAGGTGTCGACTACACTAGCAAATATCAATTTTGCTTTATAGTGGTCATTCTGTGAAATAAAAATTTATTTACGTTCGAGTCGTAACTTCCATGTAACCAGTTATGTAGAAAGTGGTGTGCGAATAACTAATTAAGCTTCCTTTCGGTACAGCACAATTATTACAAAACCTATCGATATATACGCATCCGCTAGGATAAAGTGTTTACTCTGCGTTCTCCTTCGCAGTCGCAACGATTGGAACTTCCTCGAAGTTCCGATTTTCCCGGAGGAAACAGTTCTTTCCTCTTATTTTTTTCGAATTTCCTGCAGTCGAAACAGTCCGGTACTCCCAATTTGCGTCGACAACGAGGTGCCGGTTCGCGATGCAATTTCCCTTGGCCAACGTTCCGAGTCATTTATTCGCGAAACGAACGTTTAATTCGTTCGCGAATCCATCTCGGCGCGGCTTCTCTCCGACGAGAAGAAACTTATTTCAGCGGCTTTCAGCGAACTGGAAATACGTCTATTCTACGGTAAACGTATACGCGCGCATCCGGAGAACGCAGTCGTCGTCGCCGCAAGGAAACAAATATCTTGTTTGATTTTTCAGATGTATCCGAGGTTCGTTGAAATCATTTAGTTGAGCATCTTGGCGTAAACAGCGATACGTGGTTCGTGTGAAAACCACCCTCGTGATACGGGGTTGATATGACGCGGCTGGGGGCGCGCACGCGGCTCACCACTACCGCCACCATCGACGAACGTGTACCATACGCCGTACACTGTACAGTGTATGGTGTACAGTATACAGTGTACACGCGAGAGCTGCTTCTCCCTCTCCCTCGCCCTCTCCATTGCCCTCTACCTCTCCCTATTGTGCGCCACGAAATACGTCTGCCCACGCGATGACCCAACAGAGATCCTCGGGGCCTATCCTTGAAATCTTTCTCAGTCAAGTCAAGATTCTACTTGCCCTTTCCCCAATATCCCTCCAGTATCCCTTATTGTTTCGAGACGATCACAGCCCCCCTCTAATTGACTGCTTCCCGTCGCTATCGACGCCACCAACAAACTCCCGATTCGATGTTCGGTAATCAATTCACAGATTTCCTCGGCAGGAAGAGAAGTCAAAAGCGTTTTCGTTGTAACATCCTGCTTTTTCCTGATCGAGCTACTGCAAAATGTCGTCCATAGAGCAACGAGCGAACATTTCTCAGCCGAATTCACGTTGTCGGTTGGATACAGAAGAATATTTGTTGTCGGCGAAACTCGGGGAGTCGGGCAGCGTGGGAAATCGTTGAATTTCTGGTCCAGGTCCAGGTCGAAACGCGTGGCGCTTAAAGGTCGAGAAGATAGAGAATAGTTGGAAAAGCTCTGGTGCTTCGACCTTTACGAACGATAAACGAATGGAGAGGTAGGTCCGTGGCGGTGGGTATTACAATTTCTATTGCCGGAGCTGAACGGAGGAACAGCAGGACAGAAAATCCTCTTAGCGCGATGCGTTTCGCTTGTTAGCCCGTTGCGACGAGCTCTCCCTGTCGTAGAGACATTTCCCAACGAATTTCCTCGCTGTCTGGTGCACGCGGGGTTGACGAGGTCGACGGTGGTTCCGAGAGATAGCAGCGAACTCGACGCAATTATACATTTACCGAGTTCGATCCCAAACAACCGATGTTTTTTTTCTCCAAAACTGTAGCAGCGGTTGATGTCTCATGAATTAAATTTAATAAAAAATTAATCGTATTCCTTGTGAATTTTTATATTGCATAGAGATCCGCAGTCCATTTGGACGCTTGAATTTCTATGGCGCATACTCTAAACACCATCGAGCGTACGAAAAGTCACTCAGAGTCGTTTACTCGCGAGGAAGTGTCCGCCGTCGGTTTGTTTCTCTTGCAGGTTGAACATTGCACATATAATATAATATTTCGTCCTGTGTCCTAGTGTGCACATGGTGGTAAAGTTCTAGTTAAAATCGTAAACCGGGGACATCCGTATTCGATGCCTGCTTCTGGTTACAGCTTCTCTCCTTATCCTGTTCTCTTGTTCAGCCTCCGCAACAGGCCGGACACCCACGCAACGTCGGTCCCTCGTTACGCCCACGGGCAACCGCCCGACGCCCACGCGTTCCCCTTTCGCTCTATTCCATGGAAGAAGAGGAATGGAGGAGCGACGTGGTAAACCCTTTTTCTTCTTTCTCCACCAAGCGTCGCTCCTTCTCAGTGACGTCTAACGTCACAAAGTTCGACGATGTTACGTCGCGCGAAATTATTTATCGTCACTACGACGAATCATCCTGGGGACCATCGGAGATCTAAACGTTCACGACGCCTCCATATTCGCTAATTCGTCCTCCCGCGCGTCTAATTTTGAAATCTTGACACTTCGCCGACGTAACAAAATTTTCAGTAGTTGCACTGTAACAATTCATTAAGAGAGCTTAGAAATTTTCTTGTACATTCTAATCTGTGAAACGAGATTCTGAAATTATGTCATTGGAAGCAACCTGTTGGTCAAAAAATTCTTTAGCGATGGACTTTCGAAAATTATCAGGTAATCGCCGGTCGATAATGTGTGAAAAATTGACGAGGGTTAAGAAGATGAAAATTTAATACTACGTCTATGGAAATTGAACGTCCCCGAATTACGTAGCGCCGCCCCGCGTCCTTCTCGAGGTAACCGTGTTTCGCAATGAACTTGCAATTAGCAGAAATCGAATAGCTCGAGGAAACTGAGCGGATTCGAGGGCGTATCGTATCTATCATCGCTGCTGCGGCGCTTTAATCCGATAACAATCTACCCGCCACCCACCGCTTCGAAATCGTGGAACGACTGGCGCGAATGGTGCGGCTGGATGCAACAATGAAAAAATACAACCATGTCGAGCAATTTCCCGGAAGCGGATGCTCTGCAGCCCGTTAAACAACAATTACTCGAGATTCAAGATACAACGCAACACCGTAATTTACCTATTTCAGACTTTGTAGCAAAGAATCGGCTGTACGCTTACGCGAAGAACACAGAGCAAACCAACCGGTGTACAGTACACACCGATAACGATCGAGATTTTTCACCGAACAACGTCCGGAAACATCGAGTGGCGCGTCCGCGTCGTCGCAAGGTCCGGAAACTGCGATTCCAAAGCTGTTTTCACACTGAAGCAACATCGCGCAACTTTTTGTCGCCTCTTGTTGCCTCCTTCTTTCAATCTACGAAAGATAAAAGTAGCTCGACGTAGCTTCGGTGTGAACGTAGCTTTAGGATAACGGAAGGGATTCTAAAATTCGGTGTCGACGCTCGAAACATCGACTCCCGGAGAGCAGAACAAGTGGGACAAATCCACATGTTCGGATGCAAAGATGAGAGTACGCTCGAATCTGAACCAGCTTGTGCTCTCCATCGCTGGGAAAATGCTTTCAACCCCTTCGAAATTTAATGCAGTACGGTGGGACACAGCAGCTAATAATGCCGTTAAAAAGATAATCAACTTGGCCTGGGGAT
Source organism: Lasioglossum leucozonium (assembly GCA_028454225.1). Lineage (NCBI taxonomy): Eukaryota > Metazoa > Arthropoda > Insecta > Hymenoptera > Halictidae > Lasioglossum > Lasioglossum leucozonium. The sequence continues at coordinate 4,274,067 of CM052207.1, read as the reverse complement.
AGTGCACGTTGAAAATTGCAGTTCATACGGCGAACGCCAGTGTGCAGAAGCTGATTGTCCCATTTTTCCACGGATTCGGGGAAAATGCTTATCCTCCTCCGTAGGACACGGGACATAGGGTGCGGCCTTTCATTTTCTCGATACTTGACCGTGAAATTAGCTATTTAGAATCGCGTGTGCCTCCTGTCTGACCTTCAACGATGCTCCCCATCGATTTATGTTTCACCATATTTTTCCTCCGCGCGCAACATTGTCTTCGCAACATCGTCGTCGCGCGTTCTTCCTCCCCTTTAATCGAATGAACTTGGTTCAGCGTCCAAGTTGGACCTATTTTACAATCGGTAGCAACGATAAAGGCATGGGTCCAAGTTCGGCTACTCTCTCTCTCTCTCTCTCTCTCTCCTCTTGATAGTCTCTCTGTTCGTCCATTTCAGCCACCTAAAATCAATTAGGATCCAGCATCGATAGCTAATTGTCTCGCAAACGTCTCGCGCGTCACACCCACGAAAGAAATTCGCGACGAGGGTGGACGTCGACCGCGACGACCGTAAAGCTACGTCCACAGTGAAGCAATATCGGGCAACTTTTTGTCGCATTCTTTTCCTCTTTGCCGAATAAACAGAGCCGACAGAAAGTTGTTCAATGTTGCTTCGGAGTGGGGATAGCTTAACACGTAAACAGAACTTTTCTGGGAACGCTGCCGTCGGTCGCGTCTTCTGCGTCACGGCCGCAGACAGTCAATGAAGTGAGAAGAGAAAATGGAAGACGACAAGAGGGGGAGGGTTACCGACGCTCGTCCCGTACCACCCCCGTTCCATCGCTTCCGGTAAAACGGGGAGAGTTAATTTACGCGTCGCCGTAGTCCGATTAATCGTCGCGCGCGAGAGATATCGCCGAACAGAAGGATCGGAAGGATCGAAAGGACCGGGAGGACCTACGTTGCCCGGTAATTGCGCGAGAGTTCCGTGAAATAATATAATCCGACGTGCTCGACGAGCACGACGTGCTCGACGTACCGAAGGTTGGACCTCTCTCTCTCCTCTCTCCTCTCTCCTCTCTCTCTCATCATCCCCCTCTCTCTAGCCACCATTGACGTCACCCGTTGATTCTGGGAACGACGAATCCCCGTAGCTTCGAGGACCTGCCGAGAGAGGGGATGTACACGCCGCGTGGCGTGGCGATAACGGGGGGAGAAAGGAGGAATCAGGATTCAGGGATGTTCCATCGACGGGTCCTAGACCAAGGGATCGTCCTTTCCGACGTAATATTTCAATGTCTGGATCCCACATCCGGAACGTCATAAATCCGATTTATATTTGGTCTTAGAATCCGTGCTCCAGACACGCGTTTCGTTTGCTCCTTCTACGGAACTCTCTTGTCGGCGACGCGCGCTCGTATAAATCAATTTCTTCCTTAAGATCCCTTGCTAACCACGCTTACGTTTCCAGTTGTACGTATATCAATCGTCTGAATGTCTGCAAACAAATCGTCGCTTAAAAATCAACGTTTCGCGGGGATTAATTTTGAGGTTAAAGAGGGAACAACTAAATAAATTGCCAATACAACACAGTACGCTATCGAACGGCTGATAACCGTTGCAACGCGTACCTATTCTATAAATAAAAATCTGCATGAATTCCTTAAAGCGATCGATGCGTTAATTATTTAATTTGAGGTTAAGAGGGTGCATAAAATGTAAGGAGATACATACTTACTTACTTACTTGCTCACGTACTTAAATGTACTTTTGGTTCGTAGCGAGGAAACGAGGCTCGCCGTTGCGTCGGTTGTCAGTAGTATAGGTCTGCGTTGGACCGGGCATTTCGGTTCGTCGATACTACCCTGACAGGCGGAAAACGTTGCCAGTTGGGGGAGCAGGATATCCCGGAGGAATAATAGATCGATGTTTCGGCCTGTATAGTAAGGCAAGGGACGCCTGTTGATATAAAACGGGAGTAACTTCATTCATGAGAATAGCCGAACGCGAACACGTTGCGCCATTTCGGAATTTCCCCGACGGCTTCAATCCAATGGAATGGTACTTCGTAACCTATAAGCTTTTTCGGCAGAAATTATCGAATATCGAATCGAAATAATTAACATTACGAATATTATACGTATATGTGAAAAATTAACCAAACAAATAAAGGATTGTTCTTCTATGCAGATACCTATATACACAGTACATTTTCCTGAGTACACGATCGAATCGGAAGCATAAAATCCCGTGACTTATTGATATCGCCTGTGCCCACGAAGAGCTTCTTTAAAATGCTCTAAATTTTTGTCACGACCAATCATCAGCATTTTTAACAAATTTTTCCAGATTTACATGTTCGCTGGTTCTCAGTTTAGTTGTATTTTTCGTTTTAACAAACGCGAAGAGAAAATATCAAGAAAATATCAGAAATTCAGGTTTTCTACGCGCGAGTCCGAACTTTTGCTACCGATTGTACTAACGTACTGTGAAAAAGGCGGGAAAGACAAACGAGTTCGAATGACGTCGACAAAATGGTAGATGAAAGTAGGAAAAGTTTATCCACGTGTTTTCTATCCAGAAATTGTTCAATCACTCGTTTCACGAAAGAATAGTTGCGATAACAAAATTAGAATTTGAAAACTTATTAAATCAACTGCATTTCCTGTGTCGATAAACCAAGTAGATCGCGTCGCGAGTACGTATGATCGAATGATACGAAACGGAGACTCGCGCAAACATTTACGATCCGTGATGCTCGAAACATGGCTACGCGATCGCTAAATCGTGTCGGATCGTAAATATTGATCTTTGGCTCTATTACATACATCGTATTCTACCTATGGCAATTTAAATTCGATCGAAATGTCCGCGTTTCGGCTTCATAGTGATCAAACGCGGATGGTTTTACCGCGCATGCGCGGCGCATTTCGTATCAGTGAAGTAAAAAGTTTGGTTAAAATGGGGGATCAATATACATCAAAAATACATTTAATTGTGAAAAATAAATATATAACATATTTGTGTTTGTTAAATTTTGATATATATGTACATATAATGTTTAATATAGAATGTGAGACTATAATTACTATGTATACGTATATGCATAATATAATTCACACTTTTCCTTTATTTTGGGGATAGGAAAGGATGCTAAAATAATTTTAAACTTCATATACAGAGTGTCCTAAAAATGTCGGAGAACTTTGACAGAGATGATTCCTTGGGATATTCCAAATAACTCTTTTTCCTTAGCAAAAATGTCCGCATCGGCTTTGTTAAGGAGTTATTAACGAAAAACGCGGACCAATTAGAGCACGGCTATAGAGGACGGACTCTGGCTCGACCAATACCAACGCCACGCTCAACGGGACCTGTTGCCGAGCCGGAGTCCGTTCATTATAGCCACGCTCTGATTGGGCAGTGTTTTTCATTAATAAGAGGCGGAAATTTTCACCAAGAAAAAAGTTACTTCGAAAGACCTAAGATATGGCCCCTTTTAAGATTCTCCCACATTTTCGGGACACCCTGTATAATAAAAATATTCGTAAGTACTACGCTCGTTCTATCCTGAATTCTTCCGGTAGTTTCGCGCCAATAATACTGTTTATGCGTACTTTAGATACATTACTGCGCTGAACACACATGCGCGGAAAAACCCGTCCCATATCTTATGAACGGTGCTGATATGCGCAGATTTTCTGGCGCATGCGCGTCCAAAACAATGAGGTATTCATGTTACGTTGGGCCCTGTGGCAATTATATTGGCGAAAAAGCACTGGTATTCGCGGGACGAGAAACACGATACGGAACGAGTGTCCTACGAGTTACAAAATATACGCAAATACATATGTTACACATTCATTTTTCAAAATCAAATGATGCCAATTTTTAAAAATTTTTAAAGGGTAATCAAGATACCCTTTTTTTTTATCGAGAATTGTACTTTACTGATGCCAAAATCGCCGCGCATGCACGAGAACACCTGCGCAATATCTCAGCACTGCTAATGACTGGCGCCGCGCCGGTTGAAATTGAAACAAGATGACAGCGTCAGAGACATTTCCTGTTACGGAAGGTTACACTTTGTAAATATACAATACGGTTGCCGAGCTGTCGTCGTAGAGCCTGCAGGAACAGCTTTCACACCGAAGAAACTATCGGACCCGCATGATCGAGATTTAAGATAACGGTTACAATAACCGGTCGAGCCGACGAGAAACACGAAGAAAAATGGCGAAGCAATCGTACAGTATCGTCGTGTATTACGCGAAGAAAGAAAGAGGCATGTGTGGCTATTGCAAAAATACCAACATGAGCTTCACTTCTGGCAAGTACAAGCATTAGAGATTTCCTTTCGTTTAGAGGTCCGATGATCGTTCGTATTTCCGTTACGCACGGTCGCATCGTTTCGTTAAACTCTGTTCTATAGGTTAAGTCGCTTTCATGACAGGTCACAAGTCACGCATATGTGGGATTCGTTAGTATGTCGGAAGCTGTCTAATAAAAGAATTAATATCGTTTACGCGTAGCCCTTCCTATTCCGAGGTTAACGCATTTCAGGCATGCAGGCAGTCATCATGGAAGTACAAGATTATCAAGCTCTGATCGACAGAGGCTGGAGAAGAAGCGCTCGTTACTGCTACAAACCGTGCATGGACCAAACTTGTTGTCCCTCGTACACTATCAAGTGAGCATGCTAAAGTTATACTTACAGACTTTCGACCGACTGTTAGAATTTAAAGGAAATGTTTATAATAACCTGTGTCCCAACGCACTCGAGTCTATATTGTCTAAGGAATAATCATTCACGTAGGATCTGTAATTGTGTATCGTAGATGCGAAGCATTGAATTTTAAAATCACAAAGTCGCAGAAGAAGATCTTGAAGAGAATGGGAAAATTCCTAAGAAACGAGTTACAAAAGGATGATTTAATGGACACGAGCGAAGAAGAACGAGACAATACGGGTAGGCGCACCGTTGGTTTTAGATTTCTAAACGATGATGTATGGTTGTCTAACAGCTTCTGCGATCTACCATAGAAATCAGTCACCTTTCTCACTCCGGTAAACATTTGGAGGAAGGTGCTCCCGAGATAAAAGTCAAGGCTGTGGACGACGAAATTATCGCTAGATTACAGCCTACGAATTCGGAAAAGGGCGCGGTATCGGATCCGGGCACGCAACAAAATCAGCCGGAAAGTATACCTCGAGTAGCAAATCAGAACGAGAACTGCCAAACAGCCTCCAGAAGCTTAGAATCTGTAGAAATGAACCCGGCCAGAGGACCCTGTAAAAAAGCGAAACTTATGCGTATAGAGCGCAAGCAAAAGAAATTGTTGGCACAAGGAAAAACTCAAGCGGAAATAGACGCTATGTTCAAAAAAGATAAACAGCAAAACCAGGGGAAAAGCTTGGAGGAACTCTTTGATGAAATGTTAAATGGAACAAATAGACTGGAGGTAGGGCAATTACAACATGGTTCCTCGATTATTTTAGTTTGGTATTACATATATCATAAGTTGGTCCTCTTTTCTCCAATTTTTTTCGTCTAGAAGAAAAGTTTAGAGTGTCGAAAGAGTGCGATGTTAGATGAGAAAAAACTATATTCCGTATCTTTTTTTTTCTTAAGCTATAATTCAGTTGTAGTAGTTTGTTACGAGGATTAGTTTGATTTGCTTAGTGTTCGAATAAATGTATGTTAAATTTTTGAACCTTTACAAGCTCAAACTAGTTCGAACTACGCCAATGAGCTCCGAATACCTAACGACCGCAAAAAAGTCGTTCGAGGTATTCAAAAAATATCAGACAACGATACACGGAGTTCCAGAGCAGAAAGTTACAGAGAAACAATATATGGGATTTCTCGTGAAGTCGCCTTTACAGGTAATTTCATCATCTCCGATATCTTTTCGTCGATTGGCTATCCCAAGATTTGTGTTTGTCGATTCGCTGTCGCGCGCACACGACGTCTAATATCATACATAATTCTAACCGAAACCCTCATAAAGTAATACGAACAATACACGATTGGAGCAAAGTGGACCGTTTTACGATTTATGTCGTCCGTTTATTAAACGATCGCCTTTTCTGTTAGATCAAATCGGTCAGAGTAAAGTCTGACGAATTTCTCGAATCGTTCGACGCGAGTGCGGAACTTTACAAAAAATATCAGATGGCTATCCATGGAGAGTCAGCAGAGGAATGCGATAAAAAGACATTCCTCTACTTTTTTGTACAGCATCCTCTAAAGGTACACTTTGTATTCAACCAGTTTCATTATCTCGTTCGAGTCACGATAAGACTTCGGTAAACTTTTATAAATTATGTATGATATTACCGTGAAATTTGTGTTGCTGTTGCTTTTGTTTGTTTTGGTCCCTCGTAACGATGGTTACCGCTTTACATGTTGTTGCTATTGAGAAACCCGTATTAAAATTAAGATATCCTTAACTGTGAAACGTAGACCATTCGAAACTATTGAATACTCACCGCCAGTAGGCGACGCGTTGATCCTTATGTATTTGTCGGTTATAGAATGCTCAACTATGCTTTCGATTTTTAAGCCATGGACACCGGAGAATGGACCACCGTGTGGCTACGGTGCGTTTCACGAACAGTACTGGCTAGACAACGAACTGATAGCCGTCGGAGTAATAGACATTTTACCGCTTTGCGTTTCAAGCGTGTATTTCTTCTACGATCCAGCATACTCTTTTCTATCTCTCGGAACGCTTAGGTCTGTATCGAACACTATACTCCATTTGACAATGGTCGTTTCAACGACTAACCGACATATCCTCGTCGTAACGTACAACAATATCGTCCTGTTATTGTGCAGTTCTCTGCGAGAAGTTTACCTCACGAGGCAATTGAACAAATCGGCGAAGGATTTGCAATACTATTACATGGGATTCTACATACACTCGTGCCCGAAGATGCGATACAAGGCGAGAATGAAGCCGTCCAAGTTACTCTGTCCCGAGACTTACGAGTGGTTCGACATCGATCCCTGCATCAAAAAGCTGGACAAAGAGAAATATTGCCGGTTCAACGAAAACCTCGACGCCATTGATCAAGATGCTATAGTCGATACCGATAAGGTACTGGGACAACGCAGAACGTCGCCGTTTAAACCAGTCCTCCCGATCAATTTTTGAGAGATAAGAGTCTCGAACGATTTCGATGGCCACAATTCCATGTAATTAGTGTTTCTGTAGGTGAACGCGTAGACTGTAGAGGACACGTGAAGGTCGACCCTATGTTCCATTTTCACAGAGTACAAAGTTTCGAGCCGCTAGGGGGCTGTTTTAAATCGGCTGTTTTAATCCTGTAAAATGTAAAATATTTTAATAACGAGAAGAACGTAAACGAACATTTCATCGATCCGATCGATGAGTTTCGATCAACTTGCTTAATTTAATGGATCGTTCGTTCTCAGGTACTGGTTCTGTATCGACAAACAGCGATGCCGTTCAGAATCTACCGAGAACGAGTTCAGCAGCCGATAACGGAACAGGAAGAAGAGAAGAAGGAAGTCGAAGAATTCGCAACACTGGTTGGAATGAAGTGCGCTCAACGCATGTTGCTTTACCGTACTTAAGTCAACGATACTAAAAAAAAAAACGAAGAGAAAGTGAGCGAGTGAATGAGTGAACATATTTTTTCTTGTATTTGTTTCCTCGAAACGTGGGTTGCCCGTTTTAGCGCGGGTATTTCAAACGTGCTGCAGATTTTTGTGCATTTATAGCAATCGCTGCCGAATATAGTTTCGATCGATCGGTCGTTAAAAATGTGAATTCGCGCGACTGTAGCGGTATCGAAAAAGTATTTGCGATGATTCATGTATAGAACGCTAATAAAAGTTTTACCGAATCTCTCGCTCGTTTCCCAGAAATATTTCGAACTGTCGGGCGCTATCTTAACACCAAACTCGTTGATCGAAATCGAATAAATTCGATCTTGTCGTTTATACGAGGCAACGTATAGTGTGTCCAACGAAACGAAACAGTGGACCACTAGCATGCGTCGTTTGCTAACTATCCGAGAAGGGTAACTTCAACTATCTCGCACTCGAACGGTTATGTTTACGTTTACTGTCTTGCCTCGTTGGACAGAATATAGATATTGTGAATTCGGAGCTCGGTAGGTTTAGCTAGCGTTGTATAGTCGACAAAAGGAAAAGAAACAGATACGATTTAAACATACTTTATTAATTAATATCGTAAAAATCCGACAATCGCTCGTATTAGAAAACATTCGAAACGAAATCGCGTATAAAATAAAACGGTTTCATTTGGCATAGGTAGTTGTCGCCATGCAAACAACATGTCTTGTACTATAAAATTTCATGCCTGTGCGAGCTACGCGTAATGACGGTGATCGATTCATAAAACAGGCGTTCGCTAAAATATTTCACATCGAGAGAATCCGGCCAGCGGTTAAAAGTTCATTAGGTCTTGGTCATGGTCGTTGTAGACCGTGGCGAGTCATAGGGCCACGGCGTTGAATCGTTTAGACTTTAGACGAGACCGAACATGCTCGACGTCGGAGACCTAATTCCTTCGACCCCGTTCCGCGTCGTCTTCGTCGCTTATCTCGTTCCAACTCTGAATATTCCCGCTGCCGCCGAAGATGAAGATCACCATGCAGACGATGCACACGGCCGCCCCAATCCAAAACAGAATCTGCCACTTCTCTATGGGATTCTAGAACGGAGCGACAACCACTGTCAACTGCGATCCCGTTAGCGACTCGCGTACGGTTCCGACATCGAATCCGGCGCGCCATGTATCATATACCATATACCATATAGCGTCGTAAACATTTCAAGCGCCTGACAATCACAGTTGTTCGGGAAATCGTTACATCAACCTCGCGTACAGTTTACAGATATCCGTTCGCTCAAAGAGTACTTTAATCGATTGCGTTCCAACGTTTGCAAAGACTGAGAATTATGGAATTTTTTCTGGCAAAGTGCCATCGACGATGATAATGAAAACCGAACGGTTCCGTACTCGTGAAGCGACCGGCTGATACGTAGTTGGACCAAGCAACTGTTAGCGCCAACGATCGGCTTAGGTTTACCAAATCAGGATGATCAAGCATACCGCCCCTCCCTCGGCCACCGCGTGCGATGCAATGAATGAAAGCGGTGATGAAGTATTGTGCGATAGGTTATAAGCGATAGGCGATAGGTGTGTGCATGGATGAAGCATGGGTGCGACTTGTAGGTACTTCTCGTACTATAAACGAACCCAGATATAGAGACGAGCGGTACCCACCAGACGCAACCAGCGTAGACAGTGCGGACAGCAAAGAATGAAACACCCGCGATCCGTATTTCGTCTAGTGCACAGCCAATTAATTTTCCTAGCCCCGCGTGCCACATTTGCTCGTTTCAAAACGGGACAACCGCAACGTTGCGAGAACAAACAGACTCCGGATGCACCGCGTACACAATTCCCCAGTACTGCCCGTACTATGAGTTACGCAACACAGTACAAGGCTGTACCGAGGTCTCGAGTACGCCAAGAACACGATCTGCAAACGTTTCGACAATTCGCGTGACACCACGACCGTATTCGCTACACGGCTGGTTTCTTTCGCGACACAGCAGAGACCATTGCTCGAGTCGGAAGAATTGTCATTTGAAACACGCAAACGCATCGTCAACGGGAAGATCGTTTTCGAAATTTTGACAGACGATCGCGCCGCCACACGGTGTTGGGTCGCTCGCGAAAGTCGGTAGAAAATTAATATAACAAATAACAAATATAACAAAATAACTTGTAAATTAATCCGTTTTTGACGCCCGTAATGCTTTTTTCAAAGAGGACACGAACGTGCTTTGATTATTACCAACTACACGATACTGCTAACATTCTACGTCAAAAATTTTGTTAGACTCCATACTTTGACAATTGGAGTTTTTAGCAACTGTCTCGAACACAATGTGCAGGCGCGGCGCGGCGACATGCGGCGTAGACTCGACACAATTGTCTAAAAGACGAGATTACAAAACACAACGGCACAACGATTATTCTAACGAGGTGGTAAAAAGCGGTAAACGGTTAACGGATGGAAGCAAGCTGTACCATTTGCGCCAGCGGGCAAGAGAGAAAAAACGCTACTCACCCCGTACTTTCCAGCAATCTCCTCGACCAGCGGCGAGATGATCATGCCGGACGTGCTACCGACCGTGTTCATCAAGCCATATATGAAACCGGCGAAGTTCGGCGATAGGTCCTGGTTGTTCGACAGATTCGATATCGAGGCGGCGCCGTTGAAGCCGAGAGCGAGCACCAGGAACACGTTCGCCAGGACGAAACGACAGCCGACGTAGCCGACCAGTATCAGGAAGATGCCGGGGAGCAGGTGAGCTGGAACACGCAACGACGAATGGTTATAATTTATCCAACTAGTATCTTCGGATACCAGACATACGATATTATTCGACTAAGGTAAAGAATGCTTACAGAAAATAGTGGCGCCTTTTCTCAGCATGGTGAGACTGGTGAGCTGCTTGCGTTTGATGACATCGCCGGCCCAGCTGAAGAAGAAGCCGAAGAGCAGCCTGCCCGCCCACGGCACGCTGGCGGCGGCGCCTCCTTTGGTAAGCTGGAAGCCCAGTGCTTTAGTCAGGTAGAGCATCATCGAATTCTGGTAAAAGAACAGCAGGAACATGTTGCCGAAGTGGCAGCAGACCAGGCTGAGGAACGGCACCGACATCAGTATAGCCTTGAGGGGCGTTTGCTTGAGCGTCGGCTTCTTCGCCCTGACCGTACCCGCTTGTGACCTGAAACGAACGGATCTTTTTAGCAACACGTTTCCACGAGGAAAATTATAGAAGTAACGCAGAACGAATCTATCTACTGTAAAATGTACTGCTTCTCCTCGTCGGTGATGCCAGGATGCTCGGAAGGCGAGTCGTAGGTGAGGACCGCCCAGAACACGATCCACACCATCATCAACAACGAAGGAATGTACCAACCATTCTCCCATTTGAGCTGCTCCGCGATCGCGGCCACCATGGGGTAAGTGAGGATGGTGCCGAAGGTTCCGCCGAGCAAGGACCAAACGAACCTGGACTTCTCATCGGGCGGGGACCATTGAGCGACCAGGGAATGGCACGCGGGAAAGGTTACACCTCCCGCCAGACCTATCACCACTCTAGTCAGCAACAGAACCACCCAGTGCAACTGCGCCAAGATCGGACTGAGCAGAGACACTATGGCGGCCACCACGGAGGTCCAGAGGATCGCTTGTTTCGGCCCCCAACGAACCGCCATCAGTCCTCCCAATAAATTCCCTGGTACGTTCCCGTAGCTGTAAGCGGCTATCAGCTGGCCTCTGATCTCCGGCCTCCAGCCGAACGGCCTCCCGTCGACCACCACGACTTTGGACGGTCTGACGTCGTCCCCGTTCGCCGTGTCGCCAGCTTGTCGCGAGAACCGAGCGGTCACCCATTCCGCTTCCTCCTGTGCTCGTAACCGCTCGGACAAGATGTAGTCCTCGAGCTCCGCCCCCGGGTCCAGAAAGGATATCGCGCGACGCAACCGAGACTCGCTGCCGGCGCAAGCGCCGCCCGTTGCGTTACCGTTTGTCGCCTTGATCATCGGCACCACCAAGATCGGCATCTGCAGCCTGCACATGTAATTTGTCCAGCAGGCCGTGAACATCATCACGGCGATGATCACGCGCATCGGAATCCATCCTGAAAACAGACGTCTACGGTGAGATCGATGCGCGGTCAAGCGAGCAAACTCGATGCTAGTCCATTTATTCTATATGCATACTCTACAACAGCGGTCTCCAACCATTTAGGCTGCTATACGCCTCCGTAAAAGAAATTTTTTTCACCGCGCCTCCGTATCCAATGTAAGAAAAATCAAAATTACTTCACTGAATTTGTACTGTTACGATCTGAAGTTCATTTATTTGTAGATATTATGGTATGAACATTATTTTTTCTTTATTAACGGAGAACCGCGCCTCCCAGGTTGGAAACCGCTGCTCTACACCCATAGGAATATCGAAGTATACCAGCAATTGTTTCGCTACTTTCGAAAAATCTATAACCACGCTATCGACGAGTTCGCAGATTCTTTGCGCTTTCGTTTCGAAATCAATGGAGAACACGTTTCGATGCGGTAGATTTACCTATAACAGATCTTATTGCAAAAATCGCGACTAAAAGTTTCGTCGCTGAACTAAATCATTATCGAATTGTGGAATGAATCGTGTAGCTTATGGATTGGTTGAAATCGAACTATTTCATTGTGGAAAGTATTCGGATAATCATAATTCCACTGTAAACGTTTTTAGTTTGGCCGTTGCAGACCCGCGGATGGATCGGAGGCCCGTCCGAGCTGCGACTTACTTAGCAACCTCCATACCACGGAATCGGGACCGGTGAGAAACTCCGAAACGGCAGAGGCACCTTCCCGAATAGTATTCATAATTACCTCAACGAAACGGACTGTTTGCCGGAATCAAAGTAATTAGTCGCCGCGATGTACCGACTAGGAGCACGCGATTGCCATACCAACTGTTCGATGTTTCTCGAGTTCTACGAATTCGATTGTTTGAAATTCCAATTTGAATTTCTCCGCCTATGCGTTCAAGCCGCTAATTTCTTCTACATATTATACGTACATATATGTATGCGCAAAAGATGTGTACGTATTATTACGCACGTTATCCGGTAGATTTCAGTTATCGACTACGAGTATAGGAAAACTCTAGCTCGCGGCTGAGAAAGTTGTTCCTCCGAATTTATATAAGTTTGAAACACGTTCCGAAATTGACGTCAACTACCGACGAAGAGAACGAAGGAGAAGAGAATGAGGAAAATCACGAATGCTTTCTAAGCTGATCGAAATCTAGGCTAGTCTTTTGGTTTTCGACCGGAATACTCGATCGACTTTGGTAAGAACGATTCTGTTCGAAGACAAGGGTACCGCGTCATTCTCGATTCGTGAGAATTCCCGAAAATCGGACAGGAACGCTCGAAACTCGTCCCGTAAGCGGATAATATCTCGGATGAAACCGTGTCTTATGGATGTATACACGGTGCGCGTACGCCGAGTTACTCGAAAGTTTCCTGTAACGGTCTTCGAGTCACCTATCATGCCGGCACAACATCGTCGCAGCGCAATTACAAAAGAAAGTTCTCGAGCACTTTCCATCCGCTCCCCAACGGTGTATTTACAAACGACCCGCGTGTCCCATTGTTTACGAAATTATTGCTGCCTCTAATGGCAATGATGCCGCCACCGCCGCCGTTCCCCGTAACCTCGCGATCTCTTCGCGGTTTCCGTGTTCGTATCGAGCGAGAGAAAGAGGAATAGAACAACTCTACCGGAAGAATTTCGTAGGGAAAATTCCCATGCTAATCGATCCGCATACCGAAAATGCCTGAGATTCTTTGAGAACAAACTCGAACGTGCCAACCGAACCGCATAGATCGAGAGAAACCGGTTGCTCGATTCGGACGCGGGACAAGTCAGAAATATTTTGAAACGACTTCGGTGTACGACGAGCGTTTTGAAAAATCAACACTTTTTCTGAATTAACGATTCCATCTAGGGCAACGGGGTCGAAATCTGTCGAAACACTTACGCGGAATGAACGTTCTGTAGAACTGCTTGTACATGGTGGTGCTGGTTCGCCGAAGTGTTCGCAGAGGCCTAGACCACAGGACGCCGTCGCCTCAGCGTTCAGGACATTTCAGGATATCTTCTTCCGATGGGACCACGAAACGTTCGCGGGAGGAACTCGAGAGAAATTTGTACGCGAACACGCGGCCACGACTACGGGATACGAATACGAACCTGAATCGGTTGAACGTGTCACTGATGACACCGGTAATCCGGCAGGCGTATTTAAGGAGTCCGGTGCGACCGAGTGGGGATGCCAGGTACATCCCTTCCAAAGCCATGGAAACCAGGGGGAAAATCCCCAACGGAATTGGTCGGGACCGCTCGCGACGACCCCTACCTAGGGGGTCCTCGCAGGGTGCGCCCGAGATCCTTCCACGAACTTCCCCGACCCCCAAGGACGGACGCGCTTCCGGTCAAGCTTCGCCGGAATACGTGCGAAACGTTCGCAGGCTAAACCGACGAACCACCGTTCTTTCTTTCTCTCTTTCTTTTCCTTCGCTTTGCAAACCGCTCGATCGGTGTTCGGCCATCTCGCGAAGTCTTCCGACCCCGTGAAAGCGACGAAATTTTTAAAAGGAAAGGGAACTCCATTTTTCTAGGAAATTGGCTGGTAGCTACGCCTAAAAGGACGACAAGAAATTTCGACGATTACTCGAAACGTGCAGCGTGCTGTCTCGATCGATTCGTTCGACGTTTTCTCTTGCGGAATAAATCGATTTGTATTCGTTTGCCAGCGACACGACTGGAACGGCATGAAAATAGCGCGCGCGGTTACCGCGAAATTGTAACAGAGACTGATCTTCGCGTTTGAAAAGCAACTACACGCTCGGCCGGGGAGGGGACCTAATGCCCAACTCGCGTTGCCACCCGCGCCTCCTCCTCGCTTGCAATTCAATTGAACGTAATAAGCGTCGTTGCCCCTTGTCGTCCCGCGTGCGGGACACCGCCGCCTATTTGCCGTCTATTCCGCATCGTCGGGAGCGCGGTCTTCCTTAATTTCCAATCATTTTCCCGGTAATTTGCATAATTCAGGCGCGTACGGTCGCGACGGATGTACGCGACGCGTGCAAGTTCGCCGAAATCCTTTTCAAAGATCAGCGAATGTCTATTTCAAAGATTCACGATTTTATTGCATTAAATCGGGATTTTTCGCTGATACTAGTTTTTATCATACAATCGTCTAATTCGAAGCGATCTCGAAGCCGCTATTAGTTGTGTAGTACACAATGTTTGAAGTAACGTTGGAGACAGCTGTTTCACTTATTGTTGAACCGTAACTCTTTTCTTTCAGTGTTCGTTGCTTTCCATCTTCCTCGAAATTAACAAACATATTCTGGTATCATTGGTTAAATTCAGCTTTTACAGCTGTGATAGTGACGACTGCAAGACGAACGATCTCGGCATTCGCCTCGCGCGTCGATCGAGCGTCGATCGACCGGTGTCGGCGCGCGTAAACGTCGGCCGAGAGATGTTATTTCAAACAGGAAACTGTTCCCTTGCTACACTCTTGTTCGAGAACTCGCGAGAATAATAATAAACGAGCTCGTTTGAGCCGCTCGCGTCTCCGATAACATCGGGACAAGCGTATTCAATTTTCTGGAAACCTCGGAAAAATTGCAAAATAATGTTGCTGCGCTACACGACAGTATTTGATTCATCTGCATTCGCCGTACCGTTTTACCGGCGAATCACTCGAGATCGATGCTCCGTTCGTTACGCTTCGAGACAGTTTGATCAACGATCCCGGCTAAGTATCGTCGAATAACAAACATTGACATGAACTATTCAAAATGTAACACGTTCAACCTTCAGCGAGTTAAAAAACGTTTGTTGTCACTCGCTAAAAGTCCGGAAAAATGAAAACAGTAGAGTCGAAGGTTCTCGTAGCGATTGCTTCTGCAACTCTTTCAGATCGTATAAATCCTGTTGAACTCGTTGTATGAGAAAAATTCATTTTAAAGACAGACGGGAATTGTAACGAGTAAAATAGATCTGCGAAAACGTGCATCTCGATACACAGAATCGACAATGCGATATTGCAACAATGAACGGCTGAAACGTTTCAGGTAGAGCAGTGTTATTCAAACTGTGTTCCACGGAACCCAGGGATTTCACAAAATGTCTTCAAGCGTGCCATAAACACACATAAAATATTCAAAAATAATACTTTCTTAACTTCTATTATAATATGATAAAAGAATATTGAAACTTTTTCTTTATGACCCCGGATTCCGCGAAATAATTTTATACTCATTAGGATGTCTAAAATTGACGAAATTTGAAGACCACTGAGGTCTGTTCGGGATTAAGGAAAATCACGAACCGTCCGGTAGGAGAGTAATTTCACTCGTGAACCGTTAGGTCGTCTTACGCGGTTCGCCGTGGCAGAACCTATTTTCCTAGCAAAATCCTCGAACCTCCAGTAAATCGGTGACGAACGGTTCGAGCCGGGTTCAATAGGCAATGGGCCCCTGAAAACGTCTACCTGGTCGCGTCTCCGGGTTCAGGTAATGCAAACCATCGGTTCGTCCTGCGACTTAAATATTCACCATTCAGGATAAGAATGAAACCGTCGAAGAGAAATTCGTCCTTTCTTCGTCAGAGATAATGCAACGTCACTCGGACAATCTTCAAATGCGCTACGCCGGGACAGTGTACACTCTGCTTCTTTGCTATCGTAGATAATAATAGGGGGTACGTGGATTGCGTTAAATCCACGTTTGCTCTTACAAAATTATCCGAAAATTAATTACACGAACGATATACGAACTCGTTAAAACACGACACCCTATTTTGTTTTATTTTGCCGTTTAAACAATCTGTCAATTTCTGTGGACTGCGGATTTTATGCATTTACGTATAACGAGTAGATAAAACACAAAATAGAAGAGACTGTCAGATACATTTAACGTTGCTGCTACGTTCTTTACCATCCATCGCAATTATTAAAAGAAGACATCAATTTTTATACAATTTTCTTTTCTTGCAATCGATACAGATCATTTTCAGTTTTCATACATATCCGCAAAATTATTCAATTTCGAAAAGCATCGAATAACATAGAATTAGCAATAATTCTCGGCGCAAGGTTCGATCAATATTAATTTAAAGCAAATTTGCGATTTTGCTAATTACACTTTCGACGTTTCGGTCCTAGTTTGGACCGTTTTCCAGAAAGATGGAAAAAGACCGCGTCTGTAAAAAAGTTTAGTGGAAATTTTAATTATAATATTAAACCTGGGTTATAACAATTTATAAAACTCTGTAAATTGAATCTTACATGCTTTATAACATAGAAGACCGAAACGTCGAAAGTGTAATTAGCAAAATCGCAAATTTGCTTTAAATTAATATTGATCGAACCTTGCGCCGAGAATTATTGCTAATTCTATATTAATTTAATTACGATCGAGAGAACAAGAGAAATATTTAGCATCGAATAACATTCTGCAACAGCTAAATGAAATAATGCCTGCTTACAGAAATGATAAATGGATTGTCGCTTCAAGGGGCCGCTTGAAAAACAAAGATGGCGGCGCGACGACAAGCCCAGGTATCCTGCGAGTCGGTAACTCCCCCTTGTCCTTTGCATGAAGCTTCGAAGGCCAAGGGATTTCCGAGTCCGATCTGAACAAGCGCGAACTCGTTCTCGGGACAAATGTAACAGTCGAACGAAACGATGTCAGATTGTTTAAACTTTAAAGAAGCGCAATTTTCAACTGGAACGTGATTTGCAATAATACAAAACCAGCTGAAAACTGCATAGGCTCCTCTTCCGAAAGATTGTTTTTACGGTTTGTTTCATTAAATGCTAAAGCGAAATAATAAGTTCGGAGCATAAAATTCGATTTTTCTGAAGTTCACGACACGCACCCTTCGTCCAGACACCCGTTCAATTGTCCGTCGAATATTCTCGTTATTTCGTGCATCAATGATCGTTGACATTTCACCCAACCCGTACATTTCGTAGAGACGGCTAGAGCCAAGAACCTTCAAGGTCAGCTTTCTCTTTTTAGACGATACCATAGTCTTTTTAAATGCCCTCGTTCCAAGCCATTTCCCCAGGTACGGCAAACAAAGATTTACGACAAGGCCATAAAACTTCTCGCTGGTATTGTTCCGTTCATATTTTCGAAGTTCTTCCGTGAAAATACGTCAATGATAGCTGTATGTACAGTTCCGTTAAGTTATGATAATTTTTATCCTATTTTATACATGTTGTCGTCACGATGTTGCATTTTACGTCATTCTAAAAAATTTCGTACGAATATCGTACGATTTGAAGAATTTCTCCGCGCCACGACGGCGAATGTAGTTACATAATTTTCTTTTACTATTACTTTCGATGTTATCGGTGTTATTCGAACATTGATACGGCTCGCGAATTACTCGCTTTGCGAGCGGCTGCTAGATAGCTGGTCCTTCGCGAGTAGAAACGTTCCATCTCGATGTACATGCTCGAAAATATTTACTTTATATACAATTGGTGCGTTAATCGGTGATAAAAAATCAACCGGCGATGATATGCTCGTTTTCAAGGATACAAAGTCCGCGAGACGCGGTCGACTGGCGGACAGAGAAAAATTCGTAAGTCGAACAGTTGACAGAAGTCGTACACCGTTCGTACCGTTCGCACCATTGTCAGCATTCTCCGAAAAATGAAAACCGGAAATCAAATTGTCGCCGAGGCCTTGAAGTATCAGGTACAACGATTCTCAATTATCCGTCCATTCGCTTTTCGATTTTAGTTTTTCCTCTGCTTCTTTGCTGACCGAACGCGTAGTCTCGCTTTTAAGGTTATGTTTTGTACACTCTGCGCGTAAAAGGCTTTCATAGTCGCGATGTCGTCGATATTGGTGTACAAATTGTTACATAAACAAAAATGCCGTTCCCCGATTCTTTAACATTTCGAGTATGTTGTATAAAGTGTCTATGGGGTTTTTCTTATCACTAGACTGCGGATTTTTATGCATTCATAAAGAAATTAACTGGATGAAATAGAAAACAGTAAAAAATATGAAAAATCCAAGAATATTGTTATGTTGTTTTCAACATGAAAAGACTATTAAGGGGTGAAATAAATTTTGATTTATGCAGAATATTTTTATTTATCCATAAAGATCCGCACTCTACTTATCACAAAACGGGCACACAATGCAAATTCGATATCTCGATGGGTTTATGTAATTAACTGTTCGCGAAAAAAAATACAATTCGTTCTAATAGATATTTGCAAAGAACAAACAAAAAAAAATTTTATTTCACTTTTAAACATTGATGAGATCGAATCGACATCAACAAACAAACGAGATCATTCGAGTCCACGATTGTTTCCAATATTATATGTGTTTTGGGATAAGACCTTCGCATGCAAGACGAATCTAATTGGCTATTAAGCGCACGTGTTTCCGCTGTTATTGGTCGAAATCGTCGAATCGAAAAAAGGGGACAGCCCTTTCAAATCACAGTTTGATCACGACGAAAAAAAGAAAGAGAAAGAAAACTCACGTTTCCTCGGCCTCGAGATAAGCGGAAGATGTTCCTCTGCGTTGCGGGGCATCGCGTATTCGATTCCCCGATTTATTCCGGATAAACGCGATTTCGTAGACGATTTAACGAACAATTTTGAGACTCTCGAGCTTCTGTGACGCTTGTTGCTTCTTTATTCGACGCGACGCATTTAACTTTATTGATAATGGATACATAAATCAGTAACACGCGAAGTCGAGAATAAAGAAAGCTTTCGACTACGGCAACGCTAACGTCGGGTTCGAACTTGTCGATGCATCGACCAATATTATTGTTCGTTCGACTGCGCGAAAATTCGTTTACCGATTGGCGTGGAATAGAAATGGTTGCGGGGCTCGTAATTTCGAGTTGATAACAGCCCTGTATGCAGAGGCGCATTAAATTTCTTCATCTTTCTCGCTTGCAAGGCTTATCGCAATCGATGGTTTCCCCTCGACTGCTGTGTTGCTCCGACACTGTGGGAAGATTACGCGTATCGCGTATTTACACCACCGTGCCAGTTGACTATCTATCAATAATAACAACGATAATGATAATATTATTATACGCTAACTCGGATTCAATGTTTCATTGGAATTATCTTATCCATAACGATATATTGTTTAACAGGACATCGAATATGTGTTTGGAATAATGGGACACCCCGTGATCGACCTAGCGTTATGCATGCAGTCCGCGGGTCTCCAGTATCTTGGCTTTCGAAACGAACAAGCCGCGTGCTATGCCGCCCAAGCGTACGGATACCTGACCAGTAAGCAAGGATTCGAAACGAGGATCGTTCGCGCCGAAACTTCATGATCGAAAAATTTCGTTAACACTAAACCTACCACTGTCAAATCACCGGTTTTATATTTTTCATTTTACAATTACTGCAAATATGAAGTCACATGGAAATTGATCCGCTAATTTTCTTTGTCCAAGCAGGTATTGCGTTAAAAATTTGCAGGAAATCTAGATGAATAGATCTTGTCATTTTTGCAAGCTGAAACATTTCGATCGCTTTTAGCGTTCGGTAGGTTTAGCGTTAACGCCAAGCGCGGTCAAAGTCAGCAGATTCCTAATACAGTACCAGAGAAACGAATGACAATTTTTTGTTTGAGTATTCCTCTACCGCTTTTCTCATATGCACATACTTGAGCATTAATTATTTTTTGTTTTAATTAGGAAAACCAGCGGTCGTATTATGCGTTTCCGGGCCAGGCTTGCTGCACGTCATCGGTGGAATGGCCAACGCTCAAGTGAACTGTTGGTGAGCCTCGTGTCCAGATCACTAGCGAGCTCTACCTTCGTATTTTCAAAGAGGATTACGAATTGTATTACGATAGAAGCACGCGATTAACTGAGAGCTATTAATGCAATATGCTATGACGATGCATCCGTATCGTATGTATCTCGCATCCGATGGTAATTCGATATCAGACGATTATGATCAATTACGTAACCGGGTTGCGTTCATTGTGCCATATTATTAAAAAAAAAAAAACAGAAAAAAATACGCTGCACGTGAGTTATATAAACATATCGTGCAGCGGAGTCAGGTTAAACGATATTCTGCGGAAACGCTAAACCGAAGAATATACATATGCATGCAGTCGGTTCTTCAAAATTGCAGAATTACAGAACAAACTATTTTCCAGCTGAATTTCCAGATATTCATAATTTTATAAGATTGAGCGTTAGACTGCGGATTCGATGCATTCGTCGCAAACACACGTGGATGAAATTTGAAACGATAGAAGAGTCTCCATGTAGATTTTGTTTCTTGCGAATTCCGCACGAAGCAGAATTAATTATTAGCAGTTTATATCTAACTTATAAACCAACTATATTTAATTATTATATATTGTTTACTGATGGGCGCGGTCAGTGAAACAATCGTGCCTGCGATTGAAACGCGTCAAGTATGAATTTTGATGCAGGCCTGTCATTGTCATCGGCGGATCTTGTGCAGAGGATCACGAGGGTCTCGGCGGTTTTCAGGAATGGCCGCAGGTAGAGTCCAGTAAGCCCTATTGTAAATACGCTGCCAGACCACCGATGGCGGTTCTCGTGCCGCTTCACGTCGAGAAGGCTGTTCGCCTCTCTACTTACGGTCGTCCAGGTATACACCTCTATTTCCGTTTCCAGCAATTTACAACTGCAAGACAATGCACCGCACAAATCATCGGTCATCTTCTTTACAGGGGTAGCGTACTTGGACTTACCGGCCACCTTGTTGAATCAGACCGTCGACGACGAAAAAATATACAAAGCGAACCGTTGCCCACCCCCGCCATTGGTATTTCCGGACCATCGACTGATACAACAAGCGGCGGCTTTGCTCATGGGCGCGAAGAAACCGCTTTTGATCGTTGGAAAAGGTTTGCGCCTTGTCCTTCCTACGCGTCAAACGCTTCAACATTTATCATTCCGCATTTGGAGAGATTTCAAAAAAAAAAGGAACGACTTGGACATGTTCCCTAGAGATTCGGTCAGAGTCTATTTCTTTCGCGACAACCTTGTATTCCTTTTATTAACGCATTTGCATCGTTATCGTTAGCGTATATAAATACATAGTTTTAAATTGTTCCTTTTGTATATAATTAAGATATTGGTCAGAAGAGCATTATACTTCATTCTTCATACGCCATTATGATGCAAACGAGCTAACGCAAACTGTACCCTCGATACGCAGGAGCTGCTTACGGCCGAGCCGAGAAAGAAGTTCGCAGTCTCGTGTACTCCACCGGCATTCCCTTCCTACCGACGCCAATGGGAAAGGGTGTTGTCCCGGACACGGACGAACGATGCGTTTCCAGCGCGAGAACTTTCGCGTTGCAGCAAAGCGACGTTATCTTATTGCTAGGCGCTCGGCTAAATTGGATGTTGCATTTTGGCAAACCACCTCGTTTCCAGCCTAACGTTAAAGTCATACAGGTAGATATTATATTAGGTCTTGTGAACGTGAACGAAGCAACTGTATAAAATTCAGATTATTGTATCGTAGGTGGACATATGTCCGGAAGAGCTGCACAATTCTGTAACCTCCACTGTTGCGATACAGTCCGACGTGTCCACCGCCGTCGAAGGCCTGGTTAACATTTTGAAAGCTCGCAATTGGACTGTCGAAGATAGTAACCCATGGTGGCGAGACCTCTTAACCAAGGCGAAGAAAAATAGAGCCGTGGTTCATGTAAACTAAACATTCTGCAACCTTAATCGATTTCTATATCAGGATTCGCGCAATCCTTTCTTATTTACTTTCCTTTTGCAGGCAATGGCGATGAATGTCTCGGTACCGTTGAACTACTACACCGTCTTCAAGCATATTCAGGATATGATTCCGCCAAGTAGATGCCCCATTTAGTATACGTGAATTTTAACTCTCCGTCTACAACCTGGATCGTTTATAAGCAGAGCGAAATTTCACTCTTGAATTTCTTTCTTCCCAAGATTTACTTGTTGAGAGCACATTCATTTGTTCCCATTAATGCTCTAAACATTTGACGTTTCAACGATTATATATTAAAGTAGAGATCTCGATACTTATTCTAGAATTTAAAAATCTTTTTTAGAATCTAGAACGGTAAAGAAAAAATTAGTCGCGAACATACCTGGCTCGGTATGCGAACGACGTCGACAAGAATAAGATTGCAGACAGAGGGTTAATATAACGAACGGAATGAATCATTTACGTTAGTCCATATTTTTCAGACTGTCTTATTTGTTCGGAGGGAGCCAACACAATGGATATCGGAAAAACGATATTGTTAAACGACGAACCGCGGCATAGATTAGACGCAGGTACCTTCGGTACTATGGGAGTGGGTTTAGGTTTCGGTATTGCTGCCGCCCTTTATTGTAAGAATAATGCACCCGCGAAGAGAGTGATTTGCGTAGAAGGTGACAGCGCCTTTGGATTCTCTGGCATGGAAATCGAAACGATGTTCCGGTAAAACTTAATGCACCGATGGAAAACAATACTAATTGTTTCGTGTCGTTTCGGCAGGGACACGAATTCATTCTCGTGATTTTAACATTTCAGGTACAAATTACCTATCATTATTATTATCGTTAACAATAATGGTATTTACGGCGGGTTGGACGGTGAAACGTTCCGGCAATTACAGGCATCGGGCGAGCCCACACAGGTGTACGTTTCTAATATGCCGAAAATATTATAAATAATTTTTAGCCGTACACCGTATCGCGTATACCAATTTTTCGTTTCACTGTTTAGAACACCACCATTTTCGTTAACGTCTGAAACTCATTACGAGAAGATGATGGAAATGTTTGGCAGAAAAGGACACTTTTGCACAACCGTTCAAGATATACAGCAAGCAGTGAAATCATGCCTTCAAGTACGCACAATCAGAGTTTAAAATTTGCTTACAAGGAAAACAATTGTTGTAATCGTACGATGCTTTACAGGTAAAAGATGCTCCCAGCCTAATAAACATCATGATTCACCCTCAAGCCGATCGCAAAGAGCAAAAGTTCAGCTGGTTAACAGAATCAAAATTATAAACAAATTTTCCTGTCGAGTGAAAAGCATTAGTTTTATATTTTTTATATTAAGTTAATGTGTATATAAAAATATTTAGTAAAAAATCACCAACATTACACATTATTTAAATAGGCTATTATTTTTTCCTGCAATTCGGCAGAATTTTGAGAATCTTTCAAATTTATTTTGAATTCGTCCACGTCGGTCCCATTACTCTCAGCTTCCTCAACATGGAGTCCCATATCCTCTGCTACGGTGGTTAATGTTTTATTTGTACTGTCCACGGTTATACCAAGTTGTTTTACGAATTCATTAATCACGCTCAGCTCATCCTTTCTGAAAAGTAAGCTTTCGATTTATTTTCTATTTCGTACATTGAACGTGCAATTGAAAAACTGTTCGAATCTTACATATTCAATGTTAATTGTTTAATGGAAAATAACGTTTTCTGAATTTCAGTTTTAACATGCAAGTCTTTGTCGTCCGACTTCATAATTATCGTGTATTGTTATACTAGCGATCAAATCGATATTTACAGCAACAGGCGTAATAAAGTTGAATAGCGAGGGCATTCGTTGTAAAAATTAAATCATAAACTGATCGCGTGCTTTC
Organism: Lasioglossum leucozonium; assembly: GCA_028454225.1. NCBI lineage: Eukaryota > Metazoa > Arthropoda > Insecta > Hymenoptera > Halictidae > Lasioglossum > Lasioglossum leucozonium. Next base: position 4,249,796 of record CM052207.1, on the reverse strand, counting down.
CAAAATCTAAAAAAAGAAATAACGTAAAGTCGCAAATTAAACCGTGTCAAAGTTCAAAAAGTTTACCTTAGCTTACGACTTCCGCTTTTCGACAACCGCTACGGAATATAACATTCCCGCTTTCCCGCCTTCGTTTATCCTTATTCTCCGAGATGTAAATCGCGAAGTGGATTATATAAAATTACTTTACCAGTAAATATTTGCATGCAAACGATATTTCAAGTATTTCATTGTTGTTTACACGAGCATTGTTCTCACAGAAACGGAATGAATTGATAAATACATAATTAAATTGTCCAGCAGTGCAGAATATACTGTATACGCCTATAGATACGTGTATACATAGATGAAGCACCGCGTTAAAAACCGGGAACAAGGACGAGGATCGGCAACGGCAACGACTCCTTCGAATGTAAATGACGCCTAAGATATTACGATTTCCACGCACCACGGTAACAGGAACGCTAATTTTCGATTGGTCGTTCCAGTGTCTCGATTAGGTTCGGCAAAGGTGGAAATGTATTTTCACGCCTGCGTGACGAACGGAAATCTATTAGCTTGAAAATCGAAAATGGTTTCTCTGGAAAAATCGTGATTGTTGAATTTTGTTGTAAATGAAATTTCGGGACGTTAACCCGGTCCCTTACGAAAATAACGTCCTGCCAATGGGGACACGTAGAAACAGTTGACTGTCGTTTCGCCAATGCATGCGAGTTGACGTCACTTGAAATCGTAACCGCATGAAACAGAACCTTGAAACCGTAAATTATCGTTGAAAAAAGTCATGACACCGAAAACACCGTTCACAGAACAAGCCGAGCAGACGAAACGTGTTGCGACGACGATGCAGGGATCCCCGTGAACCGTGGAGCCTGCGGACGCTCGAGGTTAATCCATTCTGTGGTACATCAGCCACACCAAATGCTATCGCAGCTTCGACGTAATTTCGCTCGTGTGCCAGACTTTTTTATCAGCTGATGCATTCGGTGTCGTCCCTCAGAACTGTGTGATTCAAACGATCAACCAAGGGTTTTCAGTGGTTCGGCCGAGCCGAGTATTGTCATGGCAGATTTCGCGTTGAACGAGCTCAGCGGCGATCAAACCGAGAAGATTCTGCAGTTCCAGGTGACTCGACGGTTACACAGCTTTCCTTCGACTGTTCTTTCATAGTCCCAACAAATCAACATCGTTTCAATGCTTGCAGGATTTGACGGGCATCGAAGATCTGTCCATCTGTAGGGATGTTTTGCAGAGACACAACTGGAATTTGGAGGTTGCTGTTCAGGTAAATACCTTTAACCTTTTCGCGTTCAGTTTCATGCATGGACATTCCAACATTGATATCATTAATACAAGAATCCTAAAAGAATTCTTGACTATCGCTGTACATGCACATTGTTACTCCGATGTATTTATTTGATTGTTTGCCTTTCTGTACTTCCGTTAGGAACAGCTAAACCTGTACGAAGGACGGCCTTCTATGTACGCGCAAGACTCACGATCGAGACCGCCGCAAGTTGTCGACGATAGTAGTTCTAGAATATATTTTAATTATTCTGGAAGCTCTGGCGGCAGTGGTAGTAATTTATCGTACATCTTTTCCCTCATTTACAAAAGAGTGATCAGTATCCTGCAATTAGTTCTTTCAATATTTAGGGGAAACGCTAGACCCGGTAAGTTTTACCTGTGTACAGAAGCTAGTTAACGGAAGCCTTCGAGAATTTGTAGAACAGATTAAAATGGTCATTATGGTTTTCAAGTGTCCTCTGATCCGGTGGAAGATGTAATTAGCTTCATTCGAGTCTACGAGGAACGTTACGGTAGTAGTCATCCCGTTTTTTATCAAGGCTCCTACAGCCAGGCTCTCTCAGATGCGAAACAAGAATTAAGATTTTTACTGGTATATCTACATAAAGATGAAGCCCAAGACATTGATCACTGGTGCAGGTAATTACCCAAACAGGAAACTATACGACTACATCATGAATAATTATTGAACCAACCTCAGACTAGGAATATTACGGACCACGTAAATGTAAATAATACCAAGCTTTTGTGTACAGGAATACGCTAAATAATCCAGAAGTAGTTCAATTTACAAATATCCATACTTTATTCTGGGCATGTAACGTACAATCTGGAGAAGGCTACAAAGTGGCGGAAGCCCTCAGACCCGGTACTTATCCCTTTCTGGCCATCATCGTTTTAAAAGATAACAGGATGACAATGGTTGGCCGGTATGTAATGTAACACGCATCTTTTATTGCGTTTTCAGAAGAATAGTAATTATTGAAACTTGCATTTCATTGCGTTGTAGAATGGAGGGTACGCCGCTTCCTTTTGACGTTATAACTCACCTAGAGGCAATTATAGATCACAACGAAATTAATTTAATACTAGCTCGTCAAGAAAGGTAAGGCGATAATAGAAATATTTTGATTTTGAACAACATAATTTACCGCATACTTCTTGCCTTTCTTTGAACGCAGAGCGGAACGCAGCGCGGCGCAATCGTTACGTCAGCAACAGGATCAAGCGTACGAGGAGTCATTGCGCGCTGATCAAGAGAAGGATCGGAAAAGAGAAGAGGAACGAAGAGCTCGCGAAGAGCAGGAGGCTCGAGAAAAAGAGCAATTGAATGCACAAGAATTGGAAATTCAGCGTATTCGTCACGAGAAAGAACTGACTGTTCACAAAGTACCAGTGGAACCAGAACCGAGTAACCCTAATGTATGTCATCTTCAAATTAAACTCGGGGAAAGGACGATGAAAAGGCGTTTCCTAATGTCAGACACAATAATGGTAAATGCTAGAGCTGGCGTTTAATCGGTCGACGTCTTGATTCGTTAATGCTCAATCAACTTGTTTATTTTCTAGGATGTGTATCACTGGATTTTTAGTCAACCGGACTCACCAGCATGTTTCGAAATAACTACAAGTTTTCCGAAGAGAATTCTGTACCCATCCCTAGAGATCTCAACATTGTCAGCTGCTGGATTAACTCATAGGGAAGTTCTTCATATTAATGACTTAGACGATTAACCTCTATTGATTATTCAGTGCTGCATTCTTTGTGTTTAAGTATCATTCCGCGGAAAAAGATGATACTATCGTAAGAGACATTTATCAAAAAGATGAGAACATGTGTGTGTGCGTATATATATACAAAGAAATATACATGTATATATACATGCATTTAAACACACCTCAAACACACACACACAAACAAACACACAGACACACACGCGAGTATGTATATATGCATACATACATATACATATATATTTGATACATTCGAGTATTTAATGGGAAGCGTAGTTCGGTGACAGGAACGCAAATGTGAAACAGGTCCACGAATACTATCGGAAAGAAATGAATGAATCGAAAAAACCATGTTGTGTCAGAAGTCTAGTACAGACCTGCCTGTATCGGTCGCTGGCATAGTACGTATCTCGCGTACCATGATTGAAATCGCTCCACTGAAATACCCATTGAATTAGAAAAAGCCCATATTTCGTTCTAGAACACAAAAAGAGAAACTTCTATATGATTTCACTAAAGCTGTACACCAAACATTTCTTATACTCGTCTTAATATTTTATAGCTTAAATGAACTTCTGTAATAAGCTGACTAAGAAGTGTAATTTATTTTTAAAAAAGCGAAAAAAATTAAGAAAAAGAAAACAGATGCTAGGTGTATGGACAACGCGCAGTAGTTATAATTAAAGCACAGATTCTAATGTACGGATACGAATTATAAAAAGTTGTGTGTGGTATTACAACGTTGAACTGTTTCAAATCTGTACTTTAAATGTAACTAAAATGGAATTTTTAGCAAGTGCGGTTCCTTCCGCGTTGAATCGTTTACGCAGTTCTGGTAAGTCAGAAATCGAATATCGGATGTCTGATAAAACGAGAGTGGTCCAAATCCACGTTACAGGCTTATCGAACACATTGAATTGTACTTGATGCAAATTTCTGTATCAGAAAGAAAAAAAAAACGTTAAGTGATAATAGTTTATCCTAGAAGATAATAATTCTACTTTTTTCTTTTGTATATCACAAGTCAATGAACACGCACCTAACGATAACTATTTTTTTTTCTTTCTCTCAGTTTGTCTTTTCGGCCTTCTGTAATCGAAGGCTACATTAAACATTGACTTATACGTACGTGTATATATATACACAAATATATATGTATATATATTTTTTTTAATATTCTATCATCATAGAGAAACATATGAACGATTGCCGTTGTACATTTGAAGTAATTTTTTCGTTATACTACCGAGGGATTTAAGGAACATTATTGGTTTATACATGTGGGGATTTTGGAACGTAATTATGTATAATTTTCTGCATATTAATTTGGAACGTTCATCGATCGATATTTCTTTTCTGTACAAAAAGAAGCCGAAGGAAAATAAGCGATAGTGACGAAACATACGTCACTTATAAATTTGTATTGCTCCTATTGAATATTCTATAAAGTCGATAGAAAATGTTCAAGAGCAATCCATAGCATTTATACATGCATATATATATACATATAAATATCTAAATTGTTTCATAAAAGGAAAACTACAAACACTGTTTGTGCTATGCATCAGATTTGTTAATCATTAAAAGTAAACTTTTGTATGCATATTTTGTGATATAGTTTTGATACGTGTTCATTTTTCCTTTAGATACTTTTCTATACGTAGGAGAACAATTTCGAAACCGGCTGGTGTCTGATGCTGGGCATTGCTACTCTTTGTTATCAATTAATGCTTAAATAAACACATTTTAGAATACAAATGTACCGTTTGCGTATATATATATATATATTATTTTGCACGAATAATAATGCAGTGAAATTGTAAACACTAAATACGTTTCGAATGGCAAGCATCAGATGCGAGCGTGCGTTCTGATTAAACTGCAAGAGAGAGAGAGAGAAAGAGACTACGTGAAACCATTGAAATTTTCAGATGACGTTTCTATTTACATATTTTGTTTTACTTGTTACGCGGAAAAAAACATAGCAAGCCAGATCGATCATCATTTGTCGTTGAACATCAGTCAATTGACAAAATGGTTCATTGAACTGTCACACTGCTTTAAACATATAAAAATGTTTATTTACTTTGTGGCTTTAATATTTACGCCACTTATTATTTTTGGACTAGTGCACGCCAGATGCTTGTAAGTGAATTCATAATTGTATAAACGACTTTCTGAAAAAATCTCCGAAGATTTACTACGTTGTGTTTTACCTCAGGGGTAACTGGCTAAGATCAAAAGCTCGAAATTCTTTGACCATATGCAGCGGTCTGGTTCGTAGACCTCGGATCGAGACATTGACAATCAACGAAGATACTGGGAACGTATGCGCGCACGAGAGATTCTTCGGTACAACGGAAGAGGTAGCAGAGCCTGAGAGGCTGTCGACGCAAGGGTCGTTGTTCGATAGTAAAGAAGGGTCGCGGACTGATTATCTGACAGAGATTTTGCAGACCGAAAGGAAATTGAATAATCTAAGCCCTCCAACGTATTCCTTTGAGAATGTACTTCCAGAAGCCAGAGAAAGAGACTCAGAATTGTCTGGTAAAACAAATGTTATTTTTGTATCATCGACTATTTAAAGTTTAAATTTTAAACTAAACCTCTTTCTGAAAAGCACGAGCTTTGAAGCTTTCTTGCAGGTAAAAATGCTAAAAAAAAACATATTCTGCTCTATTGTAGGAACACGAGCGAGAAAGGACAACTTGTTCGAATCTCTAAAAAGTACGATCGAAAAGAGTACGAATCCATCGGCCCGATTAAATACTACCCAAATATACAATTTAATTCTGAAAGAAACTATCAAAGAGGACCGAGCCAGACAGAAATTGTTGGAAACCGAGAGAAGAAGGGTCTACAATAATTTAACATCACCGTTAAACATGTAAAGAAATTACGCCTTATCAACTTGGTGGCTTATTAACTCTCTAAATCGTTAACGCACAAACTATTCTATTTGTCTGTTTAAATTGCAGAACTGAAGAAGCTCCTTCGTCGTCAGAAAATGTGTCCGAACACGAAGGTGAAAGCAGTGAGAATCTACAGAATTCTACCATTTAAATCATAAAATGTAATAACGATCACGGATAAATAAAATTTCATTGTACCGATAACCGAAACCATATGGTGTTATCAAATGAGTTATTTAATCGCATTATGTGATGATAAATACTGTACACTAATTTTCTATTGACCGATACTTATGAATCAATAAATGTAACGACATTTAAAAAGTTTGGACTAATTATTTAATTTATTCAACGAAAGTATTAATAGTATTCAATCATTTTTATTTATTTTCATATTTTACGGTGGCGGTTACCTCCTATGCTCGTCACCAGATGGACAATTAGTAAAACCCCTTCTCGCTACTACCTGATCCGTCACCGATTCGTATATATACCACAGACGAGGTATAAGGATAGACGTGTCATACAATGTATTTTTTTGTCACACGTTTTTGGGGTCACGTAACCCCATTCCCATTTTAGTGTCACATTCTGTATTACCAACTGGAACTGAAATATACTGATAGCGATCTTAGCGGTAGGAATTAAAATTAAAAATAGCTATACTGCAGTCCCGCGAAGATATAAAATATGGTTTTCTAAAATGCATCAACGATTTCAAATACTACTTTCGATTATGATTAGTTTAGATTATTTAAACCTTAAGTTGGGTATAAATAATAAATGAATGAAACTGTACGTACAATGAAGTATAATATATGTTGTAAACAGCCAAATATTAATATGTATTTATTGATCAACTATGTATTGCTTTGAACAATAAGAAGAGAAATAAATCAACAAGGGTATCGTTAAATAATCATATGTGCATTATATAGCAATTAAATTACTTTTATGAAAATTTTCATGAACATTACTAAACAATGGCATTGATAACTTATTAATACAAAGCTAAGCTTTAAACGCAACTTCATTATATAAATAGCCTCAAATCAGTAAATATATTTGAAATTTCAACACCACCCAGTCAACAACGTCTGCCTCGAGCCCATATCGATCATAGCCTGCAATCATACGATACGAGCAGAATGCGGGCTCTATGGTGTCAGCATGGTGCTCGAAGCACGCGATGCTCTGAATATGCCCTGATTTGGACAGCAGACCCTACCAGCAGAAATATAGGCTTATTCGGAAGTAGAAGTATTGTGTTCTACCGGCAGAGTGTGCTGGCACAACTTGAGGGCAGCAAGAGGGCAGAACGAAGGCACGCCGTGGCGCCGTTATAGAGGGCAGGTCGGTTGCACTAATGTGGTGGTGTCGTAACCTTAGACCATATATACGATCTTAGGTATATATGATCTAAGGTCGGTACCAGGGGGTATAAGCTGGCGTGTTAAAAATGAAACCAGAATTTCAGCGCTCCTTATGTCCCAGGGCCGAACTAATAACAGTATATATAGATATAAACGCTACTCACTTACACACAGATACTCGCGTGACTCACATAACCCTATATATATACTATAGCTAATATTGAGCTATATGAAAATGGTAGAAAAAAATTAATACAGCTTCAAATAAAATTAAATGTTTATTATATAATTAAGTATTTTAATTTACATATATGCTTCATACAATTATATATTTTAATTTACATTTACATATAATTACGCTTCATATAATTATTTTATTTTACATTAATATATACACGCTTCATATAATGAACTAGTTTATGAGTACTTGCGCTCGTTGAAGGTTCATCAATGGCTCTACTTTCATTGGAATCATCATTTTTATTACCTTCTGCTCTTCCTTTATCTTCTTCCCTGGAACGCTTGAGGTTTCTTGGCATCTGAACACCTAATAGAAATTTTTTGTTAGTAAAGCTTAATACAAATTGATATAAATAATAAGAACACACTGCTCCTACCAACCTTCAGTAATATGAGTACTTGCGCTCGTTGAAGGTTCATCAATGGCTCTACTTTCATTGGAATCATCATTTTTATTACTTTCAGTTTCATTATACGAGAAATGATCCCGTGGAACTTCAATAGGATCTGTGAATATAAAGACAAGATATATTATCGCACTTAACTATATTTCTACATGAATAAATAATATATAAATACCTGGTAAATATAAACTTGGTACTGCAGACCGAGCAAGGCCTCGCCGAAAAAAATATTTGGCCTCAAAATGGTGATTGCATATTGCCCGTTCCAAAAGTAATTTCTCTGGCAAATGCAATGTCTTTGTTCCCAGTCACAGAGAGCCACTTAGAAAGTCTTTTCTCGTATTTTGTGTCCTTTGGAAATTTATATAACTTGCTATGATTGCCGGGGCAATTAGGAACTACGCACCGTTTCGCAACCATAGCTACTTTTTTAGTTTTTCAGTCAGTACACTGCACTACACTCACTACACTGCACTACACTCACTACACTGCACTACTCTAATTTGCACTTAATCAACTTCGCGTGGCTTCGACCGGCTTCGATTCGAATCAAATATACGCCATGGACGCATGTGGACGCGCGTCCTGCGTGGATCAGCTGGGATCAGCGTGGATCACTGCGCATGCGCCCTCATCACGTGATGGAGAACACTAGCGCTACGTACAACTCAGGGCGGAAGTTTAGTGATTAAATTTATCCCATTACAGCTTATACCCCCTGGTCGGTACTCGCTTTTCCAGCAGAGTCGAGTACATACTCGCATAAAGCGAGTGGCTGGTAGTCGGGAACCGGATTTTCCTGAAACTTGCTGTATTTGAAGATGACTTATTCAATTGTAATTTAGCAAAGCAGTAGCGCGCGCTTCTCAAGATTTCCCGAGAAAAGTGCATTTGAAAATCAGTTTACGCGTTCATAAGGAGTTCACGTTAATCTATGAACAAGAACTGCATTGGCTGAGGGCACTGCGAGAAAAACTGGTAATCAGTTGATCGCTGGTTCGAGTCTTGCTGTCGACACATTTTTTTAATCTTTTTTTTCAGTTTTAATCCTACCATTTATTTGTTTAAATACAAACTCCATGTTTTCTATTTGTGGGTATTGACGAAAAATCAAACATAAAAAGACTACAGAGCTCATCTGCAGGCCTAGTCGAGATTTTATGACGTTACGACCTTAGACCATATATACCTAAGATCGTATATATGGTCTAAGATTACGACACCACCACATTAGTGCAACCGACCTGCCCTCTATAACGACGCCACGGCGTGCCTTCGTTCTGCCCTCTTGCTGCCCTCAAGTTGTGCCAGCATACTCTGCCGGCAGGGACATAGGCTTATTCGGAAGTAGAAGTATTATGTTCTGCCGGCAGCACTGCTGTCCAAATCAAAGCAGAATCAAAGCATTTTGCTTACTGGGCAATTATTACTATATTTATTAACAATAAATAAAAATTTGTTTATACGAGTGGAAAAAAACATTCGTTCACCTTAAAATGACTACAAGAATAAAAAGCTTTATATTCGCATGCATACGATTCTACTTTGCAAAATAAAATCATAACATATTTTGCGAAATTATGCTGGATGACCAAAATACCCTATGTTAGCCAAACATTTTACTTTACGAACGCTAAAATCGTCGCTCATGAGCGAAAACAACTGTCCAATAGCCAATTTCCCATCAGTACCTCAAGCTTCAAGGACCAGTCAGCATGGACTTTAGTAAACCAAGAGCGTATTTATGTCGAAAGCGTGTGGGGAACTATTACTGGCGGGAAATTGCCATAATTATGTATTTTGTGCACACATGTATATATTTATATACACACATACACATGTTATAAATTCATTTTAAATTCAAAATTAAGGCATAACAAATTTTGCGAAGTTATGTGGGGTGAATAAGGTACCCCATTTCAGCCAAATGTGTTACGTTACTGACGTTAAAATTCTCGCACATGCGCATGAGAAGCGCACAATATCTCCACGCTGGTTCCAGTTTCAGGTAAGTAAGTATCTTATCTACTACCATAAGAGTACAAAACACCCTAAGAGAGAAGGTAGTCTTGAGCTTGAGAGTCTTGCTATTGAAAATTAATTCATTCTCAGATTTGTGTTGTGTTCCGATTGGTTCCGATCGTTTTGTCATGATTATGAATTTATAAAGAATTTTCATATTTATAATTCTTCTTGTACTGTCTGCTGCAGAAATGAAATCAAGTTCATCGTCCCGAAATGGCGCTACCGAGAAGATGCTACGGAGACGAGAATGGAAGCTTGAACAAGAACGACAACGGCAACATGAAAGGTTAAAACAAAAGAAGATTTACGAATATGAAATGCAGCGCGCCCGTGAAAAAGGTTTGCTGCCTCCGAAACCTCCAAATCGTAGTAAGAGTCGGAGTAAATCTCCACGAAGTCGACCTAGAAGACCTTGTACTTCTAGCTCTACAAATACTCCAATTCTTTCTGCAAGGTAAATAAAGCTTAATGAAAATCTATTATAGAAAAAAGAATGCAAAACTATATATTTTTTTTAACAGCAACACAATAAAACAGAAATTTATTCTATGCTTTACTTTCCTATAAAAGATTAACATGTAGTCATTCAAAAGTGGTTTGTTGCATTTAAGATTAGAAACAGCAGATGGAAAAGAACCATTATTTAAGGGACCTGAAGGCACAAAGATCAATGCAGTTGAACTATGCAGAATTAAAGTAGATATTCATCGAAATATTCCTGGAAAATCAATAGACTCAAATCTTCAGCGGGATATTATCAATCCTGAAGATGTAGTAGTCAAAAGAAGAGCAGGTAAATTATTGTTTACACACTATAACTTTTTAACAACTTTTTCAGTTCTTCAATGAAGATTTGAAATCGAAAATAACATTGTCGCTGAAGATGAATATTTCTAGGACTTCCTACAAGTCATAATTGGGAAATTGAATTTTGGAAATGATATCTCCTTTCTTACATAAAAATTAAGTTCATTATTGTTCTCGTATTAATTTCTAATTTTGCTTAGATTATTTCTTGCAATATTTTATGAACTATAGATTGATATTTCAACATTGTTACATCATGATTAATATCACTTGAAGATGGAAGAATTTTGTGTCATCCATGATATTCAAGAATTTACCCAAGGGTGCTTTTAATTTGCAAAGTTAATAACAGTTTTAATTTATCCAGGATATAGCAAATTTGGAATACAACGTTGGATCACAGTCGCGATCACGTACTGTGCAATATGTAAGCACAATATTTTTTATTTAGAGTGTTTAATGCTTTGCTTCTTATATCTTTTGCTAGTCTTTGAATGTACACTTTTAATTACGGTTTTGCACAAAGAATTATGCTTCAGCTGCATTAACAACACAGGTTTTGTTTGTAAAAGCTAATTTTCCAAACAAGAGTATAGATCCTATAAATCTATACGTACACGTTTCGTGTATCCTCTTGGTGTTTTGGTGTGGGAATGCGTGTATGATGCATAATGTATAGTGCTTTTGACTTTTTAAAAAATACTTCATTTGCTACAATGGCAACAACTTGAAGATCTACTACGAAGATTTTTTACATTGCAAAATTCTTCAACTGAAGAAGCAGAATTGAATCCTTTCATTTACTGTAAACAAGTTTTGATTTTTTATGGTTGAAACAAAATCATGTACATAAATTGATAGTTTCATCCAGAAGATTTGTTAATCATCCTCGAAGATATAAGTCATCTGCGAAGGTTTAACTGCAGAATGTATCAGATACAGTTAATTCCACTTTTAAAATTTTATTGAAAAACAAAGGTTATTATTTTATAATTTGCATTTTATTGGATAATTGTTTCAAAATTTGATAACTTATAAAAGTAATTTAATTTTATAACTAGTTTGCCAAGTAAAATCGATGCAAATAGAAAAAGTACTTATATAGTATGGTTTGTATAGAGAAAATATTGGTGTCACTTGAAATTTTTATTCAAATATAATAATGTAAATTTAGTATTGAAGAGGAATTCATTCATATTATAATTATTCAAATGTGAGTTATTTTTTATACATTTTATAGCTGCTAGTATTGCTTAACCGCTTATTTCATACATATTGAAAATGTTTGCTTCATTAAGAATTTATGTCACTATAGGAGAAGGATCGAAACCAATATTTGAGAGGGAAGAAATCAAAAGAGTAGTCATCAATATCGAAGAAGTTGAAGAACATCGTACTGTTGTTACTGTAAATGATGACACTTTAGGTATGATTATTGAAGAATTAAATATTTTGTATTTCATTTGTATTGGACTGCGATTTCCATTTTACAAGTGTATAATTTTTAATTTTTAGAAAGCAAGTCGAAATCGTTTAAAAAACGCTCCTCGTCTTTGAGTTCAATCAGAAACCATCATTCCAGGTTTGTGTCTGTATTGACAATGTTTCTTTGTGAGAAAGCAAAATTACAATTAGTGTCAGCTAACCGTTATTGAACATTTTATTTAGTAATAAGATAAAATAAGGTTTCATAATTTTAATATGGATATGATATGCAATTAATTTGTGCACTGTAAATTTAATAAATAAATACTGTTTAGGGATGAGAGGCATTATCGAGAGAGATCTAGAGAACGCTCACGAGATTGGAGGGACAGAGATAGAACCAGGGAACAAAGAGTTTCTGCGCCACATTATTTCGACCACATTCCTGTTTCCATTTATTATAGTGTACGTATATCCGTGATGATGAACATTTTCCAATTTATTAGACTCCATACTAATTTATTATATTTCAGCACTTCCCGCCAAGTTCAATAATGATGGCACCTTTGATGCCAATTTGTCGGCAAATTCCGTTAGGAAACAGATTCTCTCCCACGATGGAACCATTACAAACATTCTCTCCAAGATTTTTGCCACCAAATATAAACAGATTACGTACACCCTTCAGTCCTAGTCATTCCAGGTCCAAGAATTTTTAATTTATTTTTTAATTTGATTTTATTAATTCTTTGTACGGGTTTCTAATTACTTTACATGTAGCTATTTGGACTGTTTAAATTTTTATTATTTTGAAATAAAACAAATTTATACCGATTTTAGTTTTGTAACTACAAATCTTTTACCCTATAGTTAATTTAAAATTGTTTACAAAAAAGTGCAGACCGCATATTTGTACCTTCTGTATTGTATTTGTGTAATTTTTTGTCAAATACATTAATATGTTTTAAAAATGTGATGATAAATACTAATTTTCTATTAACCGATACTTATGAATGAATATTTCAAAAGTTTGGTGTAATTATTTAATTTATTGAACGAAAGTATTAATAGTATTCAATCATTTTTATTTATTTTCATATTTTACGGTGGCGGTTACTTCCTATGCTCGTCACCAGATGGACAATTAGTAAAACCCCTTCTCGCTACTACCTGATCCGTCACCGATTCGTATATATACTGTCCTCAAGCATCTATCAATATCCTATTGTTTAAGGCAGGGCTTACTAGATGGCATTACTGATAAGAAGTAGTCTATAGCAGGCCTTGGGTTGATGAAACACTTTCCCCTCTCCTATGTTCTCCTCACGTACTTCATTTGTTGTGAATGAATGCATGTGAACAATCCCAAATGTTATGCTAAAATATTAGTCAAAATCCCTGTATACAATTCTACAAATAATTGTAGAATCTTGGCGAGAATGATTGTAATGGTTCCATAGTGGGAGATATTGGGGCGATGGCCCCCCTACTCTTATTTCCTAACGGACGACGAATTGGCATCGAAGATAAATCTTGGCGAAAAATGCTAAATGGATTTATCTCTGTCCCCTTTTCCTATCTCGAGAGCGCTCTTTGGATACTTTCGGCTGCTCTCGATAAGAGCTTCCTCATCCTTAAACAGTATTTATTTTTTTAATTTAATTCACAAATAAATCACACGGAAAATATCATTTCATGGGACACTTTGAGACACCTGTGGGGACTATTATTGGCGGAAAAGTACGAGAAGAGTCCAGGACAAGACCAAAGAGGATTATATAGATAGAGGCGAAGGTTCCATAAGAGCCCTATGTTAAATCTGTGGCTCGTTTTGCAGCGCTCTTAACGTGTGAGACACAGAACTATTCAGTTATCCCCTTGCCCCGCAACCCGAAAACAGTCCGATCCTCAATCCCTCATTTTACGGGTCGCTACTCTTAAATTTTTTTCTGGGTATACGATTTTAAAAGTATGTAACTATTAAAATTTACTATTAACATTTAAAATATTAATTCATATACATGTTCTACCGTTAGGAATGAAGAATACAAAATATATACAATTGAAAAGTACATTTACATTTACTTTTAAAAGAATTATACGTATATATATACATACAATTTACAAAAACTTATACATATTTATATACTATATATAATACATATTTACATACTGCAGCAATGTATAGGCATTTTTGTCTAATTTGAAAAACACAAAACGAAAAATATGTACTTGGAAAAATATGATACGATGAAGCACTCACAGCGATTTGATCACAAATGGCGTACTTACATGGATAACTACCCAGCTTTCCATGATAAATACCACCATAAATGATTCTTATCGTTTTATATAGAATTTTATTTAAGATTACTTTATGTAAGAATCGAATGCCAATTTTCTATTCGTTAGTATATTCGAAAGGCAAACGTATATGTAGCACTGTACATATGTACAAGAAGCAATGATGTTTATAACTAGCCTCTCTGCTAAATACATAGAAGTATGTAAATACAGAAGTGTAAGAGCGAGCGAGCGACAATAACACTTGAATTTTATTCAGTTCAAATCCATGTAAGAAAACTTGACACTTTCGAATTGATAATATACATTTGTATTTACATTATAATCATTCATTTGCAGGATATGACGTTGTCGAGATCATACTCCGTTCTTCGGATAACCTCTAAACAGATCAGTGGGATTCCAAATTTTTTGTCTTACAATGCTTGGACTACCTTCAATTCTTGTAGAAATTTCGCAACTAAATTTGGTGAAGAGAAAGTATTTGATCAAATCCTCGAGGAGTGTGATTCATTAAAAAATGTGACACCTAATTGTACTAGAGGTTATGTCGACGTTTTGAAGAGTAAACATTCTGGAACCAATAACGTAAGTAGCAAATCCGATGATCTTGATTTGACCGAGGCAACAGAGCATACAAATGAAAATGTATCAAAAACATTGGATGAACATTATTCAAAACAAGGTAGCACATTACCATTTCAACACGATAGTGGTTTTGATAGAACATCAAAGTATACAAATGCTACTATACCCGAAGCATCAAATAGATATAATTCAAAACAAGCTACTATGATATTAAACAGATGTAATTATCGTTCTGACATTGCATCTAAAAATGTAGCAGAATCTTTAAATAATTACGATTCGGAAAGCACTTTTGAGCTACTAGACAGACGTGATCTTGAATTCAACGATGTTACGAAAGATTTAAACATGGACCCGCCAGGACCACTGGATAAGTGCAACGAAGATCTGTCTCATGTAGGACCTTATGTAACACCAACTTTCAATTTTGCAAAATTTGCAGACGACTCACTTACCATTCAGCAGTTGGTCAAATTGGGCGTGGAATTATATAAATTAGAAAAAGACCGAGATCTAGTTGAAATGTTTCTGAGCCTTGATTTTGATAAAAATATAAAACCTTATATAATATTCTTGAAAGATTGCGGCGTACAACCAGAAAACCTTGGCAGATTTATCACCAAAAATCCCAGAATTTTCAAAGAAGACATAGACGATCTTCAGACAAGAATCAGATATTTAATGGCTCACAAATTTACTCCTACAATGATACAAAGCATTGTAAATGGCAATCCTTGGTGGTTGTCGTTTAAAACGCGAGAAATAGATAAAAGATTACACCACTTTCAGTGGACATTCAAATTGAATGGCTCCAAGTTAAGATATTTAGCGACAAAGTGTCCCAAGCTTATAACATACAACATGATGCATATAAAGGAAAATACTTTCTGTGTAAAAGAGGAAATGGGTTTCAATTTAGAGGAAGCGAACAGTATCTTGCTGCTAACACCTCGTGTTTGGATGCATGGTAAGCATTAACAAGTAACGTGAATAGTGTATAAGATAATGAATATTACTCTGAATATTACTCTGATTGCAGCTAGGTCACGAATATTGGCCGCCTTCGATTACATTCACAACCAGATGAACATACCGCACAAACTGCTATCTATGCAGTCTTCAAGTTTAACTTGTAGAAAAACTAGGCTCCACCAAAGACATCAGTTTTTAGTAGAATTAAAGAAGGATCAGTATGATCCTACAAAACCTCTGTATATTCCGCTGTCGTCCGTAGTTGCTGGTAACGATATCGAATTTTGTAAGAATGTAGCGAAAGCCTCCATCGATACATACAATCTGTTTTTAAAAACCCTTTAATCTAAGTAAACACGGCCTTCGTTAGCAGGTAATTTTTATTTGTATATATACTTAAGTATTAAATTTCCTTATGTATGTCTACAAATCTTTATGTACAATTATATTTATATATATACATTTCACAGAGAAATGCCAAAGCCATGTTTAAAAATTTTTCTTAGTCAAAGTAAAAAAATGGGTAAATGCATCGAGACACGTTCTATCGGCCGTTCTTCTTTACGCGAAATGTATAGCGTGTATGCCATATTTTCCATAATACTTTTCAACGTTCGTCCTCTGAAATAACTTCTGTTATGGATAAAAAAAGGGGGCCAATCACCAGTTTGGTGCGTAATCCAAAACTTGTGTAACGCCTATCGCGACTCCGTGATTTCATTTCCCCACATAAGCCTCGTAGGACGCTGCACAGAGATCTTTTCCCCAAAACTGGACTCGCCTTTCTGCTGCGTGTGGGCCTGCGATGCGTCAATTGCCATTGAGTGGAGTACGGCTGGCCTGTTTTCCCCTTTTCAAAACAAAATACTTAACATCCAGCTGTACCCAAGTCCTTAAAAAATCTTTAGAGCCAAGCATGCCAATAAATACCTCAAAAATGACAGTGTACCGCTCGATCGTAGCACAGACCCGATCACGATATGTAGACAATTCTACACAACTTTAATTGTACTTTCCTAGTTCTATCTTTTTTTGTATTGCTTTAACGGAGTGGTAAAGCAACGCATCGACTAATCCAGCAACGGTAAACACACCGCCAATGATCGCGCACGTATTCGTTGCAAAATGACCGAAAGATTTCGCTTTCTCCGTATACTTTACCATAAGCGGACTGAGTTCGTAGCTAAAGAATATCCCAGGCATACCAGACTCGCTGAACACTGATACCTTTCTGACGTGTCGCGTCACTGAGAACTGATTCGTTAGCAAAGTCGAACCATTGGCTCGAACATAGGTCGTCGGCACAATTTTTATGTAATAATAAAACATCATCGCCCCTGTAAAATGAAACGGAAAAACAACAGAAAGTTAACATAGAGATTCAATTAAAACGACACGTATAATTGCGTATGAAAAACGAGTTTCGTAGTTCACGTGTAAAAATTGAAAGTACAAAAGCATTTAATAAATCGTTGACGCGTTGTTACATGAACCGGTAATTCGAATAGCCCGCCAGTGATAAAAGTGTATCGAACCGGGAACGGAAGTAGCGAAAGCAGTCGTCGCATACACCGGAAAATATTAACATGGCGCCTACCTTTCTGCACGATCTCACTGGTGAAATGTGTTGAGAAAAAACTTCCTCGAAGGATCACTAAATAATACATCCAAAAGAAGTACGGAGAAACGTAAGAGCATTTCAAGATTTTACGACGGACACTTAAACTGTGAGTGCAATGCATTGATAATAAGTTCATTCAATTTCCAAGTAAATAAAATTTCTATCAAAACTACACAAATATTTCAAATAATCCGTTTTTTTTTTCTTCGGTGAATAAAATGTGCCAGATGAGCAACGTATTAAGTAGCATGTCGGAATCAAAATTGTTTGTTCGATGTTAATTAATTTTTATCGTAGTACACGAAATAGGTTAAGAGAGCCCACATACAACATCATGTAAATTGTATTCATAGAGTGAAATGCCAGTCGTACCGGGAGGAGTCTATCAACAAACTCCGTCATGTTGGGATAGAATGAAAATGGGTTTTATGATCGGATTTTGCGTCGGCATGGCCTCAGGTGCTCTATTCGGGGGATTCTCTGCGCTTAGGTATACATCTTAGCAATCTACTGCGAACCAATTTCTAGGATAACATAGTCTAGAAGATAATGGAACGTTTATTATCAGGTACGGATTAAGAGGAAGGGACCTAATAAACAACGTTGGGAAAGTGATGCTTCAAGGCGGCGGGACTTTTGGTACATTTATGGCCATAGGGACTGGGATACGATGCTAGCATTCGAGAACTGTTATGTTTATACCTTAGGACTTAGAGGATTGTAGCGAGAGACCACTTTGTTCATTTCTTAATAAAAGATTTTTAAGGAGCAAGGCATACCTTCCGTTGCAACTACAGTGGTATGGTCCATGGGATTCGTCTTTCCTGGGATGTTTAGTCCGAAGCTTAAGTGACGAATTTTGTGGGTCATGTTAAACTGAGTCGACGTGTATGGTTGAGCATCGTGCACTGTAAATCATTATTATCGCATTGCTACCATGTAGTAGATGTTGAAAACACCATTAAAAAAAAAAACATTAATTTGGAGAAAAGCTTTTTGTGCATTTCATTTACCGTGTACATGATTAACAGAAAAGCTATCGCCGGGTGCAATGTGAAAACTTCCTCCCACTCTATTCACCTCCATGTATCCATAGAACTGACATCCTTGGATAAATGTATTTTTAAACTTCTCTATTGATTTGTCATTTTGACATTGTTTTATGTCTCCCGGATCAGGAGGTGCCCATTTCTTCTGTCTGTAAGCTTCTCTTACATCCTCGCAAGTGTTACAACACCTGAATGGTCGATTTAATTAATTACATCAAGCTTGTCTATAGCACATACCGATAAATTGATTATATACTGTACTCGATACTCGCGCTGGCGGCTCCATAACAGTCCCCGCATGTTTTAGTGGTACTACTTTCCTCTGTCTACAAAAAATGATTGTTTTTTTTTACAAATTTTTAAGATAGAATAATTTAAGCATATAGCTTGATTACCTTTACTGTACTTTTACTAAGCGCTTTTGTATCTGTAATATCTATAATAAAAAACGAGTTATACGATATCAAACAAATTTGTTATTTAATTAGATTATAAACCTGATTTGACGTTAACGATTGCATGTACCTGTCTTCTCTGGACTCTCTATGGGTTTACCATTCAAATCTAAGCGTCTTTTGAATATGTTGTGTTCTATCTGCAAGTGTTGTTCGCCGGTAGTATCCATAGCATCTATAGATAACACTAAAAGATACATATTTTAGCATATTTTTTACAGTTGTTTGCAACAAAAAATTATAATGAAAAAGAAATGTTTACTTACGATCACAAGATATTGTAGGAACTACTATGTCTAAATTGATTCTCAACTTGGAACCCCTCGAGGTATCCACAAACAATTCTTCGCTAAGGGTCGGCGTGAGATAATAATTCACTTCGGAGAAAAACAACATTCCCATTATAATGGTACTGATGATGGTAACTGAAAACACACACCAGTACACACGATTAATACATAGGTTATAAACTTTATTTACCATTGAACAAATGTAAACAATAAACATCGATAAACTGAATGCATAAAAGCTGATACATCGGTGAATCATTAAAGTTGAGAGGAAGATTAATTTTTATGGAAAAAGTATATGAAAAGATCGCAGATTTATACAGAAATGCCGAATTTGAGGTTAGTCTGACACGGTAACAGTAACGTATTATATTCCACGTAACGATTGACATAAAATATAAGAATGAATGTGATCCAAAGTATTCCTAGCGGTATACGATAGAAAGTTTGATATTGACAGACAATACTCGTAGAAATTTTGACAAGTATTAAACTTTACCGATGGCACCACTGAAAGTTCGCACAAGAATATCTGCTTCATCGCGCACCTTCGGATGCACGTCCAATTGTCGCAATATTTGCATCCTCGACGGCTAAATAAAACCGTCTACACTGACGAAAACCGTGTCAAAAAGTACGGACAGCGGGCTGTTTTTCCCGCAACTGCAACAGCAACACAGCAACCGCAACTGACAACGTGACAACACGACAGTCCTCGAAACGTGGCAAACGGCAGAGAAGCATTGGCTTGTCCTAGTGCATCAATTGCATCCAGTTACCAATCACAGTCTTCGAACAGGTTTCGTTATGTTTACAGTTTACACGTTAGATATTTAGCACGTGGGTTTTGTTCCATGCTAAACCTGGATATGCTCTGTCTCTGTCTGTACTGACGAAAGCGGTGGCAGAAAGGACCCCGGACGTGAACGCTCTCATATCCTCTCTGTTTACACCTTATGCTTCGTGGCGACAGCAGTAAACGATTCATTAAAATTCATCCTTTATCGTAGGAGATGTTTATCAACGTTTAAAATGTTTCTGTAAACGTAACTTTGATGCGAAATTTCGTAACGTTCTTGTCAACGCTGGTAAACTTCGAAGGAATTGGCAACCCTCTGGCGGTAGATTCGGAGACCAGAATTTTTTTCATAAGGTCGATTTTCAACAAGGCTCCGCTCATTGTACATTGTTCACCGTGGATTGTCTCGATGCGTATAGTTTATGAGAGACACACACAAATAATCGGTGCGTCAAGCGATTATCGATAGAATAAATCGGTGTTTCGTTTAGCTGTGAAGTTTTGTTGTCGGAGAATCCGTTTGTTAACGTGTCGATTTTCTCTGTCGATTTAATTAGCGGCCGTGATCCCTTTCCGCATCGCGATCATGTATAGTAGGATCGTCAGCGCGAGATTGGTGGAGCATCGTACGAACCTAGTAACGGTGTAATTTAGAAATGGAAAATTAAATTAAAGCTGAACAGAGTGGACAAATGATTTTTGTACACCGTTAGGCTCGTGATCAACGATCAAAACGGGTGGCTGTTGTCGCGAGTCTCGAACATACAGCGATACCGTTTTTGAACGCAGAGCTCAGCATGGTGATACGGTAAATAACGCATCGTTTCCGAATACCTAGGTTAATTAATGTTGCTTACGCATCGCGGCTCCTCCGCAATGTTTTCTGCGCTTTCGATCGTGTCACAAGTTTTTCCGTCTAGCCGGTCAATTTTCCGATCATTTTCGGTTCACTGAACAACAATATATGGGTGCGTGTATGCACGCGCGCGCGCGCATTTCTGTGTATATTCGACTGATTATGTATATACATGTTGTATATATATCGGTATATCAGTTACCGATATATGTATATATACATATCGTTTAAATATTAGTCAAACATGTTCATTATCATCTAGATCAAGCTGAAATAAATCATACTAGAATCCGTAGTTAAAAGATATACTATTTTGTTCGAATGTAGATAACTTGTTGTTAACACTAATAATACATGATACAGAGCAATGAATCCGACTGGCTTGTTATCTAAGAATTACAAGAGTGCATTCGTGGAAGTATCGAACAATTTGTATCATAGTATGTGCATGGGTAAATTAATTTGTTTAAACATTTCCAGCCAAGAACACCTTTACAATTTTGGTAATTGTAAGACAGGGAATCTGGTATAGGCTGCTTGGACCTATCTGGTAGTTCTAGCATTAATTTTCTTTCATTTAATCTCAACAATGTATTACTATTATCATTATCATTGATGCATACTAATTAGTAGAACCAAAAGTTTTTTGCGAATTATAGACTGTATCACTAATGTTACAGAAACAAAATTATGTTGATTAATATTTACAATCGATTGATATCTTTGGAACTCTAAGAAAATATATTTTTCATTTGGCTTGGTGCATGTATCAATAAAGTTACTCCTAGTTTATTTGTTTTTGTTATAGTACAGACTATATGCTCGATATAGTGTGGAAGGCACAAAAATTCCATTTCTATGTAACCGTTATAAAGTGTTTTAATTATATTAAATTTTATGATATTAAAGATGTCTCTGTGTATAATGGAAAAAATAAATGATCTTGCGTATCCCTTGTTTAATAGTAAATACACCATTTAGAATTCTATTAACAAACAATAAATGTTCGTTTTGTTTTATAAAAAAATGTTTTGTTACCTTGTTATTTTCTCCAGAAAGCTCAAATATATTGTGGCGATAAATATGTTGGAAGTATTTAGATTCGAGTTTCAGCAAATATTATAGGAAGTTGTGCAATTAAAAAACAAAGGATACGATTGCATAAAGAAACATTGGTGAAAAGATTTTGCATACATCACAGTTGTTGTATAGCTATTTTTGGAGTAATCTTTACCTTGTAAACCACGATATGATAAATTGGTGCAGTATTTTGATAAGAACAAATACCTGGATAAGATAATGAATCAGCTTTTCGATCAATGTAACTATAATACTTGATGTAAAATTGTATTAAATATGTTTATGAATTTAATGAAATTTCATTGCAATTTCTTAGAGGAGCGAATAACGAAAGAAATGATACAATTATTCTTGTTTGTTGGATTAACATTGTTACGCTGTACCTCCGATTGTGTTTGTACATACGTACAGTATTGGTATATAGGAACAGACAGTTATTTTTAAAAATGAATATCAATGTGATTTTATATTTATACACGAACATATGAAAACAACTTTATCGCGTATTGTCTATGAATAGTCGACTTACGAATACGTCTCGGTGCCTCATTAATTAGCTAACTAATACATTCCCTTTTGTCTTCATTTAGAAACATAAAAATAGGAACACATCAAAACATATAATAGTTTAGACATGATCGTTACACTGAATGTTTCTTATTACAGATTGTAATTACCAATTTGCAGCTTCCCGCGTTGCACTTGCTCACGTTTGCTCAGCCGCGTGAAGATACTAAACACTGTCTGTCCTTATGAGTATCTTTTGAAGTACCGTGGAAGTAGTAATCTGTAAATTTTACTCGAAGGAGGATGCCAGTAACTAAACGTATTCCATGCCCCTCGCGGTAAGTAAGTGGTTTACGCATTACATACTATAGGCCAAATCCAAAGAGATCAGTGTAGATAGATGGCTTAGCTTTACGTACTATATACACATTTGAAACATTTTGTTCAAGAAGAATGTAGAACAAACAGTGGACATTATTTAATTTAATTTAATGCATCTATTTATCTTTCACACGAATCGCAGAATAGTTTACCACATTTTATATTTTGTTGTATAACAACGTATATTTTTTGGCTTATGAAAACTATGTTACTGACATCCACCTTCTTAGTTCAGATAAATAGGGCAATTTACATAACAGCTTTCAATGTAACTTTGTCTCATGGTATGTACAATGGATATACAGGTATAAAAGGTATTCCTAATATTTTCGACTAATTCAAAATCACAGAAATGCAAATCTAGATACTTCCACTACAATGTAGGAGAATTATTGTGAAATTCCTTTTTACTTTTGCGAATTAATACAGAACCATTACTTAACAGCTAACTATCCGATGAGTAAATGATTCTACAGGAATAGACAGCAAATATTTAGATAAGAAATACACATAAAATGAGGCTAATTTTGAAATTTGCGTCAGAGTGATATAGATTCTTGCATATACATATATGTACATATATGTATATAGTACCCTTGTATTTTTCAGATCTGACGGTGGTAGCAGTGAAAGCCCATTACTTGTGGAAGAAGGAGAAACAGTTGGTGCCCCTCATAGTCCACGCAGTAAACATAATCATAGTCATTCACATGCTAATCCTCATAGGTCACACAGTTATCGCCATGAGAAACCGAAACAGCTAGTAAAATATGGAGAATTAGTTATTCTAGGGTAAGGAATTTTTGTAATGTTATAATAGATAATAGATTCCTGTATAAATAATCAGAAACAAATGGATTGGGTGGGTGTTCTGCAGATACAATGGATTCCTCCCACCAGGAGATAGAGGAAGACGAAGGAGTAAGTTCATCTTGTTTAGAAGGCCTGCGCCGAACGGCGTAAAGCGCAGCAAACATTATATCGTGAAAACGCCTCACAGTTCACAAGCTATTCTCAACACGAAACAACATTCTATTTCTTACACGTTATCCCGAACACAAGCAGTTATCGTCGAGTATACCGAGGACGATGAGACCGATATGTTTCAGGTGAGTATGCGATTGAATGTTCTCCAAGCTATTTAAGTATATTCGTTTTGCTTCGTTTGTAAATTATAGGTCGGACGTTCCTCCGAATCTCCGATTGATTTCGTAGTTATGGACACATGTGCAGGAGGCAGCGATGGCTCGAACGAAGGACGCGTAGCCCAGAGCACAATCAGCAGGTTTGCTTGTCGAATTCTAGCCGATCGGGCGGACCCTAGAATCGCGAGAATATACGCGGCAGGATTTGATAGTTCAAGGAATATCTTTTTAGGGGTTAGTGTTGTGTCCTTATTATGCTAACAGTTGGCCACTCGGTCCCCGATCGTTGTACAAACTGGTAATGGAAAAAACCTTGCGCTTCACTGCAGGAAAAAGCGACCAAATGGCAAGAAAATCGTGAGATCGACGGACTGACCACGAACGGCGTGTTGATCATGCACCCACGAGGACAATTTTGCGGTGGTGAGGCACAATGTGGTTTTTGGAGGGAAGTCAGTGTAGGTGGTGGAGTATTCTCGCTAAGGGAGAGTCGAAGCGCCCAGCAGAAAGGAAACGTCGTGGAGGATGAAAATAATATTTTGCAAGACGGAACGCTTATCGATCTGTGTGGAGCTACACTGCTTTGGAGATCGGCCGAAGGTCTCGCCAAGTCACCGGTAAGCACACAAGGAACTTCGAATATTCGAACATTCGAATCGGACTGCATGATTTTCTAAAAGAATGTTCAATGATCACTATGATTGTTATTATAGACGAAACACGACTTGGAGGAACTAGTTGACGCCATAAATGCCGGAAGACCACAATGTCCAGTCGGTCTGAACACATTAGTGATACCGCGTAAGGCAGCTGCGGACTCGGCCCAACAACAGCCATATGTTTACTTGAAATGCGGGCATGTACAAGGCCACCATGACTGGGGCCAAGAAAAGGACAAAGCCACGAGAAGATGTCCGATGTGTTTAGTAGCTGGATCGGTAGTCAAACTTTCTATGGGAATAGAACCTGCATTTTACGTTGATTGTGGCCCACCTACTTATGCATTTAGGCCCTGTGGACATATGGCTACAGAGAAAACTGTTAAGTCAGTATATTCGTCTTGTCGGCGATTTAACTTGCTTAAGTAATTGGGATCAGAGTAAATTAGGTCCATCTTTTCTGTTGTTACAGGTATTGGGAAAAAGTAGCGATACCACATGGTACAAATGGTTATATCGCAATTTGTCCGTTTTGCGCAGTCCCTCTCGAAGGAACCCCAGGATACGTGAAACTCATTTTCCAAGATAATGTAGATTGAGATTCGTTTACCATACGGTCGTGAGTATTTGTAGAGATCATTAACTTCTTATAAAGTGCAAGGATTATTAAAATTAATGAAATGTAAATAATCTTAATACAAGTATATAAACAAACTTCTGTTTCTCTTCCTTGATATCGAATTTAAGCTAAATTTTATATGTACAAATAGCTCCACGGTAATTATTAAGTAAATGGCTCTTGAAATAAATATCCCTTCTTATACAGTATTATTCATATATATATATATAACTATATTACTTTTCTTAACGCACTGTCGAATTACTAGTTTAAGTTGAAAATGTACATTTCCAAAAAGAGCAGTTTTATTTTATACCATTATGAAAAGAAGCGTGTGGCCTCTTTTTGTAAATCATTAAGAAAAACATTGTTATTGTTATTTATATTTATTTCCTAGTTATTCGTATCGGCTCATTTCATACCTATTACTTTTGAAATAAAAAGTCCACTCAAAGACTTACTCCTTTACAGTTTTCTTTCTTTTTTTGTTTTTTTTTTAATTGTTTATAACTGGTACATGCTGTGTAATAATGTGGTTCCAACAAGAATTACCGAAACGTATATACTTTCCAATATATTTTCATTTTTACGCTCGTATATAATTAATCGCATAATTATTAATCATATTATAAATATGCAACATCTCCTAATTACGTGGAATTACATTTCATTCTATTCTTATGTACACGAAATAGTAACTAGATTTAAAAGTATATTGTATCAAGATCCAGTGTAGAATAAGGTTATTAATATATTGATATCTAGTAAATTCAATCCTGTTCGTATGTTAACAGGAGTGTGCTTAGTTTTACATAAAAGATATCTCGGAATATTGGTGTTTCCTTCTCTCCTCGAATAAGATGTGGTCGACAATATTCAAAAATCGAATTTACTTTAAGAAACAAATTTGTCCCTGGGGGGAATCGAAGCAAGCGAAGAAAAAAAGAATTAGTTGTATTCTGTGAGAGCGTGATTTTTGTTTTTACATGTACTGTGCACAAGTAAGCACGTGTGAAGTTTTAATATGAAGAAGAAATGATTGAGCATAATTATATTAATGTCAACTGATTTTATCTTTTCCGATCGGTAGATCCACTGCGGCGAGAACGAGATCGACGGCTGCGGCTACTACTGCGTGAACGCTTAGATCTGAAACAATTCAATCATTGAACAACGGTTGTATTTCTCCGCGTGACGACCATCTTCCATCTTCTATCGACTTACCTTTTCCCACGGCTGCGGCTACGGGATCGTGACTTTCTCCTGTCTCTGTCTCTGCGTTCACGATCACGATCACGATCACGATCTCGTTCCCTATCG
Source organism: Lasioglossum leucozonium (assembly GCA_028454225.1). Lineage (NCBI taxonomy): Eukaryota > Metazoa > Arthropoda > Insecta > Hymenoptera > Halictidae > Lasioglossum > Lasioglossum leucozonium. The sequence continues at coordinate 4,222,923 of CM052207.1, read as the reverse complement.
CCGCGATCGCGATCTCTATCACGATCACGGTCGCGATCACGATCACGTTCGCGTTCCCGTTCACGATCACGATCGCGGTCGCGTTCACGATGATCGCGATCACGGTCTCGGTCACGATCACGCTCACGGTCACGATCGCGCTCGCGATCCTTTTCTCTGTAACCCAATCCTCCGCGTCGATCCGATCTGTCACGATCTCTGTCACGGTCGTCTCTGTCCCTGTCCCTGTCTCTTCGTCTGTCTAACAATGACTCTCGTTTCTCTTTGCGCCTTTCTTCGACGGTTTTCTGAAGTTCCGCTAATTTCTCGCGAATCTTGATGAAACCCAAGTGGAGTTTGCCACCGAAATGGTCCGCGAGTCGTCTGTCGTTATCGTGAATCCCGAGATAAGCGCTGCACACTTCGCATACTCTCAGCTTTTGTTGTTGATAACTTGACGCCGGCATGCTATTGCGGTATTCTTGCTCAGCCTCGTTCTTCTTTTTTCGCAGCTCGTCTATCTCGCCCATAAGTTTCATAGACTCTTCGACGAAACCTTCTTCACCGAGCTGCTCAGCCTTGGCCAATTTTTTGCCGATTTCTTCTGCGAGAACGTGAACGTTATTCGCTTTCGCCGCAACTTCGGCGCTAAGTTCTTCTTGAGTTTCTGCCAATCGCTGTTTCGCCTGCTCTGTGCGACGATCACAGTCGGCAATAAAATTCTGTAGATGTTCCATAGCCTTGAAACGAATACAAAAACATTTGGTTAGAATCTGTGCGAGCGCTTTGTTAGCATTTGCATTTCATTTCGATGGTTACCATACAAGAAGAATACTCACGTCGATGTCATAAAAGTGGTCCTTCTTCTTTTGTGCAGCCTCATAGTCTGCCCGTAAGGCCAAGTCGTGAATCTGGGGGCATTCTCCCAGGTCCATGCGCTGCGATTTACAAATCATATGTTAGGTTTTATGCGCTTTACAGCAGAGGGCCTTATTCGTTTCGTTTACATAGTCCCTCCCAAGTTGTTCTATGAAATCTTTGTTTCTTAATTCGCTCTTCATAATAGGAAACACAGTTAATGCTCGATAATTACACAAATAATTTAAATTATGCGCAGCAACAACGACAGAAGTTAAAAACCCTAATTTTCCAGAAAAGTGTTATGATCTAAAGATATTTTCAATACAAGTACAAATGATTGCTCTTCTGGTAGGAGCTAGAGACAATATACATAGAAACATATACGCACTATATATGTATATATTTATATGCATACTACTACTCTATGCATATACATGTAAATGTATATACATATGCATATATCAACCAACATCTCAATTACTTTTGTTTTGTTTCATTTTTTTTTTTATTATTATTCTTTGGACAAAGTAAAAATGCAATTTTACAGATAAATATTTTGTTATGTTCACTTACAGAGTGGTAACACCTCTCCGCCTGACACGACAATGCGATGGCAATGAAGCTACAATCAGCACACACCTTAAGTTCATATGTTCAATGTCTATGAAACAACTTACAGCCTAATAGTTTATTATACTATTTTATGTGGGACTCGAATTGCCTTAAATGGATCAATTCTAGACGATTTAGAAACTGAATTCAATACGTACATCCAATGTTGAAGGAAATTTTTCTAACAGAACTGGCATGCCGTACAATTCCGCCTAATATTCTCACTGTTTTTCTTTCTTTATTCTCTTTTTCTTTCTCTTTCTCTCCCCCTCATTTTGTTTCGCTTTATTTCTCTCTTTCTGTCCGCTTCATGCCACTTCTCGAGTTTGTTCTTGGGCATGTTTAATCGGTTTGCAAATTGCCAAAATAGTTTCAGAACTCTAACAGTTTTCCAGGGCGGTTGTCGAACGTGTGTTTTTCTCATCATCTCTTTTGATAAAAAACCAAGGTAACGCTGATTTAATCCTATGCATCGAGTTCCGCTTCGTTTAGAATAAAAACTACACACCTCTTTGGGGATCTGCCTAATGTTGAACGCGCTTCAAGCAGAAAACCGAAATCGAGGAACTGGAACGAGCCTTACGTCCGGCCTGAAATACCGCCAGAGACTAACGTAATCTCTGTCAATCGTTTTCGTTACTGGGAAGAATAATATTTGCTTTGAATATTAGGTCACCGGTCTGAAAATCTTGAAATGCTATCCGCGCGCGGCACACATATCCCTTTAAAAGACTAATCCATGTTTCACCGGTGTTTTAATCCGTCAACGAACGGTTGAACGAAATCGAAGAACTTCCGAGACTCGAATACACAAGAATGTTCTGTTTTGTTTTCGTTGGCAATTCGCATGGTCTTACTTACAGATTACTGCTTCATTTCCTGTACCCGTTACATCTCGTATCCCGAGAGGATGAATATATTTTCACACATATTTTCAAACGTAAACTTGATTTCTACCTGCCGTAAACGGCATTATTAGTAAGAGGCGACAACAAGAGATATCGTCGTCTTGAATCAGCAATGGCGCTACTCACCAAGATTAATCAGGCCATTCGGGGGTCTCGGAATTATATATTCGGCACTCAGCCTCGCCACCGTGGTTACCGGTAGAGGGGCTGAGGTGGCCGTCCGCCTTAATCTCAATCGAATTAACACCTAGTACTTGAATTATGTTAAGATAATCAAATTGTAGAATTGTAATACGTACGTCCTCTTCGCTTTCAGTACTTACAGTAACGCGCGTGTGAGAGCGACAAGACAACACGACATATGAGCGGACAATACTCGCAACAATATTGTACAATGGATCAGATTGGAATTGCTTTTTCCAGAGACTCTGGAAATAGAACTGTAGGTACATTGACATTAGTGAACCTGTGTATAGGTCATTCTCGCGAGTATTTGCCAGAAGTATTTTTCGTATTTTTTTTTCCAAAAGTTTCTTTACTTTTTTTACGGTTGCATTTCTTTTTTAATTTCTTTCAATTAATCCAGAATACACTTTAGATTATCTTATTTGAATTTAGGTGTTGTCAATTCTAGTGTGGAAACCTACATGAAAAATGTGAAAGGGTGCTTGCTAACATTAACTGCTTATAGTTAAGACACTTTTATTCGATAAAACAATTATAATATACCAAGATAAAGCATTGAAATCCAACGATACGTAGCTTTCTTATAAACTACATATATCTTGGTATCGAACATATCATTGTCTCGTTTTAATATCGTGGACAAAGATTTAGTGGACTACATATAGTTTATCGTTTTTTATATAGAGGAAGAGCTATAAAAATATTAAATTGAGACTTAACAAACACCCTTTGGACCAATTCGCACAAGATGACAAAGAAATGCGCGAAGCAGTATTAATGCGAAATGTATATTCTCATTTGACTGGAGTATATTTATATTAAAACCTTATGGTTGTAATGTCTATGCTTTCCTGCGAGTATTATTCTTTCGTAATCGTACTAGGGCCATTATTACTCGGAGAGTAGTGTAAAGTACAGCATATTCCTTAATAGTGCTAGGAAAAAAGTGGAAAACATTCATAGGTCGATGATGTAGAAAGGAACGTACAGCTTACAAGAAAACATTTTTCCACGAATGCTTGTACTTCTTTTTCGAAGTTTTAATTTACAATTAAATAAATTGATCTAGTTCCAGTTTTTTCCTCCTTGGTGAGAATCTACGGGATGATTCCCTGTTATAAATAATATGCTGCCCCGTGTTGCACTTCAACGCCTATCTAGTGGGAATTGATCGGAATCAATTCTTGAAGTACATTACGCAAACGTGATCCTATTGTATGCACAACGCAAGACTGATTCTTATTAGCTAATATCTAGTGTAATTTGAGGACCTGATTAGACCGTTAGGCGCTCACGACAAAAAGCACTATGCACAACGTACCTTTATAGACTTCAAAATTAATTCATTCGAGATACTACTTTTATTATAGAAAATGTGGTTGTGTACATATTATTTACATCATAATCTTTTAGAGAAACCTGTACTCCTCAAAAGATATAAAATTGTTGTTACATGATTCTAAAGAAACATGTGAAGCTAATGCTAGCTAGAGGTAGTCACAGGAAAGATATAGTAATCAAGAACTTTATAAGGCTTAAGTAAATCTAATAAAAGTATTCGAAAGACAAACGAATGAGTATACGCTAATCGAGTTAAAGCATTTGAATTGTCTAACCAAACAAGACAATAGAAAAACAACAACAAACGAAACGTCCGATTTGCTATTGCGCGTTAATGCGAAGAAATATCAAAAATTTATAAAAAAATGCTCTACGATAGCGCATAGTGCCAATGGTATATCACTCGTATTCCAATATGTGCTAATATCGAATTACACTCACCGTCGACGATAAGATTTCATGTGGACAGCACGCCAACAAAAAACTCTTGCAGACCTTTGGATCGGAGTACTTCACTTGAAATTTGTTATTTTCACCTGAAAATGTAGAATACGCATCAATAACAATGCCATATAAATGGATATGCAGTGCGTGTATTGACGAAGGTGTAGGCCACCATCTTGTATTTTTGTGGTAGATTTTAGACGACTGTAAATAATAGTATTGCGAGGAATGACTTTATTCTCCTTGCGAACGAATAATACGTACCATTTCGCCCTGTGCCCATTAATTGATCAAGCATGGCCCGCATTTGATCGTGAGCCGTCATTTTTCCGAGAAAGAGTAACAATTTCGATGCTCTGTCAAAAATGGGAGAGAGCAATCAGCCACGCCGCCAGCCTTCGAGTTTCGAGTTATCACCCGACTCGTATTTATCGATCAGAGTATCGTCGGACCTTAGACTATACATACTTATAGAACCGGCTTCGGATAACCTGTCTCGTTCCGAGACAGTCTATCTAGACGTCGAAGTCTATATAGTAGACGACTCTTGTGGGCAAAGTGCTATAGTCTGTTGAAAAATCGCAGTATGTACCGCGAAGCTAAAGTGTAGAGGGGAAAGGGGAATCGTCGTCGCATGTCATTCTGTATAAATATTTATAGAAACTGTACATACATGTATTTTATTACTCGTTCATTTTTACTTTATTCTTCTTATTTTAAATATGGCTAACTTATTTTGTTGATTATAATTTGGATTTTAATGTACAAGTTGATAATATGAAATCTGTATTTATTTTCTCACAACTTATTTTATTTAGAAAAAGAATAGTAAAAATAATATGCGTGTATATGTCGATAACGTGCTTCGTCTCATGCGCTATCCACCATTTTGAATTATCTCGAATTGTAACTTGTGGGCACCAGATACTCTTATATCTTGGAACACTGCATCCTATACACATACTATACCTATGTCGGGTCTAAGTATAGACCATATATACTAATAGACCCGGCATTGGTATAGTATGTGTATAGGAAAACCGAGAATTCAGTGTCCGAAAGATGATGGGACACTGTGACGTCACAAGATAAGTCTTAAGATAATTTGAAAATACTTTTCATTGTAATACCTTAATAAAACATATAGAATAAACATTTGTATCTCAAATACAGTTTATATATTGATTATTTCATGATAAAATGCCAAATTCTTTGAATTTATCCTGTTCATTCTTTCCATGTACTATGTCCATGGCGCACCCGCTGACCCCACTCTCCTCATGTAAACCAAGCGTAGGCACTGTCGATGAGCATAGCTTGTACATCTTTTGAAAATGTGACGACACAGTGTCTTTTAGCTGATTTCATCTTTCGGATAGGGAAAATTATCTACGCCGTGTCTGTAGGTATATTTGGTCTAAGGGTCTATAAGTATATATGGTCTATAGTCTATAGGAATATATCCATGGCTCGGTCTCGTCAGGAAAACACGGAAAATTTTCGAGCTATGGTAACGTTGCGACCAATCGCGATACAGTTCTATATATATAGTGCCTATTGTCGACTAGACAATCATTGGCTGATCCTGCTATTAGGAATTTCATATATTATCAATAGGACTACAATAGTACCATTGCTAATTCGTTTCATTGCTGCAAAATATTTTTCAGTTCAACCACTATCTTTGTAGCAAAAAGATCATTATTCCCAAAGATATATGATGTAACTCTTATCACTTCGGCGTATGATTTTGTTTTAGAGAAAAAATTGATATTTTGTACATCGAACCCATCGAGAAATAAAAAAAATATAAATATAAATAGAAGTAAGTTTTTGTCCACAAAGAAATTGAAAAAGTTTTCATGTTGGTAATACAATTATAATTGTCACTAGGTTTTTTACATCTTTGGACGAAAAGGATAGAGTGCTGGTCAGTGCTGGTATCTGGGATTTCAGTGCCTCCTCCAGTACGGAGCTGCCCTTCACACGAACTTCTAGCCTGAATCAGATCCTATACCGTAATTTAAAAATATTTTATAAACGAATATTATTTCGGAAAGAAGATCAAGAATCGATCTGTGGGAACGGAAATATGTTGAAAAATATAGTAAGGTCAAGAGTTAGATTAAGACTGTATTGTAAAAAATTAGATGGCAAGATTATATTAAACAGCCAGAAATAATAAATTTATCAATAATTACTATCACGGCGATCGAAATCAACCTTCACAGCCTTCTGCTGTGTCGGACCTTACTTAAGGTATTATCCACTATGATGTACTATCTATAAATGTAGAAGGAGCTTTTCTAACTTGTTCACATAATATATTAAGTATCTTATTCGGCGGGATATTTTTGATAAGATTGTTTAAATAATTTGTTTTGTTTCCTTCTTTATCAAAACAAAAATCATGTAATTTTTCAAAAGTAGAACAAATATTAAGTTCTACTCTATCCAATTAATGTCTTAGATAAATTTTTTGGTGTAAAGAGTTCTTTCTCTGCTAAGAAGTGATTTAAATAATTTTCTTCATTAAAACAAGATTGATGAAAATTTAATAAAATAGAAGAGGCATTATTTCCTGACATGGATAATATTTTAGATAAATTACTCGTCGTAAAACCTACAGTATAGAAATCACTTAAAACCTGTGTTTTATTTCCTGCCTCATCAATACAAACATTATGGAAATCTTTTAAAGCAGTATAAATGCTTTTTCAATTTATATAAATAAACTTTTATTCATTTATAGTAAACAAAATAATAATTGTTGTTGAAAATTGAAGTACGTATTTAAAAAACGCTACGAACTTTCTTTCCAATCTAATACAATAATACGTGGTGATATCTCAATTTGTAGTTTAAAAATATTTCATGAACGAGCATTATTTCCTTACACTTGTTCTTATACATAATTGTTCCAAGAATCGATCTGTGGGAACAGAAATATCTTGAAGATTAAAAAATTAGAATAAAAATTTAGATGGCAAGATGGTCAAGGGACTGCTTGTCGATATAGTTGGAAAAAGGAATTGTTATAAATATTAACCAGTTCGAAATAATAAAATCAGTGTACTGTGTTCAATAAATTAATGCATGCGGCTGTTCATGATTTAAAAGTGATTCTGTATCTCGAGTCCTATTAAAAATTTGTACAAAAAAATTAGATGGCAAGATGGTCAAGGGAGTGTTTGTCGGCATCGTTGACAGAAGGAATTGTTATAAATGTTAGTCAATTCGAAATAATAAATGTATTAGTGTATTGTGTTCAATAAATTAATTCATGAAAATATTTATGGTTTAAAAGTTATTCTGTACCTCGGGTTCTACTACCTATTATCACTAAAAAATTAGATGACCAGGTGGTCAAGGGAGTGTTTGTCGGCATCGTTGGCAAAAGGAATTGTTATAAATATTAAACAGCCATAGATAATAAATTTATCAATAATTACTATCACGGCGATCGAAATCGAGCTAGATCGAGTTAGATGGAGTGGGGAGAGTTCCGCGTCGCTGCGCAGCTGCGCCTGAACTCTGCGAGCACTCTCAGTCAGTCAGTCAGTCGGGCCGCGGACGGCGGCGGGAGCAGTCCGGTTCTGGGACCAGGGGACCAGGGGCTAGCAGGGACTGACCGGGGAGCAACCAGTGGCTGTCCAGTAGCTGTCCAGTAGCTGTCCAGTAGCTGTCCAGTGGCTGACTATCCGGTCCAGTTTTGGTGAGTTTCGCCATTTTTTTTTTTTTTTACTTCTGATGGTTTACTTTGTGAGGATTTATTTTCTGCTTTGCAGCGCAGGGTGGGCCAAGGGTTTTACAATGGTTTTGTTGATTACCCTTGGCCCACCTTCAACGATTCTTCAACTGTTAATTCAATGGACATCGACATTTAGCGCCTATAGGTCGCACTCGTGTGCGGGGTTAGCTTGGCTCTCGTGAGCTGGTTAGATTCGCACTCGTGTGCGGGGTATGTAGGCCGTACCCGTGTACGGGGTTTATAGTTCCTCCTCATCACTTCATCATCGTCTTCACATCATTTTCATCATCGTTACTTTTACTGGTCGATTTCTAATCGAAGTCTGCTTCCGTTTCGAAAGTTCCTGTTGTAAACATTTATATTTCTGATTTAAAGTTGGTATTCCTCCGATAGGAGATCCCTCAGGGGCTCACTCACGGTTGGGGAAACCATGAGTGAGTGCGGGGTCTAGCGTCCCCGGGGCACCCGAAGCGCCTATAGGTCGCACTCGTGTGCGGGGTTAGTTTGGCTCTCGTGAGCTGGTGTTAGGTTGGCTCTCGTGAGCTGGTATTAGATTTGCACTCGTGTGCGTGGTAGGTAGGCCGTACTCGTGTGCGGGGTTAGCTTGGCTCTCGTGAGCTGGTTAGATCTGCACTCGTGTGCGGGGTATGTAGGCCGTACCCGTGTACGGGGTTTACAGTTGTTCCTCGTCCCATCTTTATCATCGTTATTTTTATTGCTCCACGTCTAATTGAAGTTCGATTCTGAATTTTCACACAATCCTCTTCTACAAACATTATATTTCTTATTTACAATTGCTATTCCTTCGATCGGAGGTCCCTCAGGGACTCACTCACGGGTGGGGCCGTGAGTGAGTACGGGGTGTCGCGTCCCCGGGGCACCCGAATCGCTTATAGGCCGCACTCGTGTGCGGAGTTAGTTTGGCTCTGGTGAGCTGGTGTTAGGTTGGTTCTCGTGAACTGGTCTTAGATTTGCACTCGCGTGCTGGATTTTGTTTTGCTCTCATGAGCTTGTGGTATTTGCACTCGTGTGCGGGGTTTGTATTTTGTCGAATCATCATTAGTCGGGTTCAGCTAGAATACAACACCCAAGACACATCAAACGAAAATGACACATCACTAAAACTGCGTATCTTTAAGTTAGTTATAGTTGCTGAGCAATAATTGCTCGGCTTACGTGCGTGCGTTAATTATTAAGATTGTGTATCGTCGTTGTAAATATGTCGAGTAATTATTGCCTTTTTATTTAATTTAATTCAATTTAATTTAGTTTAATTCAATTCAATTCATCATTTTAATGTAACTTCACTTTGCTCGGTTCGTTGTTTTGACTCCGACACAGCCTTCTGCTGTGTCGGAACTTGCTTGTATGTACCAATCCAGTTGGTATCGGTATTCGGCGTCAATTCATTGAGAGTGGATGGTCAAGCGATCTGTTTGCCGTGTTACACTGTATAAGTGAAAAGTCCTCTCTGTCGCGATTCCACCTGAGTTACCTCAACGTAAGTTGGATGGTACCGGTTGGTATATGAGTAAATGGGACACCGTGCGAGCTTTTCTCTTGGCCATCGCTCTTCTTGAGTTCATGTTGGGTATCGGTGCTGACTGGAGTTTGGCTGCAAGCATTGTACGCGTTCGCGTCACCCTCGGACCAGAGCCTTCTGCTCTGGTTCGTTCTTGTTCCTCTTTTTGAAAGAATCAGAGCCTTCTGCCTGATTCGCCTTTGCTCCCCCGTGGATCGGAGACTTCTTCTCCGATTCACACCTTTTTCCCCGCAATAATTACTCGACATATTGCGTTACTGGGTTAGTATAAGTTCGTCGTTGTTAGGAAAGGGAGCCAGAAGGAATATTGCATTCGTTCTGACTCCCTCTCCGGGTCTCTTGTGCAGCAACCTCCTCGTGGTGAGACCTGGGCAATCGGTATTATTCTCTATTTGTAAGAACTTCTAGTATCTTACAAATAGTGGATAATATCGAGCTAATAGCTGCACACTTAGAATTTGTGTTAACATTGTATTCTAGAATGTAAGACATGATAGATGTAAGACCAAATATATTCATTTATTATCAAATTGTAAGTTTTTTTATTAAAAATTGGTATACCCTCGATCAGAAGTCCCTCAGGGGCTCACTCACTTAACCGTGAGTGAGTACGGGGTGTCGCGTCCCCGGGGCACCCGAATCGCCTATAGGCCGCACTTGTGTGCGGGGTTAGCTTGGCTCTTGTGAGCTGGTGTTAGGTTGGCTCTCGTGAGCTGGTTAGATTCGCAATCGTGTGCGGGGTTTGTAGGCAGTACTCGTGTACGGGATTTATATTTACTCTCATCGAATCTTCATCATCGTTGGTTTTATTGCTCGATTTATAATAGAAATGCTTCTGAATTTTCTCGAGATGGTCTTCTGAAAATTTATATTTCTTATTTCAAATTGGTATTCCTTCGATCGGAGGTCCCTCAGGGGCTCACTCACGGGTGGGGCCGTGAGTGAGTACGGGGTGTCGCGTCCCCGGGGCACCCGAAGTGCCTATAGGCCGCACGCGTGTGCGGGATTTAGTTTTGTCGTATTTCTTGTCGTATTCGTACTCGTATGCGGGGTCATGTCAGGATACATCGAACGAAGAGGACACCCCAACGAAGAGAATACATCGTGAAGACTGCGTATGTTAAGTTATTTATATTTACCGAGCAATTATTGTCTTAGCGTCACCCCCCGAACCAGAGCCTTCTGCTCTGGTTCATTTTTCTTCATTGCAATTCAAAGCCTTTTGCTACGATTCTTCCCTCTTTTGCGACAATAATTGCTCGGCTTGCGTGCGTGCGTTAGTTATTAAGATTGTATATCGTCGTTGTAAAAATGTCGAGTAATTATTGCCTTTTAATTTCGCTTAGTTTAATTTAGTTTAATTTTATTTAACTTCACTTTGCTCGGCTCGTTTTTTGATTCCGACACAGCCTTCTGCTGTGTCGGACCTTGCTTGTATGTACCAATCCAGTTGGTATCGGTATTCGACGTCAATTCATTGAGAGTGGATGGTCAAGCGATCTGTTCGCTGTGTTACACTGTGTAAGTGAAAAGTCCTCTCTGTCGTAATTCCACCCGAGTTACCTCAACGTAAGTTGCTTGGTAACAGGTGGTAACTGGAGTAAATGGGACACCGTGTGAACTCTTCTCTTGGTCATCGCTCTTCTTGAATTCATGTTGGGTATCGGTGCTGACTGGAGTTTGGCTGCAAGCATTGTACGCGTTCGCGTCACCCTCGAATCAGAGCCCTCTGCTCTGGTTCGTTCTTGTTTCTCTTTTTGAAAGAATCAGAGCCTTCTGCCTGATTCGCCTTTGCTCCCCCGTGGATCGGAGACTTCTTCTCCGATTCACATCTTTTTCCCCGCAATAATTACTCGACATATTGCGTTACTGCGTTAGTATAAGTTCGTCGTTGTTAGGAAAGGGAGCCAGAAGGAATATTGCATTCGTTCTGACTCCCTCTCCGGGTCTCTTGTGCAGCAACCTCCTCGTGGTGAGACCTGGGCAATCGGTATTATCCTCTATTTGTAAGAACTTCTAGTATCTTACAAATAGTGGATAATATCGAGCTAATAGCTGCACAGTTAGAATTTTCGATAACACTGTATACTAGAATTTAAGACATACTAGATGTAAGGCTAAATGTATTCGTTTATTAGCTAATTGTATCTTTCTTATTAAAAAGTGGTATACCTTCGATCGGAGGTCCCTCAGGGGCTCACTCACGGGTGGGGCCGTGAGTGAGTACGGGGTGTCGCGTCCCCGGGGCACCCGAATCGCTTATAGGCCGCACTCGTGTGCGGGGTTAGTTAGGCTCTCGTGAGCTGGTGTTAGCTTGGATCTCGTGAGCTAGTTAGATTTGCACTCGTGTGCGTGGTAGGTAGGTCGTATTCGTGTGCGGGGTTAGCTTGGCTCTCGTGAGCTGGTGTTAGGTTGGCTCTCGTGAGCTGGTGTTAGGTTGGCTCTCGTGAGCTGGTGTTAGGTTGGCTCTCGTGAGCTGGTCTTAGATTTGCACTCGTGTGCTGGATTTTGTTTTGCTCTCATGAGCTTGTGGTATTCGCACTCGTGTGCGGGGTTTGTATTTTGTCGAATCATCATTAGTCGAGTTCAGCTAGAATACAACACCCAAGACACATCAAACGAAGAGGACACATCACGAACACTGCGTATCTTTAAGTTAGTTATAGTTGCCGAGCAATTATTGTCTTAGCGTCACTCCCGAACTAGAGCCTTCTGCTCTGGTTCATGTTTTTTCTTTGCGAATCAAAGCCTTCTGCATTGATTCTTCCCTCTTTTGCAACTTAGTTTTTGCGAGACAATAATTGCTCGGTTTGCGTGCGTGCGTGCGTTAATGATTAAGATTGTATATCGTCGTTGTAAATATGTCGAGTAATTATTGCCTTTTTATTTAATTTAATTCAATTTAATTTAGTTTAATTCAATTCAATTCATCATTTTAATGTAATTTCACTTTGCTCGGCTCGTTTGTTGATTCCGACACAGCCTTCTGCTGTGTCGGACCTTGCTTGTATGTACCAATCCAGTTGGTATCGGTATTCGACGTCAATTCATTGAGAGTGGATGGTCAAGCGATCTGTTCGCCGTGTTACACTGTATAAGTGAAAAGTCCTCTCTGTCGTAATTCCATCCGAGTCGCCTCAACGTTCATTCGTTGCCTGGTTACAGGTGGTTACTGGAGTAAATGGGACACCGTGTGAACTCTTCTCTTGGTCATCGCTCTTCTTGAATTCATGTTGGGTATCGGTGCTGACTGGAGTTTGGCTGCAAGCATTGTACGCGTTCGCGTCACCCTCGAATCAGAGCCCTCTGCTCTGGTTCGTTCTTGTTTCTCTTTTTGAAAGAATCAGAGCCTTCTGCCTGATTCGCCTTTGCTCCCCCGTGGATCGGAGACTTCTTCTCCGATTCACACCTCTTTCCCCGCAATAATTACTCGACATATTGCGTTACTGCGTTAGTATAAGTTCGTCGTTGTTAGGAAAGGGAGCCAGAAGGAATATTGCATTCGTTCTGACTCCCTCTCCGGGTCTCTTGTGCAGCAACCTCCTCGTGGTGAGATCTGGGCAATCGGTATTATCATCTATTTGTAAGAACCTGTAGTATCTTACAAATAGAGGATAATATCGAGCTAATAGCTGCACAGTTAGAATTTTCGTTTATATTGTACACTAGAATGTAAGGCGTGCTGGATGTAAGAACAATTGTATTGAAAGATTTGAATAAAGATCTTGGAAATTAATATCCATGATTATTTCAAACCTATTCCCTTCCATAACATTTTGTAATGTCATGTTCCGTCTGATTCAACGACAATAAGAGCGTAATGACATTCTACAGTAAAAAGTAATTGTTTTCCAAGCAATTATAGTATGAGTAATGTCAGTATTCTACGTTGATTCATTACCTACGATACTATAAGTCCATACCAATAAAACCTAAACCAGACTAATCACAATCGAAATTAGTATTTGATATCATTGATTTTAGATAACAATATTTTATATCTTCGCGGGATTGCAGTATAGCTATTTTTAATTTTAATTCCTACCGCTAAGAACGCTGTCAGTGTATTTAAGTTCCAGTTGGTAATATTGCATTGGATGATAGGTCTATCAGAGAGGATATCCTCTCTGGGTCTATCCTTATATCTCGTCTGTGCCCGGGGTTAGCATGGAACAGAACCTGTATTCGTAGGCTCCGGGCGTGAGCACTCTCATTTCCTCTCTGTCCAAAGTAAATAAATAGAATGGAGAAATATCGATAGCCGGCACCATCGATTGTTTCCGATAGTTGGACTATCAATAATCGATATACATAAATATATATATGTATTTTGTATAATACAAGCAAAGGTTCTGAGAACAGTTTGTTCAGAAATTTAAAGGGTTTTTAGTGCATATATGTATTTTCAGGTTTACAGACAGTGCAGTTTTTTTCGTGTGCATGACATAGCAAAGTTGTACGACAAAGAGAAAGCTGGTGGAAACGCGGCTTAACGCATCGCATACGCAATCTTGGAAATCTATTCTGTGTGCAACTGTGACTAGATATTACATGTGTTCTGTGGCCGTGATACACAATGCTTTTAGAAAACGAAAGGCTTTGAGCTGTCTTTCTGTGTATATAATAGATATATGTATACGTATGTATGTATTTACGTATTGCGAATCTAGGGAGTTAAATTAGGTATATATATTGAGTGTGCTAGTGACCCTAGTGCGCGTGTGTAATACGCGCCGGGGGTGGTTAGTCGATGGTACGGTGTGCGAACGTGAAAAATTCCGATTTCGGCTATTTTCTTTGATATCCGTCGTGTGGACCGTATCCGAACGGACAATAATACATATACTATTTTTTTTTTCTAAAACGATTTCTCGCGAAACGACTGTTGCGATAGGAGGGAAGCGCAAGGAAACCTATCGTGCAACTGCAGCGTACGATACGCACGCGGTGTCTAAAAATGGCGAAGGTGTTTCACGCGGTGACAGTATCGACTTTGTCAAACAATGGACGGTCAACACCAAAATATAATAAGCCGGTCACACTCAGTATCAACTACGATCCGCAAGGACTCAGCGTCGAGTTCCTCGGAGGTACCGATTCACTTCTAAATCATCTTTTGCGAATCGCGTTAGCGTCCTCCCGGAATGGTCAACATAACCACACTCCAACGACCGTTGTACGCGTTCTTTCTTTGTAAAGAGACGACTATGCGAATTTTTGTCGACGGCCGAGTTATCGCGCGCGTGTCTAGACCGTGATTTCTTTTGGTCACCGGTGTAACACGTAAATGATGTATTGTCATTAATTTACTTACGATTTATATTTTTGCTCGAAACGCTTTTTTCCCCCTCACCATTTCGAGAGGCGCGACTTCTCGATCATTTCGTTTATCCGGTTAGAGTAAAACTTTTCGTAACATATAGCGAGAATTTTTGTATTTGTGCGTCTGATAGAAAATTAATGAAAAATTTGAATTGTTTCGATAGCTGGGAGAGATAAGACAACATTGCTAGAGTTCCCGGTAACTCCCAGCACCGAATGTTCTAGAGTATCGTCGAGAAGTTATGTATTCACATTAGAAACAGATAGTTTACTTGTAACCCTTGCCAGTGAAACAGGTAAGTTCATTTAAATACACGAGCTTGTTACAGAGTATTATGTACTTCGATCTTTACTTTCACAGATTTTCGAAGCTTTCATTCGCAAATACTGAAACTTAAGAATGGCAAAGGCGTGTCAGCTTTCAACGAAAGAACAGAGGAATCGTCGGCGATGCAGTACTTTCAGTTCTACGGTTATCTCTCGCAGCAACAAAACATGATGCAGGATTACATTAGAACCAGTACATACCAGCGAGCGATTCTAGGAAATCTATCAGATTTCAAAGACAAAGTAGTGTTAGATGTAGGCGCAGGTTCTGGAATATTATCGTTTTTCGCGGTTCAAGCAGGTGCGAAAAAAGTGTACGCGGTAGAGGCAAGTAATATGGCAAATCACGCGGAACTGCTTGTTGCCGCAAACAATTTGTCAGATAAGATCATCGTGATAGCTGGTAAAATAGAAGAAATCGAATTACCCGAACTAGTAGATTGCATAGTCAGCGAACCCATGGGTTACATGTTATACAATGAAAGAATGCTCGAAACTTACCTTCACGCGAAGAAATGGTTACAACCAGGTAAATGCATACAATTCACGCTTTCGTTTAATTTGTTCTCGTTTGTCGTAACTAAGCTAATTGAATTGTATGGGCACAGGTGGAAGAATGTTTCCTTTGCGCGGTGATCTTCACATCGCACCGTTTTCCGACGAGAATCTTTACATGGAGCAATTCAATAAGGCCAATTTTTGGTATCAGACGTGTTTTCACGGTGTGGACCTATCTGCGATGAGGAACAACGCGATTAAAGAATACTTTAGACAACCAATCGTTGATACCTTTGATATAAGAATTTGTATGGCCAAATCCATCAGGCATATAGTAGACTTCCAAACCGCTAATGAGACTGACTTACATAGAATAGGTGAAACTTCGTATATTTCTTTCGTACGGCTGATCTTTCGGAGATCCGAATAACGAGAGTTAACCGATGTATTTCGCAGAAATCGATGTTGATTTTCACATATTGGAAAGTGGCACGTGTCACGGGCTTGCATTTTGGTTCGACGTTGCATTTATTGGATCGACGCAACAAGTTTGGCTAAGCACGGCTCCCACAGAACCCCTCACGCATTGGTACCAAGTGCGTTGCCTTCTGGAGAACCCATTATTCTGCAAAAGTGGGCAGCTGTTATCCGGAAAGGTCATTCTTATAGCGAACAAAAGGTGCAATTACATAATAACATATACATATAATAACGATGGCGTTTAATAATGGTAACGAAGAATAATTCACGAAAACGTACGAATTTCAGACAATCTTACGACGTGACAATAGATTTGAAGCTCGAAGGGACAAACATGGAAAGCAGTAGTAACACGTTGGATCTGAAGAATCCGTACTTCAGGTATACAGGTGCAGCCGCACAGCCCCCTCCAGGTTTAAATAGCACCTCGCCCAGCGAATCCTATTGGACAACTTTGGACGCGCAGGGCGCTAGGCAAGCGGTCAACATGGTCAACGGAATGTCGGTTAACGGTCTCGGCGAAGTTTCCATGGACGCGACTGCGGTCAATCCCGGCAATTTACTCGCGATAGGTAAAACCGTAACTCCGACACAGACCTTTCCGATAGGAACAACGTTATTTACTTAGTCGACGCGTTTCGTCCAGGAGGCCAACCGAATATTCATCCCGGTTCGATCTCGAGTACCGGTCGGGGACGGGTGGGTGGCACAGCGACGAGTACGCAAGCGGCGCAACTGATAGGCGGTGGAATTACTCCGAACATGTTCACATCTCCCGCTACGGTAAGTCTCTAACACGACTAACGCCACTTCGATTATCAGCGAGCTAATTTACCCGAAAGTTGCATCGCATCGCGCCGCACCGCACCGTATCGCGCCGCACCGCGGTTTCAAAAATATTCGATGAATCGTCGCGCTCTCGAACGCCTAGAGAATTTATGTAAATCTGCTGCGGCTCTTCTATGCGTGTACGTTTCCGTTTTAGAATAATAGCTCGCTAAACGTTCAAAGCATAAAACTCCCCTATTATATATGTTAATGTGCGAAAGGATACTAAAGTGTACGCCTGCCTGCGTGGTCTTTCGCGCTACAGCTTGGTGTTACTTTCCAGCAATCGCTGGTCCTTGGGAATACCTCGCATTATCCAGTGAATCCCAGCTTGATGATCGGCGATTACGTGACACCTGGTAACGGCATATCCTCCCAAACGTATCGGCAATGATCAATGGCGAAATCATTTTGCGGTGACTATTCTCAGACGGCGAAACAATCTAGCGACCATCGACACCGCGGCAACGGTAGCTGGAACACCTGCAACCGTAACAGCCAACAGTGCCGCAACGTGGTGTTCGGTTCTCCAGCAAGCAAACCACTACTACCACTACCACTACCACTCTCGTCCGCTGTTCGAATTTTATACATCGTCGGTCTTATCGGTATTCACTCGAATGTTGCCCGCACAAACAACAAGAACGCCAACGACTTTGCATATTCGAACAAAATCAAAGTTGGCTCGGAGCCCGGACTCGGGCTGGCACTTGGACTCGGACTCGGACTCGAACTTGGTCTAGGATTGGGTCTACGGCTAGGACTATGTCTAGGACTCGGAATCGGACTTGGACTCGGTCTCGGCCTTCGACTCGGACTCGAACTTGGACTTGGACTCGGAGTTGGAGTTGGAGTTGGACGGTGCGCCAGGAGAAACAAGTCACAGTGGGAGGCACGCTGGAGGGAACTGCGAACCGTCCTCTCGTAGTCATCATGTCATTTTTCACATAGTCGCCCTCTATTTAATTGCCCGCTCGAAGACTCGATCTTCCAGATCCAGCGAAGTGCATGCTTGCCAAACGTATTCGAAAACAAATGATATTTTTTAACGACAATACAGCCATCGTACGTACTATGTATCTCACCGCGCAACATCAACAACGTCGTAAACGTTTTACGAGCTCCTAACGGTATATCGTCTTGTGTATCGACACGCTCGACGACGAGGGCGCAGATTAGGTACAGGACAGACAGATCGAATCCGATCTTTTATACTCTCTGTTTCGACGTCGCACGATCCAGGTGCTGCTGCTCGCTATGCTACTCTATCGTTTAATTGTTTCAGAATTACTCTTGTACATCGAAACGACTCGTAATAATTCGAATATCGACATTCTCGATCGTCGAGGATGCGTGCCGCGGTTTTCATTTTCTTGTTCTCTCTCTCTCTCTCGTTGTATACTCGAGATTGTGTTGTTTTACGACGCGCCACAGAAGATTTCACGATTGAACGTGGCTGTCCTGTACCTCGCCTGCGATCCAAGCAATTCAAGAGTAAATTACGTTGCGATCGTTTGTCCTTATTCTTCTTTGCTTTTTTTCTATTCGATACGCTTGTATACTATCTCGGAATCGGCTTGGTTGATTTTCAACCTCGAGCGACATTTTTACACGACGATTTTTAGAATAATGTACGATGTTCCCGAGCGTGTGCAAGGTGTGTCGCGTAAAGCGACGCGTCCACTCTGTTTTCTCAGAAATTATTTCATTTCAGAATTAGCCGTTTCTTTTTTTTTTATTTTTTTTTTTTATATATATACACGGCTAATTGATTTTGTAATTCGGAATTTTTGGCGAATATATATACATATATATATTGAGCTAACGGTTTCGATGAGCAACGGTGGTCCTCGACCGTCACGATTTAATACTTTACCGTCGAATATAATTTCAGAGAAGACACTTGGCAATACTTGGCGCGCGATACACACTGTACAAAAAGCGATATGTGCAAAAAAGCAATAGTTCATTAATGTTACGATAATGGAGCACTCTGTGGCATTGCCTGTTAATATTTATTCATTCGATTTCAATGGTGGATTCGATTCGACTCGATCCAATACGATCCAATTAAATTCAATTCAACGTAGGCTTTATATACTACACGTATAGCTTCTACGAGAACCATCCAGCAAAACTAACAATAAATTCTACGAGAACATTCGTGTACACCCATAGCATCATGTCGATCTTAATCTCATTGAATTTCTCCGTACCCGTTAATTTTGCGTTCTCTTTTAAGTAAGTGATATTTTTGTTCGTTATTTATGGTTTAGAAAGTAAAAACGATTGTACATAATCGATAAATTACATGAGTCGACTTTTTGATCGTATTATTTACGATAAAAAAGTGACGAGAAAGAAGAGAGAGGGGGGAAGGGGAAGTACGGCGCGTTTCAGTAAGATTACGTTGCGGTTCGTGTATCTAGCTGATTTGTATTATTACAATGTACAGATGCAGGGTGCAGATACAAACGCGGATTAAGTGTGAGCGCGACCCGTATATAGACGCACGGTGTCTCGAGTTTGTAACGTTTTTTATTGCGCGTCGACTTTCGGTCAGTAGGATTAATTCTCTACTTTTAATGTACTTGGACTATTCTGTCAGAATTCCATTACCTTTACACGTTCCCCGTTTTAACTGGCTGTTCGATTGCGGAGCGAACCGTCGATTTGCCGTAAATCTAAACAAATCACAAAACGCATTCTCGAATTATTCGGAAATTTTGTCCAAACCGATCGTGCAACGGCACAGGCAGCCAATTTATGGTACTGGTAATTCGTTCGTCTTGTCCGGGCACGAAACGGTTCGTTGCGCGGTTAAATAGCGCCACGAATTTTTTTTATATATATATATATATATATACATATACATAGTTCCGAAGTAATCGATGGATTATTTAATTTTACAAAACAGCTGCGAACGTACTCCTGAAATTAGTTTTTTCACAGGTAATCTCCTGATAATGAGGTGCAGAATGTGCGTGCGCGCACGAGCTTTTTTACCGCGATAGACTGAGAAACTGTAAAGACGCACGATTAATGCGTCGGAAAATAAAAGAACAAATGAACAACCGAGAAATCAATCGTATAATTCACGAGTCGTATCTCGGAGAGCCGAAATCGGGAAAGATTTTTCCGTTTCTTTATCTTTTTTTTTCTCTTTGTTCTTGCTTTCTATCTTTCCTTCTTACAGTAAAAATAAAATGTCTGGAAATAAACAGCCCCCTCTTGTCTGCATGATATCCCTTAACACAGAACCCCTTATTATCAGAGGGTTACCTGTTGTCTGTTCTATTCTATTCTATTATGTTATATTATACTATATTACATTTATACATAATAACTGTACATACGAAATAACGCTTAATCCGAGCAAGATCATTAATCGCTGTACTCGGATCTCGGTGTAATGCTTAAGTCTCGTTAGTTCCTAAGGAGTGCTCTTCGTTTATTGTCTGCACAAGCTTGATTTTTATACAAGTCGACCGTTCACGATGGTTTCCCGTAGCTTATTGGTAATGATTTTCGTCGTGCTAAAAAAAAGCAAAACGAGCAGACGCTGCAGATATTATCTCGTTTATTCGATAACTCGTAGTATTGCGGTAAACATTTACGTCTAATAATCAAGAATGTATTATATACCTTTTACTCGAACGATACGATATTTTCATTGGATCGTTACTATATATATATACATACATTATTATGTCTATATATATATATATATACATCTCCGCAAAAGAATGGGGTTCTCGTGTCCCATTGTGTTCATTTATCTTTTTAATTATTTATGTCGTAGCAAATTCAGTGAAGCGATGGTGAAGGAAAACGAAAATGATTGTAAATAATTCGTAAACGTTCTCTACGGTGTTTACTTAAGGTACACGATCATAACGATAGTTTCACACATAGGATTTCGTTAACTGGAGCGTGTTAAGCGTGTTTAAAACAAAAATATGGTTTTGACTGCAGGCATTCCACAAGTGCTGATAAACGGACCGCGGATCCCAGGCGAAAACGATAAACTAATACGTAAACAACGCTGTCTCCGAAAACCATAGAAATATTCGAGTCTTAACGAATCCTGTGTTCTCTGTTCTGTCGAGTCATTATTGGGAATATCGACGAACGTTCCGCGAGGATCCGCAGTCCGACAACAACAACAATTGCATCGATTCGTTGTTCATATCGACAGATATGCTTCTTCCAGTGTCTCGTTCTTTCTCTCTGTTGAAGAGTAACATGAGAACATTCAAAGCAATATGTAGAATCGAACGCCTACAAAAGTATTAGTTGTATACCGTGCATACGTGTTTCAGTTTTCCAATAGGAGAGACAAAAGATTGAGTAAACCTAAGCGTACATTTTTGATATTTCCTTTTTATTTTTTCTTTCTTCTTCTTTTTTTCTCTTTTTCTAGATATTGCTTTCAGTGACAAAAGTGCGTGCGCGCGTAGCGTGCAGACGGGCGTACGTGCTTCCGTATCCGCGTTTCTGTCGTCCCGCGACGACAACGAGTTAATTAACGACTGAAAGATACAAAATGTCTCAGGTAGCCATGCGAGTTCGAAGAATGATGTTTACATTTACGCTTCACCCACGATCCTCTTTTTTTTATTTCTTACGGTCATTCGTCAAAAAAAAAATAACTAAGATTCGTGTAAAACTATAAGTTCCCTGCCACACCTCCGCGTCTGCTCCCCTTACACCCACACCCACTATTAGCCCCCCACCGACGATCCCTCAATTAAGACGCATAGTCTTCGTAGCGTTGGACTAAATGAAATACGGTATTGCTTTTCGAAAAATTCAACGATCACCTTTACGGTCGAATAAAAATATACTTGTATTCGTTCCAATAACGATTATCCGTGTCTCGGTATCGAACAACTTTGTTGTGATTTAATCGACGTTCAACAACAACCGCATACATATACGATCGTCGACGATCATCGAGACGATGGAATTCTATCATCGGAAAATTTTCCCGTGAAATTCGATATATCGATACGTGTGTAAAGGCATATCAAGAGTAGACACTTGTTTGCAATCACGAACAACAATAGAAATACTTTCGTTTCAATAAATCGATAAATCAAAATTAACGATATACGTTCTGTACTCCATTCGTGTTTATAATCTTTGTGCTTACAAACCACGATCCTATAGAACAGAGCCGGGCTACTGGTGGCCCACGGGCCGCACGCTATTTCTTTCCCCTCTTCTCAGTGCCTACCAGTGTCTCTCACCATTCGACTGGTATCCACGCAAAGCCTATGCCGGTGTGGCCAGAGTCGCCAGAATCAATGTCGCCAGATGATGCACAAATGGACGTCATGTACTCTCCTGCTTTTCCCCTTCCACTATCCTATTCCACCATCATTTACACCACTCAATCCCCGTCGCAACGTGTCGCATATTACTCTGGTCATCAGAGAGGGGGAACCTGTATTCCCCTCGATTGCTTCGATCTGGCGACACTGGCCAAAATAAGACTTGTCTCCCACTCTACCCTTCCCCCACGGCTCGGTCACGTGAGGCGTTTCGGCCCTGTGTCACAATGTCACGTGACTAATCCGGTACTGGAAGGGGTAACCGTGTTCCCCTCGATTCGCGTCGATTCCCCTGATCTGGCGACTCCGGATGTGGCATCGGCGCGCCAGTTCTTCGGCTCTGGAGATAAAATCAAGCTACTCTCCGTGCTTCGCAAGAAGTCCTCTGGCAGAAATGCGACAGGAATGCGGCTGTGAGCCGAATTGTTGCATAAAGGTTCTGGCCGAATTATTGGCTAAAATGTGTGACGTCAAAACCTTACCATTGGGTGCAAGCGGTGGTGGCGAACCTATGACCCGTGGGTCGGATCGTTCAATTACCGACCCACGAATTAGCGCTGCAAGCGACGATAAGCCGAATTTGACCCACGCTTCCGCAGAGTTGGGCAACCGCTAGTCACAATTATGATTATTGACTAATACCTTCATAAGCTCTACAAAAGTGACTAATGATTAATGACTAAGTAAATACTTGATCGTGACTATAAGTAATGACTACATAACTATTTGAGCGTAATGACTAATGACTACATTTTTATTAAGGATGACTATTGACTACTGACTATATTGGCATAACTAATGATTGAATACGCAATCAGAATTTCACTATGACTAATGATTAAAAATGGTTATAAGTTAAAATAAGACATAATATTAACAAAAAAATATCCTATTAGTTTATAAACATATAAAGTACAGATTATGATAAGTTAAGCTGACTAGAAAGGAAAAGGCACTTGAATAGGAAAAGTTTTCCAGATTTTCTTATTTTATTTTTGTGAAGAAAATAGATTACAAAAAATTTGTATAAACTGTTCTAAATAGAGTAATAATAACATGATGAATTTAAATTCAAATTATATTTAATTAAATTTTGTTACAGTAAATTCAACTTTTTGGACTTTAAACAGAAACAAAAGTTTTAATACAATGCAAACAGAAAATACATGAATCTTATTTTATATAATATAATTTTTAATATACCTACTACGCACGTAGTAATAACATCATCATCACCAATACGTCATCGCACAATAGTGACTAATGACTAAAGATTGATGTCTGATCATTTAAACTAACTAATGACTAACCATAACTAACAAGCAATAACTAACGATTACTTAGAGTTGTGACTAACTAGTGCCATGTAGTTATGACTAATAAATCAAAAAGTTTTAACTGATTTTTTTAAGTTTTGACTAACAATCAATCAGACTATTAGTCATTTTCAATTATTAGTTGATTTTTGCCCAACTCTGCGCTTCCGAAAAGGTTCGCCATCGCTAGGTGCAAGCGAGGACCCCCTCTGCCTCCGTGCCGTTCCGCGAGACTTCTTGTCAGGCACGAACAGTAGATGCGATGCTGAAGAGTGGGAGAACCGGCAAAGGTGGGGGTCGCGCAGCGACGGCGGGGAAGAAGTTGCCTGGCTCTGCTATAGAAATATAATACGAGCATTAATTTATTTTCTCGAGATGATAAAGATTCGACGAAATACCACGGGTATACATATACGCCGAAACAATTCAGCCTTTCATTTCAAGCTACAACATTTCCATGCACATTCAGAATCTTTTTTATAAATAAGCGAACGTGTACATATGCCAAAAAACTTTGCCACTCTTTCTTTGTTCGCCTAATATCGGTCAACAAATCAAAGGAAAGCGGAAAACCGCAGAGCGAATATACGAATACGAGTACGATTAAGAGAATTTGCAACACTAGAATCTCAACGACGTGAAGAATATGCTCAGCTTTGTGCATGCATGTGCGAACTAAGAGAATTCGTATATTGTTTGCATATTAGGACTTAATTGTGATATATATATATATATATATATATTGTGATATATATATATACATACGTGCATACACATATTTCACCTATACGTCTTTTTTATATACTAATGTTTAATGTCTGCGTACACAAAGATCATGTTTTCCATGTGCAACAATGACAACGTTTTCCTTCGACGAAACTCGATTCGCTTCCTTCATAAAATTAGTCAAAACACGCCTATTCTGTAATTATTCTCAGGTCGAATGCCGTAGAAAGTTCGATATACGATGTGGATCGATTTTCCTGTGTGCCAGGATGGAACCAGGTAGTATAGAATCAAACTGAACACTGGCATGCGTTTTATCAATTCATTATATTATTATTATTATTATTATTATTTTCAAACTCTGTCTAACGATGCAATAGGAACGAATTGTACACGACACACTATGCAACGCAACATACTTTTTAGCGTGTCATGTAAAAGAAACTGTGGACAGCCAATAACAAGCCAAACTCCGAAGTATATGCTATAATTTCAGTCGTGAGATATAGATACATACCTTTGAAATATCATAAACGTTTTAACCAGTATTCGATTTTTCGCATACCACGCATGCTAAAATTTTACCAGAGATGTTCTAACGAATAGAAACCGAAGTTAGTATTATCCGTTCACGAACGTACGGTACGGTAATTAGTATTTTTTAATTCGTACATTATGTATCTCTTTAAAAAAGCGAACGTATCAAATCTAAGGTGCATTGAAACTTTCTCCTTGTAACGAACACATATATGTTTTTCATAGGGTTCTGTTGTACGAAACAAGAGCCTAGCTAGCACAACGCGTTACAAGAAATCTGCCTAGTGTCTACAATCTACTTATTTGTAAAGTATCACAGTTTTGTATTCTGTCAATGTTTTTACATATAACAATAATAACAAAAAAAAAATCAAGATTACTCAGATCGTTTCACCATCGAATCTGAGAATAATAAGTTACAATAAACTTATTTATCTCGACACCACAGTGAACGTTTTCTTTATGAACTATTGAAAAGTACGTTAATACCACATTATTCTAGAAATCAAATATACCGCAACGCAGAAGCATTTGCCCGCGTAATTTTAGAGATTATATTTGAACGAGTAAATAGTGTATTGATATCCAAAGCAACGGTGGCGCCTCTTGCGGTGAAACTTCGAAGCTCAGTTACGGGGTCCGTGCAGCGCCAGTTCACGTAGCGGCGAAACGCTCAAACTATTAGTCAAACCTCTGGTGTTAGAATCTACCGCCAGGTGGCACATGTCGACAATGTCGATTGCTATATTGTCAAGATGTCGATAATGTGAGTCTCTATGTTAATAATGACGAATTGTAAATTTGGGTAATATTCATTCTTTTGTTCATCGTTAGCTTTTGTAAAAAGTTATCTATCATATACAGAGTGTCCCAAAATTCCCTCAACTCCCAGAAATGGGAGGTTCCTGAGGTTATTTGAAGCAACGTCTTCCTTTGCGAAAATGTTCTCCGCGGCTACGTTGAAGAGTTATCAACGAAAAACACGGATCAATCAGAGCGCAACTATAGTGAACGGATGCCGGCTCGGCGACAGGTCCCGCTTAGCGTTGTGATGTCGCCCTAATCGCTGTCAGCGCCATCCTACGTTTTAAACGGGAATTATCTTGTTTTATGTTAACCGCGCATATTCAAATACCGGAATAAGTAAGACCCGTTATTGTAATCCCATATAGATAAATGTTTAAAGAATTTTGCGAGATAAAAATAGAAGGTCACTCGAGTAGAGAAAATAAGAGGAATGGAAGACCATCAACCCCTCCGATTGGACGCCCCGCCAAAGACGCATCTCGAAACAAAAAAAGGCCTGAAGGAACAAGGAGAAAACAAAAGAAGAAATGTATGAAGTACGCGCAGAGATATTAAAATTATAGATTTTGATTTCGGAGCTCCTCGAGAAAGCTTGTGTTTCAAATACAAAGGAAGTCATTTTTCAACCACCAATCCCTGTTTTATTCTTTCGTTGAACTGTAATTCTTTAATCGTTTCTTACATAAGTAAAGCCGCGTTCGGAAGTTTACACTTTAGTATTTAAAGCGTTTGAACCTTTGCCGCGAAAACTTCAATATAAAATCTGCTCGTTGCCACCTAGAGGCAGGTTTTGCGGTCACAGAACCAAGAAGTATATCACAGCGTCACGTTGCCGTTGGACGAGCCAGAGTCCTTCCACTCTAGCTGTGCTCTAATTGGTCCGTGTTTTTCGTTAATAACTCCCAAACGAAGCCGCGACGGCCATTTTTGCAATGGAAAATGTTGCTTCAAATCACCTCGGGAACCTCCCACGTCCGGGAGTTGAAGGAATTTTGGGACACCCTGTATAGCTGGATATAGGAATTATATCTATGTATAACATATAATCAGAGAGTATATAAGATGGTAGAGGCTGGTAGAGTGAGGCAGATCCAGAGAGAGAGGGTATCCTCTCTGGTAGAGGTGGTAAAGCGAACGCGCAAGCGAAATTCTGACAACGTCACGAGTGTATACTCTAAAAGTGTTCGATATTGAATGGCAACACGTGCTTCCGACGATATTGTTTTGGTCCGATTGAAACTAATTGCGAAAATTGATCCGTACAATCGACATCTGCACACGATTAAAACGATTAGCAGATTGATTTCCTCGCTTGAGTTTAATTGATTGATCTCCGATGCGTTACACGTCTATCGATGTTTTCCGTTATCATTGTCCTGATAACGTAGCTTCATCTGTTTATTATTTTCGTTAATTTCGAAGCCATGGGAGTTCCGGTGAAAATCGAGTCTCAAACTGTACAAAAGTTTGCGATTTTCTTAGTTTTTCCGTGCATCGTAATATTATTCCTTTATCTGAATCATGTGCAACCATATTATTTCATTGACGAGGTTTTCCACGTACCTCAAACATTGCAGTATTGCGCCGGCAATTTTACACAGGTATGTTTCGGTTTCCAATTTCTTTTACGTTTTCATTTGCAACAAACATCGTAACACAATCCAAAGATTGGATAGGATAAAAAAATATCTTTTTTCACTGTTCAATGATCCACATTATGATTTCTATTAATCAGTGAACAACGCGTGTCGAGTATACTTTTAGAATTAATTTACTTTTCAAAGACATACATATTATTTTCAGTGGGATCCTAAAATTACCACCTTACCTGGGTTGTATTTACTCGCAACTCTGATATTGTCACCTTTCAATCTTTGTAACATCTTTTACATGAGATGCATAAATTTACTTGGAACGTTTGTCAATTTCTATCTCGTTTACAACATAACAAAACATATTTCGATAACTCGTCATGCGAAAAGATGGAATAACTGGAAACAACTCCTGGTGGCTTGTAACATTACGTTCTTTCCACCTTTGTTCTTCTGGCACTTTCTATATTACACGGATGTTGTGTCGGTCAACGCAATATTATTAATGTTACTATTGCATTTGTATAAAAAATTTAAAATGGCAGCAGCCATAGGTATGTATTGGAAGAGTAGTAGAACTAGAATAGAATTTAGATTTAAACCATAAAATTTTAATTCATAATACGCAGGTCTGTTGTCTGTACTGATTCGCCAAACAAATATAATTTGGGTCGCATTTGTTAGCCTGGAGCTTGCATTCGATATAATAGAACGTAAAAGTCCCAAGTCGATAACAAGCCAAGAGTACAGTTCTTTTATCTATTTAAAAGTGAGTAATAATTCGATGAAAAATAGAATGAAATTATAATGTTCCCTCTTATATTTTGTTATGTAATTTTTAGAAACAATGGAAGAAGATAACCGAAGAAATTTCTTGTGGATGGGTATCGTTTTATAAATTTATTATCGAAATTGTCGTACAGTTGCTTCCATATGCAACAGTATGTTCAGTATTTCTTCTATTCGTTATCTGGAATAAGGGTATAGTGGTCGGAGATCGAGCAGCCCATGTTCCCACTATTCATCTTCCTCAATTGTTCTATTTTTCTGCTTTTATTTCTTGCTTTCTGTGGCCTTACACGATTACTCATTGGAAATCCTACATAAATTTTCTTAGAACACGGTGGATTCTTCACTGCTGCCTTTTGGGTCTCTTAACGGTAGCAGTCCACTTTAACACTCTCGTTCATCCATATATGTTAGCCGACAATAGGCATTATATATTTTACTTTTGGAATAGGCTAATGGGGAGATATGCGTTGTTCAAATATCTATTAATACCCGTTTATTCGTTTACCCTGTACACTATGTTCCATAGAATCGATCATTTGAGGTTTGCTACGCAAATCAACTATACTTTCATGACATCCATGGTCCTGATTCCTCAGCTGCTCATAGAACCACGTTATTTCATTATTCCATATGTTCTTTATCGTTTGCTGATCCAAGAACCAAAGAAATGGCAAATTATCATGGAAACGATCACCGCGTTGACAGTGAATTTCTTACAATTCTATATTTTCATCAATAAAACATTTTATTGGAGCAACAAACCTTATCCTCAGAGAATATCGTGGTAATAAACAAACAATAGAATAAAAAAAAAGAAGTGGAGAAAGAACATTAAACTTTCCTTTCCTCTCTTACTCTTGTTTTCATTGCGCGTTCTGTATCCGCAGAAGCGGACAACTTTTACAAACGTCATGTAATTGTAGAATATCACATCATTATTTATTACTTTTCTTACATTTCTCTATGAGGAACAGTAATCAACTAATTAAGCGTGAACTGTCGTTCACATGCAGAAGTAGGTTTCTCCTTTTGTTTGACTCGCACCATCTCCATGTGACCGTAACAATGCAAAGATTAAAGTCTACAGTTACTTTCGAACTTTGTACGAAAAAGAAATCGGGGAATCAAACTTTTCACACGTATGTATACATAATATGCATAATATGTATACCGCGATGATATATTTTTCTTTTGTTCGAATCGGTTTCAGTTCTATTTAAAATCACCGCTTATCCTGTAACTAAGATATGTCACGATCGAGATAATTATACTCGGTACACGCGCGATTAGAAACGGTATGGAAAACTTTCCGAATACTTGGATGGATTTTTTTTCAAGTTCTCTGTCTCTCTCACTCTTTCCGGCCCATATACTGTCCAAGCCTGACTCGCGAATCGATTCGGGCCTTCCCACACCTTTCGCGCTTAGCCTCAATTGCGTAGAAACCAAGACATTAAGTATGACGCCATTTGCACCGATTTTGCGCCGATTTCCACGGAACGCGAATAATTGAGATCCCTCGCTTCACCAGAGTATGTACCGCCGTGAAGCAAAATGCTCGGTGAACACGATACTCGGCTTCACAGTACTGTATACCTACGAAACGCCACTAACGGTCATCGCCACTCTGCTATCGTTACTTCGGTTTCAGAGCATCTGAAGAATTCGCTTGACAAATTTATTAAAAAACCTTCCCGCTTTCAGTCTTATATAAAACGTGTCGCACGCATTCAAAGCCGTCTCTGTGCTTTCGTCCTTGATCCTTCAAGAGTATGCATCGTTGCCGAGATTATCGTCGAACGTACGCGCGATGGAATAAACGCGGTCGCTTCTTTCGGATCCGTTTGAATCGTATCTTGTATTTTTATAGTGAATAATTTTTTCTTCGCTTAAACGGGTAATAAATGTTCTTTTGTTCCTTGACAATCGAGAGTCGAAAGCATCACCGTCAGGGCCGGCGCGAGGCAGATTCAGCGCGTTCGCCGGAACCCGGCCCCGCGTTTTGAAAAGCCCCGCGTTTTGAAAAGCCCCGCGGTCTATGAAAACTCGTCAGACATTTCGCAGGACCCGAAGTGGCAAACTCAATCAATTTTATTAACATTCTTTGTACTTATAATCAATAATTCCTTATTGTGAAATTTAAGTGTAGAATTTAAATGTGTATTCTGACCCCGCAAAATTTTTGAGCCGGGCCCCGCAAACGGTCACGCCGGCCCTGATCACCGTTTCTCGTAGTACAAGTGTTTCACGAAATTGCTGGATTTCTTTCATCCAGAGTCGCCAGATTAAAACTTTTGTCCACGTTCTACGTTCCCCTTCCTACCACGTTATTCCCCCACGCATCCGCGGCACGGTCACGTGACGCATTTCGTCTCTGTCGTCACGCGACTAATCCTATGCTGGCACAGAGAGTGGGTGTAACTTCATTCCCCTCGATTCGTGCTACCTCCCCTCATCCGGCGACTCTGGTTCCGTTTAGCGCGCTCTTAATTATACGACAATTCGTGTAACGAGAACGCATTAAGGTCCATTTATACTATCAGCACAGACACGTTCCGTATCCGTATCGGCACCGTTCCGTTTCGGACAGTAGTATTTCTACTATCCGCAAAGACACGTTCCGTGTCCGTATCGGCACCAACTTTTTTCAGACCGGAGTCATTCCACGTGGAATCGGACACTTTTTGGAGTACTGTCTCGGATTTTGTTCAAATTTTAATATCTTGTAGTCTTTAGTGACCTATGAACTAATCTCGAAGGATTTTGACGGCTTCACCGTCAATACTGGTTTTAATTCAACCCTCGCATCAGCCATCTTTTTTCCGAGTATTATCTTAGGCTGCACTGTACCTTGCGTAAACAGAAATTTTTGCCTTTTTCTCATGTAATCCTATAGATTTTGGCGAGAAAATGCAAAAGTCCAAGTTTTAATCTTAGGATCTACAAACATTTGACTCATGATTTTCAGCCTAGTCTGAACAGGGTCGGAACGCATGCATACTACTATTCGCACCGGCACCAACCGCTAAAGTATTCTTTGCGAGAATGTTGGACGGTCAGACCGGTGCCGATACGTGCCGGTGCCGTTCCGATACGGATAGTATAAACACTTGTACCTAAATGCATTGAAGAATATTTGTCTGATCGGATACGGAACGTGTCTGTGCTGATAGTATAAATGGACCTTTACTCGGCGGCTCGAATGGCCAGATTACGTTACGTCTATCTAGTATAATACAACGAAACTCTCGCTGGTTCTCGCTGCTTATCACGAGGACCGTATTAGCAACAGTTTTTACAACTTATGGTTAGCACCAATCGGGAGTTCCAAATATAACTTGTAATGCACGCAAACGACGAAAAAAACTTTGACCGACAAGCGATAGAATCGCGTATTGCTAATCAGTTGAGGGAGACGGAGCCTCGCATCCTGTTCGAACGCGTCCATTGAAAATGTTTCGAATTCGATTTGCCGCTTTCGATATATTGGAATGAAAGACTAATAGCACACGAGCGTAATTTGACGCACGATTCTCAGTCTACCAAAAAAAATGGATACGTGTTCTCAAGCGAACAGCAGCAAATATCTCCATTCTTGATTTTCATTATACGTCGTATGTACACACAAACTAGCGCACGCATACATATCACACACACGCGTACTTACGGGACAATCGAACGAAAATTCGAAATAGAGAATGGTGTCACGCTTATTGTCGAGGTTAACTATTTAGTGCCTTTCAGTTCTGTGCTTTGTTTAACCTGTTAATCGGTTAATTCCTTGATTTTTCTCCATATTCAATGACTTTAAATTTTCTTATTTTCTTATTTCCTTATCTAAACGCTTTGCTTCTTTGCTTACCATCTAATATGTATATTATGTTAAATTATCCTGGAAACGCGTGGTTATCGCGGCGAATCTTGCTTGTTCGCCGTTTGTTGTATGTAAAAACACACGTATTTCACCGTGACCGAGAACAATCACCGGTTTAACAGGTTAAAACGTTTCGTTTGCGTATACGCGTGACAAACAAACTGACAGCACGCGGTACGTGCAGAGTCGCCGGATCAAGATTTGTGTCCCGGCTCTATCCTCCCCTTCTGCGACCCTATTCCCCCACGCATCCGTCGTGGCACGTTGCCACTCGCTGACAGAGCAAGTTCAGAGGCGGGCGAATTGAATTTATTTGGTATGTGGTAAATACTAATACCGCTTTATCGTAATACCGCTTTGGTTACCATTTCTTTTTGAAACAACGCTGTCGCTTATTCATAAAAATCGCGAGATTCGCGCGGAAACCACCCTAATCTGACAACAAGTTATTGCTTTCATCAACGAATCCATTCGACTCGATTTCATCCGAACTGCCGCGGTTCATTCCCTCGCATTCTACGCGCCATAACGAAATTTTATTCATCGAAATCAATTGCAACGTCAAATCGGGGTTGGAATCATTTAAGTTGAGCTACTCGATTATCGCGCCTAATAGTTCGACGAACGGATTCGATTCGATCCAGTCTCGCTGAACATTAAACAAAATCGAGATTATTGCACGACCGACACCGGTAGAATAGAAGATAGCAAAAGTTTTTTCTCTACTCGAGCAATAAGAGATCTAAAACCTACGGAATTTCGAAAGTTTCCTACTATCACTTGTGTTCACTTTGGTAATTGCTGTTTGCCTATTCAAGGTGCTGATTCGCGAGAGGAAGTTCGTTGCAAACCCCCGCCAACGTTTACTTCGACTTCGGATTCGAAGAACTTTTTTTTTCTTCGTTTTCACTCAAGGCATTCCTAAGACTATCTAAGGTGCAACGTTTTTTTTTGCAACGTATCTAAACCCTTTGGTTGTTGACAACTCGATCGATATCGACGTCGATGTTGATATCATCGACAATTGAAATTGTTAACGCGGCGTTATCCGTAAATGTTTTTAAACTTACTCCTCCCCTTCTTTCGTTACGCCGCATTTCTTTGTTTATCTAGCTAATTGTGACTTGTGTTCGATATGAATATTCACGCTCTCGCTACCGATATACATCGATACGACGTTCATTCTCGTCTTTCTTTTCCTTTACGATATATCTCAGAAACTTTTAAAAACTGGCATACGTTATTTGGCTATTTCGCAATCAAGAAATCTATTAAACGCTAAATTAATTCGAGAACCCTGAACGTTGCGTTGGACTTCCTTAACGATATTCGTTGAAGTATTTCTAAGATCTTGCAGCAACGATGAAAACCATTCGGAGATGTACTCTACGTATAAATAAATACTACTCTGTGTAAAAGATGGAAGCATCGGACACTGCAAAACTAAGTGTCTTTATCCGTATCGCGTACAGGCTGTTCCAGAAATAAGTTATTAGGTATCTTGGTAGCAACCGACGCAACGTGTATATCTATATCGTCGTTCACGAGTGAAACGAGTCGTTTCAAGTCGGCCATTTATTTCTGGAACACCTATAAATATTTGATCGTTCCGTATAGAAAAGAACAGCTATGCTTCACCTAATCGCGCCTCGATTAACTTTACATTTTTTATGTGCATTGGTCACGCATCGAACCGACATTCTTAGGCATACTTGGAAAAGCAATTAACGTAAAGCGACAAACAAAAAAAAAACCTGTAATAGCAAAGTCTTGTACTGATCGGTAAACTCTTTCTATTCCGTCCTATTATCGCGATACGTTTTCTTCGCCACCGGATCTTCGCATAGTTTTCTTCTTTTCTCGAACTAAGTAATTGGAATTAATTGGTCATTGGCCTATAGGGGTACACATCGATCATTGTACAACTAGAACTCAAACATCGCTGTAGCTAATAACCAAGGGCTTACGCTATACAGGGACATAAGTTTGCTAGAAAAGGTACCCTGCCCTGCGCTCCTTTCGTATTTTCTGGTTGTTGTTGTTAGCAGCGGGCTAAGCACAGGGCAACCACGAACCCGTGCTATTCGACGTGTCTCGCGAATTTCATCGAGTCAACGAAAAGAAACGATAATCGCAATGCCGACCGGTACGGTTACACTACTTCAGGCACTGAATCACTTTGTTCGTCGCGGTCCGCGAATGATTCCCGTCGCGCGTTTAATGGACACCAAAGGGCTTCCATTAAAATTCAAGTTCCGACATCGAGACATCTAAGATCACAATCGACGTCGAGATCGAAACTTTACCAAAGAGCAGCATCAGACTATCTGCTCCTTCAACCTGACGAGATTCGTTTCTCTGTAAAGCTTCATGTCGAGAGACGCGCTGGCCTCGTTCTTCTTGGTCTGCGTGTGCCACGCGAGAACCTTCGTGCAATTGTCGGCCAGGAATTCGATGTCCTTCGGCTCGAACGGCGCGAGACTCTTCAGAAATCCGTCCTCCTCGTAGCCGGCCTTGAACGGCATCGTGGCGTTCGGCCTCTGCAGAAGAAACTTCACGTTCACCGCGAACCCTGCCATGTCAACTGGGA
Organism: Lasioglossum leucozonium; assembly: GCA_028454225.1. Taxonomy (NCBI): domain Eukaryota; kingdom Metazoa; phylum Arthropoda; class Insecta; order Hymenoptera; family Halictidae; genus Lasioglossum; species Lasioglossum leucozonium. The sequence continues at coordinate 4,188,273 of CM052207.1, read as the reverse complement.
ATTTTCGGCCGGCTATCCATCCGTCGTAGAAACCGACGAATTTCCCGTTCTTGATGATCGGCGAGCTCAAGCCGAACTTCGTGCAGAGACCCACGGGAAACATCGACACCCTCTTCGTGCGACGGATCTGAAACCAGTGTCGGTTTTACTAGGTGTGACGCGTCGAGGATGCTAAGAAACAAACCGTTTCCATATATGTAGAATACAGTTCTCACTATTAACCCTTTGCACTCCTATGTCGAGTCCCGCTCGACATTTTTCCATGTCCAAACCAGTAAAAAAATAAAAAATGTTGGTAAAAATAAGTAGCAGTAAAGTAACTGTCCTTTAAAATCAACGAAAAACAGTTAGGAGCTGCTGTCAACAAAATTGAAAAATAAATCAGAGTGCAAAGGCTTGCACAAGAAGGTCGGGCCGTAAGAAGCCTCGAATCTCTCATACATACAGTAAATGCTCGATCCCTGTCCTGGGTCTCTTCTACGATCCCTGTCCAGTGCCTACTCGCTCCACCGGCTGTCAACTTCGCGCCGCTTCGCAGGGCGGCGACGATTGATCTCGGCTCGGGTATATCGGTGTGAACACCGCTACATTGACTCGAGGAAACGATTTTACAAATCTCTTAATTTTCATTATTTTTTTATGGGACTTTCACTATCTTATTTCTGGCATTTTTCTGATTAAAATGACACCAAACACGATATAATTTGAACTGTATTAAGTGGTTTTATCGACGATGAAAGTTTCGAAGGCAACGACGAACAGCGTATTGGAAAGAAGGAGACGCGAACAGTCGACGTCGCCGGCACAGTTCACATGTAGAGTAAATATGGGCCAAATTATATCGTGTTTGGTCTTGTTCTAATCAGAAAAATGCCAGAAACAAGCCAGTGAAAGTCCCATAAAAAAAATAATGAAAAATAAAGCATTTTTAATTGGCATTGGATTGTGAGAACACGCGGGCCTTTAAACTGCGCTGGCGACGGCGACACGCTTCGGTCATGCGATCCGTATGTTCGGCTCTCTATTGAAGCTTCGCTCGGCGCGCTCTGCGCGGTCGGCGCGATAGATATCTGAGCGCAGTCATAAATCAAAAAGCATGTCCCTATACGATCTCTGTCCGTGCAAACCACAGCTTTTGGACAGGGATCGAGCATTTACTGTATGTAGAATACAGTTCTCACTATTAACCCTTTGCACTCCTATGTCGAGTCCCACTCGACCTTTTTCCATGTCCAAACCAGTAAAAAAAATAAAAAATGTTGCTAAAAATAAGTAGCAGTAAAGTAACTGTCCTTTAAAGTCAACGAAAAACAGTTAGGAGCTGCTGTCAACAAAATTGAAGAATAATTCAGAGTGCAAAGGCTTGCGCAAGAAGGTCGGGCCGTAAGAAGCCTCGAATCTCTCATACATATACAGAATATAGCTCGTTCGGCGTACGATATACCTCGTCGAAGAGCGCTATGTCGTAGGTATTGTCGTCGTCGGCAAAGTAGAACACCCCGTCGGTCGCGTTCGCCCTGATCCATTGTAGGCCGCGATTCCGATTCGACACGCCTCGCGGTTTCGCGCCCTTCTTCTGCTTGTACTTCTCGGGCATCGGGGCTACAACATGCGCACGTTCGAATCTGAATCATGGAAATCCGTTTACACTCTACTATCTAACGCTTCGCATTCGCGATCCGGATCTAACCCTGACCTAACGCTGCAACGGAGAATCGCAACGGAATCTCCGTGACTCGATTCGGTCAAACTTTCGCTCAGGGGACCAAAAATTTTCAACTCTTCCGAATGTAATATTACACAACTCCACGAAAAAATAAGAAAACTATAAATTCTAGTGCGCGGAATCCAAGATCTAACCTAGCGTTTACACTCCAATGTCTGGAAACCAATATGGCAGCGTTCTAACATCAAACGCGCAACTTTACACGCGTGTAACTTTTAAACGAGCGAACTCAGCACAGTCTAACCTGGATTCCGCGCACTAGAATTTAGAGTTCTATCATTTTTTCGTCGAACCGTGTGATATTGTATTCATCAGAAGTTGAAAATTCTTGGTCCCCTGAGCGAAAGTTCAGCCCCCGATTCCCCTGTTCCCAGTGTGATCGTTTACCGGTCAAATGATCGAACTTCAAGCCCGTCCGTTCCAACAATCTGGTGACCTGGCTGGTGGCGACGTTGGCGTCCTCGATCACGAGCCAGTGAATGTTCTTGACCAGCATCAGCGTGTGAGACATTCTGGTGAGCTCCGGGATCTGTTCCGGTCTTCGATAAGTCGGCGTGATTATGTACAACGGTTCGACGATCGCGTCCTGTGACGACAACACCTGGATCCTCGAGGTCGCCGACGAGGATCCAGGCGGTCGTTGCGGCGGCGGCTCCGCCGCTGGTTGGACCCGCGCCATTTTCGAACTGTTGCTCCCAGCCGGATCGTGCCCGAACGCCGAGTTCTTGTTCAAATGATTGATCAGCTCTTGAATCAGCGACGCCGCAACGTCCGGGCTCAGTCCGTTCGCGTCCTGGACTCTGCGCACCGCGCTCCGAATCTAGAACACACAGGTTTCGTAAATCGAGATCATCGCGTCGTCGGAAAAATCCTAAGGCCGCGATCACAGTGGACCCGACTTCGTCCGACGTCCGACATTTCAAATGTGTGGGTAGGCCTCTCTGTGAGACCCTTCTAGTGGCTTCTAGTTTCGACCAAATCGGCGTACCAGCACCAACACATGCCTGGAAACGTTCGTGCGTGTGCGCCGAAGTCGGACATCGGACGAAGTCGGGTCCACTGTGATCGCAGCCTAAGTCGATCCTAGTCGTACCGTTTCCTCTCTCAGCTTCGATGTCCTCACGTAGCTTTCCACGTCTTCCTGAGAGAACACCGGGTTCTCTTCGGCCGAGCCGCCCGTGTTGAAGTCGGTCATCTGATCGAACCGAACACCCGTCGAGAGATGATACTGGTAGAACACCACGAATACGCCTATTAGCACTATCACTCCCATTTTCATGGATGGCTTCATTATACCAGCACCTGTCGGGCAAACAGATCATACGTATTTATTTATCATGAGATACAAGCTACAGTGGTGCATCGCATACGCGCGTCAGGCCGCGATCGCAATGGACCCGACTTCGTCCGACGTCCGAGTTCGGCGCACATGCACGCGCATTTCCAGGCATGTGTTGGTGTCAGTGGCCCGATATCGGAAACCAGAAGGGTCTCAGAGACGGACCCACACATTTGAAATGTCGGGCGAAGTCAGGTTCACTGTGATCGCAGCCTTACACGCGAGCACAGAATGATAATCGGTGGTTCGGATAGTTGCTACTCGCCTGTCACGTTTGATCCGTCGAACAACAAAAGTGATTCCCGAGTTTCGCGATAAACGATTATTAAGAATTAATTGGAAATTAATGACACGCTCGTACAAGGAGGTCGCGCTCCGAACGCAGATTTAATTGGGAAATATTTTACACGCGTGACTGCGAGGGGAAACGATAAGATACACGCTTCCGGCGGTTCGCGCGCGCCCCGTCGTCGCTTCGATAAGCCAGCAAAAATGTCAATGCTGTTGCCAGTTTCGAGTTTCGAATTAAACGAGACGCGATGCCTTTGTTTATCGCTTGCCTCGGCTGCAACCGAGGACCGCCTGCTTTCGACACTATTTACCACTTGGTGTACACGCTGCCGCTCCGAAGTACATACCTGGACAATTGCGCACTTCGGAGACTGTATACGCTGTATTTCTACGGAATTGCTACGTGTCTCGGGAACTCGAACGTGACAAATAGTAACTTTTGCTAGAAACGTTCTGCGCGTATTGAAATTTAATCCATCATCGCAACACGTGTCGGATATGGACGCGTTATCGTCGCGCAACTACTTCCAGTGCAAACCTTACGAACAGGCAAACAATAGGTACTCGTTCTAACGTCATTTAATGGGTCCCAGAATATTGGCTTTTGTTTCAGCTGTTACCACCTACTCGCCGCAGCAGGTATTTGTCTTCGCGATATTTTATTTCCCGCTGTCGCAATATTATTCGAAACTGTATCCGAGAAAGAAAACGCGGCGATATTTGTATCGCGTTTCCTGTCGCACTTTATCAACCGACCCCCGGGCAAAACCCGGTGCAGTTCGTTGTACCATGCACAGCGTACACGGTGTGAAGAAATTATGTCTACCGGCTACTACCATACGATGATTCGACACTATCGATTTGATTCAAATTCAACTAGGGTGACGCGAAAGTGACCTTGACCTTGAATTTTCAGGTCAAAAGGTCAACGATTTTTTGTCGAGTTACCACCCATAGTACCGTTTGCACTATTGACACTCGCGTCCAGTGAATAAGATGCTAATAATAAATGTATCAATGCTCTCGGCGCACGGGTTCGATCAATTGTTAATTAATTAATAGCAAATTTGCAATTTATCAGTTATTTAACTGCAACGTTTCCGTCATGTTTCAGACCAGTAAATTATTTGTGTGCGTTGAAAGTTAAAGATAGTTAGGACCATCAATACTTACTTGCTATATGCAAGTTGAGCAAACATAGTTTAACGAAAAGAGGGAATTTTTAAATTTATGAAACCGGTGAGAACATGTGCCAGTTCCATGCCAGTAGACCAATCACTGAGACAGAACTGTGAAACATTTGAAAATGACTCCTTCTCATTGATCGATGTATTTACCAATCGATATTTGGCGGTGAATTCAAAACGTGAAATGACTTTACAACCAACTGACTTATTATATAACACGTTGGTGTTGTGGTAACATTTTATTGACATCCAAATTGATTTTGACCTTACTACATACAATTGTTGATTGCTTTGTGGAAATTTTATATAAAGGAAACATTCATCATAAAACATTACTGGTTCAGTAATGTTGCGTAATGTTCGTGTATCTTGGGTGTATCATACTTCAGGTTTACGTTGCGATGTTTGATCATGCGAATTGTTTCTAATAATATTCTTTGGTGTAAGATTTTTTCTTTGTCTACTACTTTTGCGTTTTCAAAATCAAATCTGTCGTCAAATTCTATTGCATGTCTCGCCAGTGCCGTGTATTGTGTTGGTTGTAGAAAAGAAATAAGATGCGATTAGAAAAAAAAAATGGTTCACCTTGAAATTCAAGGTCAAGGTCAATTTTGCGCCTTCCTTGGTTCAATCCCAACCAAATCGAGGGTGTAGGATCGTCCTATGGTAGCCGTGACATATTACGTTGTTCTGAAAAGTTTCTTTCGCTACGTGTATGTCGGCAATCGATATTAATTTATGAAACGTGTCGATGAGCCGTTTCCATTGAAATCGAGAAACAAGCAGGCAAGCGAAGCGAGAACACAGGCGAGAAGACAAACAGAAAAACGTAGGAGCGCTGAGCGAGCGCACACATTATAAATAATGTCTTTTGTAATGTTAGAACAAACACAGAAAGTGTTTGCGTTTGATTCATTTTATCGAAATGTACATTCCACATTGTTAGGCGACATCGGCATACACGAACAACACAATCTTTTGTTCGTCTGTGTGTTATTATTCCTTGAGTTTCCCTGTTTCTTAACCGTGCAGATTTCTTGAAAACTACCCTAAATTTGGATCGAGCACATTAATCCATTTGCATCATAAGGAAATACGAAAAGTCGGTCTTTATCGCTAAACGTTCTTTTATTGTATTCAAGTACAAAAATTACTACAAGTAAAAGAACTTCATATCTCACTTGCTACCATAAACAAATTTTTGTTTACTCATTCTCTAGCAAACTAGTCTCTAGTCTAATGGCAAACTATTCTCGGTCTAACATCTTAAAAAAATTCGAGTCGTTTGGACCAATTTTAAAAAAGTTATACGATTTTTAAGACTGTCCACTTAATATTGCCGCCACCTGTACGCTAATGATGCAAATGGGTTGATCGAAAACGAAACGAACTTTCGGGACAACCTAATATAATTTCTTTACACCCTGTACAACATGCAGTGTATAGAATGCAGGCCTCGTTCTAGATCGGAAACATGTCGCCGTGTTGTACACTTTACTCCCAAACAATCAACATGTAGGAATTAGTCCGCGAGTCTACACTGTACGTACAGCACCAAGGGGGCCAGCGGCCAGCGACGTCACGCGCCCCTGTACCTGCTCACAGCCTCACACGTGTGCACTATTTTCCGGCTGCAGTGACTCATGCATTTGTCCGCAGTAACCAGTCACGTTTGCTTGTCCGAATTCCACGCACGTAAAACTGCGAACTTAACGTTCCGAATCGAAAAATGCAAGTCTCGTTATTTTCCCGCTGTATATGTATTTGTTTTCTTCGCGAAAATATCGACGGGACATTGAATAACTTCATTGGGTTGCGAGTATTCTCGAGCCTTGTTTCAACAACCGGGTACCCGGGTATCTCTGTAAAACTTCTTTTTTTATTGATAAATATCGAAATTATTGTAGATTTTATGTTCTTGAGTCATTATACACTGGTGGAATTGATTCTGGACACACTTCGAATAAAAATATTCTTTATTTCATATTCGTGCAGAAAATTCTGCTATGCTAAATTGATACTGTAATATTTTTGGTTTGCAAATGTTTGAAAATTTTAATTATTATAAAAAAGAATCTAAACTGTGTTATTTTGAGCCAGGCAACGCGAAACGTCGCAAAATATAGATAAAAAACAAAGGATATCCAACGAAATATTAATTTTTTCGTACCCCCTTTGATGCGTTGAAATTGTAATTTTTATTAAAAGTATAGCTGTAAATGGTCTTCTTACTGATTTTTTTATATAATAGAATAATTATATATAGAATATAAAATATAAATGCGGAAATTAAGTAAAAATTTTAAAGTGTCCATAATTAATTGCACTAGTGTAGATTAATTTACATTTGACGAATAGAAAATATGCATTGAAACTATAAAATAGAACATCATTGAATATCGGAAAAATTTCGGTTATTGACATAAGGGTTAACGAGCCACGAAGCACGGCGTCGTATTTCGATGGCAATTTCATCGCGGCAGTTGCTTATTTTCGATAATTCTAATTTTTTTCCGTACGCTTCGATTATTTGCAAACGTATCGTGAAACGAGGTACATAGATCGCTTGCAATCGAACAGACCGAAGATTCCTTACCGTCTCGATCTGGAACCACGTATTTCTCTTTCGCCTGCCACCGGTTCACTGGCACGTTATAAATTAAGAAGACGACCTTATCTTTGGCGTACTTAATCGCCTGACTATCTTTCAGAAGAACTTTGTGACTGTGTCAATTAGAGCGATGTAATTCTGTAGGCTGTATTTCACGGAATAAGAATTTTGACAGCTGTGTTAATACTCGAGTCCACCAGTTGTACCCGCCCTCCTCCCTTCCGACGATCATTAAGAGTTTCACAGTATCTTTTCGCGAGTTAGCAATGATTTGTTCATATTTCTTCTGTTTTTCTTCATTATTTTTTATTTTCACACTGTCGTGCGGATCACAGCGTCGCGAGTAGCCTGACAAATTTCGTCGTATCAAAAAGTAATACGATGCTGAAATTTGTTTGTAGCAGTGACGAGCAACCGGCCCGCGGGCGTTGGGGACAAAAATCATAACACAAGTACTTTCGTTCAATTAGCACAAATATATGTGAAGATTACGTACCTACGTATTATTGTGTATACATACAATATATTAATACCTAGCGATAAAAAATAATAGACCGAACAAAAAGAAAAAAAACGTTCCATTGTAAATCTATGTAAGAAATACCGCGAACGAAAATTATTCGATTAGTACGTTTAAGTATTCACTGGCCACTGTAGAATAAAATAAAATGAAATATCAAAATAAAAATATTACACATTGTTTCTCTTTCTTTAATCATTTTGAAATGATTTATTAACCCATTGCACTCGGAGCTAATTTAACTTGAAAATTAAACGTTTCTTCCAACCTAGAATAATTCCATTCTATATTTTATTCTTCATTTAATTTAATTTTTTCATTTTATTATATAATATCTCATGAAATACTTAAATGTTTAAGTAATTGATTGTATACCAACTTATTTCATAATGTAAACATTATTTTGAATAATGGTACAGCAATTTTTAGTGGCGACTTCTAAGGGTTAACACATTGATTATTGATTATTTGAAAATAACATGTCCATGGTGTTAAATTCTCATCGCCCGGTTCGTTTTCATTCGACCGTGTTCGACGGTTTACGAAATCCTACGAGCGATACAAGAATAGCGAGCCAATTAAACACCAGTAGGATTCGGTCCTCGAATTTGGAAACCGGGAACAACATTCAACGCGGCAATCGGAATAATTCTCCGCGCGCGGAGTCTAAACATCCGAGAAAGTAAATATTTAAGCAAGCGCGATAAAGATCCGACGATTGACGTAAGCTTGCTACTTGCGGTTTTCAATCTTGATTGCAACAATGCCGCGTCTTGGTTCGCTTCGTAATCAGACCTGACAGCTCGTTAGACCACCGAACAACGCATCCGCGGTTTGCCGCGCGCGCGGTATGTATGTATACATTATGGTTTGTTTACGATACACGATCGCGTTCGAGAAACGCGCTGTAAAAATAGATCTAGCAAGCCGCAAAGTTGCATAATTGAATCGGAAACTGTTCGATTCGATCGACGATACCGATTCGACGGGTTTAATCATTTACAGTCGCGGCTATTTCAACTCGAAAAATTAAACATTTCTTCCCACCTAGAATAATTACATGATTTTTTCATTTTATGGATAGGAAATAAATATAATACCTCGGATCTGTATGCAAAATAAAAATCTAAATAAATAATTATTATTAATATTATTATTTGCTTATTTATTGCCTTGAAAATCTAAATAAATTTCAATTTTTTAATAATTTTTAATATTATTTTAAATTTATAATCAATATTAAATTTGTATGAATTAAAACAAGGAGAATTGAATATGTATGAATTAAAATAATTGTTATTAATATTATTATTTGCTTATTTATTGCCTTGAAAATCTAAATAAATTTCAATTTTTTAATAATTTTTAATATTATTTTAAATTTATAATCAATATTAAATTTGTATGAATTAAAACAAGGAGAATTGAATATGTATGAATTAAAATAATTATTATTAATATTATTATTTGCTTATTTATTTATTGCCTTCAAAATCTAAATAAATTTCAATTTTTTAATAATCTTTAATATTATTTTATAATCAATATTAAATTAAAACAAGGAGAATTAAATATGTATGAATTAAAACCCAACAGAATGTTATTTCTTCCCTTGATAATTTTAATAAATTGGAAATCATATATTTTACGTCTTCAATTTTCAAAATTTTCCTACAACTTTCATTTACTCGATTTTGCTATAAACGCATACAGATCCGCAATTAACAATGTAAACACAACTCTGAATACAGCAATTTTCACTGATGACTCTGAGTCACGGGGTAACCCGAGGGGGTTAACCCCTTACCATTTTCTTTACAGTTACAGCGATTAAAACGTTTTCATCCCCAAAAATGTTGTAGAATACATATATTTTTTGTATTGCTACATTGATTTTAATGCTGAAATATTGATTGCAAACAAATCAAATTTTACTTCATCTGGAAACAAAGGCGTAACGTTCGTAATTGTTAGACGTTGTTTAAAATCTTCATTACGACTCGTTAAAATACGGTAAGGAGTGAAGCGAACGGACGAGCGGCCCTCGGCGTCGCAGCATCAACCGTCGAGATGTACACTTCCGGCGACGAGTTCGAGCATTTTCGCTAAATCTTGAAAATGTTGTGAACATTTGCGTGCTCGAGAGCGAGTCGTTGCCTTCCTTCGAATCGCGCGATCGATAGGCCCCACGCGATTCTCGGTAGAATTCGTCGGCGGTTGTCTCTCGAGACACCGCATAATCGGCGTGCGGTCTTCCCGTCCGTACGGAGGACTCTCAATTCGACGAATCTCGCCGAACGGCCGAGAGGGGTAACCTCCGTTCGAGAAACAAACCGAGACTGCGAGGCTCGATACACGGGTATCGATTAGCCCGTTTCCTCGATATCATCGACCCAACAACAAACCAACCAACCACCGCACCGCACCGCACCGTCGAACGGAAAACACCGACGACGACATTCGATTCGCGTAATTAGAGCCTACCTGACAATCGGCGTTCATGCTTCGCTGACGAGCAGTTGTCTCATTCCTGGTAAGGTTGCGCGGCTCTTGGCTCGATTGAATCGCGAGCGTGCGTTGTTGCTGCTGACACACCATGGAATACAACACACACACACACCCACGTTGTTCGTCAAGGTAGTAGCATATCGTGGTTGTCGTTTCCGGCTCGTTAACGACGGGGATGGATGCGACGAAATTCGATACCCGCTGGCTCGCGCGATAGCTACTGAACTGGCCGCAGTTCGACCGGGCACACGGTTTTACGCACACTCGAAATCACGACGTTGCATGTTTATGATTCTGTCACAGAGAGCGTGAGAAAGACCAGGGTAGGGGTGATGGAGGGAGAAGAAGGAGAGAGAGAGAAAGGAAAACGAGGCGACACGATGTTCGGTGTGTTTTTCTTCCCGGCGAGGAGCTTCACGGACGATTCATCTTCCATCGAAATGTCTTGGCGAATCGCATTATTTCGAAGAAACGAGAGATCACGGATCCCCCATGACGCGCGGCCGATCCCGCACGAATTCTCATGGCGCGCGCGTTGTCACAGGGAGAACCCGATAACAACAACAACAACACCGTGAACCCGTTTCCTAACACTCGGACATCGTGATTGCGCTTCGGCTGCGACGCTCCTGTATATAGCACTTCGATCGTTCGGCGAACGTATTTTTAGCAATCGGGCGGCTGCGGCTGCTGTTGCGACGGCTGCTGCTACTGGCGCTGTTCGAGATAATCGCCGCGCGACGTTCGCACATTTTTCCACAGAATTTACTCGCCGCTGATACGTCTCGCCCGGCGACGATTCACCGGTTCGATCGGTCGATCGTCTCCCGATCGGTCCGCGTGTCGTTGGTACCGACGAAAAAGGGAGCTCCTCGGACAAATAGACGCGACGCGACGCGACGGAACGCGACCGAATCTCCTCCGTCGCGGTCGACACTGAACTAGCGTACTCGTCGCATCCCCCTCTCTCTCTCTCTCTCTCTTTGTCTCTCCCTTCTAGCCCCCTACCCTCCTGATATTCGACTATGTTCGCATAGCATTGCCCCGCCGCCCCTCCCAGTCCACCCCGCCTATCTTCTTTCAGCTGGCGCAGCAGCCGACGTTGTCACAGGGTACTCGTGTTACGCGCATGTTCCGATACGCAATCGTGTACGCACGCGTCTACGTGATCGAATCACGCGGCGGGAAAACCCGACGACCCACAGTGCGGCATGCAATGGACAAAAATCAAAATAATCATGGTTCGATTCTAATTATCGAACAAAATCATCAGTCGCGAGGAAAGAATGTGTATGTAAGAAGTAGTATCCAAGATAATCGATAGGGGATCAGTAACTGCCAAGAATTCATTGTAGTATAAATGCTGATAAGTTAGATTACTCCTAATTGCTCTTTTGGGTTCGTTTCTGTTTTAAACTGTTTGTTACAATTTAGGTGTGGAGAATTTGACCAGAGGTATGCATAATTTTAACTGGTAATTTAGGAATTTTCTACAAAAAAAATGGTTGGAAACATCCTGTAATTTTGGCTGTTCTGTATCAACAAGATGTAGTATGTTGCTATACAATTTTTTTCTACGATAAATTGCAACACTCGATGTTATTTAATTTTTGTTAGAGAAACGCATTCGAGCACACTTATTCGCAGAAATTATCAAAAGTTAGAGAAAAACTTTGTTCTCTATTAAACGTGAACGTGTCAAATAATTATACATTATAGTAGATATGATTAAATTTAACCAGATAATTAAAAAATATTTCGAACTAAAGTGGTACAGTATACAGTTGACAACAAATTGCAATAACAACGAATCATAAAAAACTTTTAATTAAAAAAAAAATTAGAATAAATTTTTTTACTAATGGAACCTTTGGTTTAAGGTACTTAGGTCAAAATTTGATTAGTTTAAAAGTTATGATTTTTGTTCCGAATGTCCATTTACATGCCGCACTGTGCGACGCAAAGAACCGCAAAGAACCACCGCAAACCACCTTTCCGGTCGGTCTTCGATACGAGAATCGAAACGATTAATCCTCGCCTCGTTGGAATTACACGTGTCGAGTACGTCGATATTAAGCACGTGTATCTTTCTTTCAACCACGTATCCGAGATATGGTAGCTGCTTATCGAAGCGATCAAGCTTCCGCTAGGTGCTTCAACGTTATCGATGCTCGCGGGGCTCCGTGGACAGCGATAAGGGTAGTTTCCAAAGGGCAATTCCAGCGAAACGATTTCTTAATCCATTTGCATCGTAAGGAAATATGGAAAGAAGGTCTTTGTCTACCAATTTCTTTTTTATATTTGTGTACAGAAAAATTGAGCGTATAATATACGCTCCGTCGAAAGTGACCAGGAAAATTGAGCGTGCATGTACGCTAACGATGCAAAGAATGGTTCGCTGAGAAATACGTTTCGCCCCTGCCGCAGGCTTCCGGCGTTACAGCTGCGCGAGACTGGCCAATCGCAGCGCGGAGCTAACGTTAGAGTTGTGTCGCGGAGAGAGCGACGCTGATCGTCGATGATCGTCCAAAGCGTTTGTTAGCGCAGGGCCCCATTTTCGACGATTTCCAGTCACTTGCGGCAAATATCTCGAGGAATTGTTACGACGCCCTAAACAAATGATCAGGAGGGAGACGCCCGTAACGACGTTAGGGGGATTGATGATGTAAAAATAAAAAAAAATAAATAACAGGAGACTAGAGTCGGCTGGCAACCAGATAACAAACAGCTGGAATCGATTCGACGCGTCTTGCTTTGTCTTTAATTGATTTCATAATATTTCTTTTATCTTAATTTCTATCACGTTCGATCGAACGAATGCAACGATTTCAACCCTGTGAACATTTGCTACGGGATAATTGTTAATGCTCTTCGAAAACGGGATCTTGCCTTCGCGAAGTCGTTCGATAATCGTGTACGATGGATACCTTGCGACTCTATCATTCTCTCTCTCTCTCGTTGCCTCGCGATCAACCCTCGTCTTCCGGTGCCCGAGGTATTGATCGAATTGTGTAACACCTACACGCCGTGTATATAGCATTGTAAAGAAGTACTCGAACCTCGCGAAGAACCGAAGGAACTATATTGCTCGAATTCAAGCGTACAGTTTCCTTTAGGTCGCGTACACTTTTTGTTGCTACAATTAAAATGGCCGATATATGTATTAGCTCGTCGAGCTACACATACCGGCGATGTTTACGGCACGAACCACGTACCGAGCCGGCGTATGCGAGATTTTGATACCACGTATAAATCGTGATTTCGATCGTTGACGCGATTATCCTGTCGAATTCTCAACGATGGTCTTTTATCTTCCACGATATTTTATGTGGCATGTAAAATGTAACAGCTTTCGGCAGATTCGTTCGCTGCTTGTTTCAACATAGCTTATGTAACCGAACTGTACAATTTAGGTAGAAATTCTAAAAATACATTTCAGTCAGTGCTTTTTACTTAACTGGGTCGTTGAAACGTTCTAAATGGATGTTCCCCTTGAAATAATTACGGTAAAACATGTTTCAACGACACCGTATCTCGAGGAAATCCGTTTACGTAACAAATATACAGTCGTTGATGAATATGATTGACGAGTAGACCTTGGAAGATCGTATAACCAGATTACACGGAGAACGTCGAGTAGCTGACTACATATATGTGTGTATGTTTGTTCTACTCTCCGGCGAAAAAAATACTTTTCCATGTCTAGATACTCGTGACAAATAACACTGCAAACATGTTTTTCTAATCTAAAACATATGCACATTGTAATTACGACCAAAATGTGTTGGATGTTACCGCGAGTCATTTGAAAACGAACGAAAATTGTAACGGGCCCTGAGAAACGAGTTTTAATGGTTTATATACGTTAACATAAAACCCACCATCGGTTTAATTAAGACTTAAAAGTAGAGAGTAATTTTTTTCCTAATTAAATATAAACACTGACTAAACATAATTGTACGTAGAATAATATTCTGTGGGAGGAATCGAACAGCATGCGCGTTGTTGCGCGCTTACCTTGCACGTATGTACAAATATAAAATAATATTTATTCAAAATGAAAAGTACTTAACAACACCGTCTCTCGTTACGCGCGTAGAAAGTGCATACGCAACGAATCATGACGGCGGCACTTCGTCAGTCTTAAGGTGCACAATGTTGCAATCTCAAAGCAATAAAGTACCCCAATTAAAGCTAGTGTGTGTTAGTCACGCGCGTGTCACGATACCATCGTACCTTGTCTAATTCCATCTGTTTTCCACCATTCTAGTTCCGACGGTAGAACGTTATCCGACATTCGAAACCGAATGACTCGCGTACGATTGGTCCCTTGCCTTATCGACTTGCGATTTCATTGAAATTTTAGCAACGGATCGATGCCGAGACCGAGCAAGGGTTTAATTTTAAACGCGTGTATCAAGGCCGAGGCCTCATTTGTCAATCGTTTGCTCGGTTCGCGAAGTTCGATGTGATGCGACGTTCGATCACAATTCAATGTTCGATCCGCTCCGACGAACGTATCGATTGAAATAGTCGGGACGCCAACACTTGCAGCTACCCGGCACCAGGAACCAGTCGTAGTACAGTCTCACCTGGAACGTTGGGTAAATGATCAGTTGTAACGCCAATTGAAAAGAAAAAAACAGTTTCGAAACAATTTACCTGGAAACAACCCATCTCGTCGACTCCGTCGCAGTGCTGTTGCTGCGAGCCGGCGTTGTTGCGAGCCTCGTTCTCGCCGGCACGTTTCTGCAGGTACTGCTGATAATTTTGGAAATCGTGAACCGGCGGCGGTGAACCGGCCGGTGAATCCCTGAGTCCGTTCAACCGGGAATTTTGATTTTCGTCGAGGATCGTATCGGGATAGAAGATTTCCGCCACCAGCAGACTGGTCCATCTTGGCGACGATAGGCAACCACCGTCCAGATAGTGACACCTCGATTGCCTGCGAGTCATTCCAATGCGAACATCAATTTGGCAACATGTCCCGCGAGTGCCGCGAACGGGCGAGGGAAACGAAAACGAAAATGAGAGAACGAAATTACATGCATCTAGTGACTTCGATGGTCTGCGTGAAGTAGCCTTCGTAAGGTATTTGGACTACGTAACGCCATACTCCTTGGTAATTCTTTGCGAACACCGGTGTAGCGTATTCCACTTTGGCTGGGCAAGGAGTGGGAGGACCGGTGTACTCTGATTTCTCCTGCGATGGCGCGCGTTGCCTGTATTCAGGGGTGGAAGGCTCGTCCCGGCGTTCCGCTGCCGAAGTGGCCAGGGGTTCCCCTTGTATCGCCTTGTACAGCATGCAAACCCTAGAAATAGAAAAGGCAATCCATGACTCGGGTCGATTCGATGATTAAACGCGTTTCTAATACTCACACTCCCTCGCCATTTTCGCAGAACTTTCGGCCGCTTCTAGGCGGGTCCAAGTCAGCTTCCGAGTCGGAGGATCGCTTGCTTCTGCTCCGTTTCTCGTCAGTGTCGACGCTGCAAATATTGTCCGTTTGTAAATACCTTCTTCCTCGAATCCAGATAGTTTTAATGAAAAGAAACGGTACTCACGAATTCTGCGAGAAAGACTGAACGGTTGCGACCTTTGGCAGGGAGTCGTCGGCCTTGAGTATAGGCAGGGCTTTGCTCAGAAATCTCAGCGTGTGGTTCTTCAGTAAGGCGCTGCAAAGAAAAGAAAATACATTTTTTAATAATATATCGTTCTTCTTGTTATAGTATATGTATATAAACTTATAATATATACAGGGTGGTCCATTTAAGCGAGGCCGCCTAAATATCTCTTCAGATTATTGTGATGCAACAACTATTTCTTACGTAATGTGCATGGGGTCAATGGATCAACATCTTTTCCCTCAAGGTAATTTTTTTCGGGGTTTTCAAGGCCATCCGTGTTTTTTGATACGCAACTACATTTTTTTTTATTGCATCGTGTATATGTACAATATGTATAATAATATTAACTTGACTTTCAAATGACCTTGATATTCGAAAATTAAAGTGAACGCTCCGGAAAAAGTAACCTTGAGAAAAAAGGTAACATTTGCAAAGAATTCACCTTACTATTTATATTGCATTAAAAACATCTGTTATGTCATCACAAATAAAGGAGATATTTAAGTGGTCACATTTAGGTGGACCTGTATAATACATCAAATTAATAAGCACATAATAGTGATGGGCATTATCGACTAAATTCAACTATCGTCTAATTACTATTTAGTTACTACATACTATCGAATATTTAGTCGATAGTTTTTAGTCGACAGAAATTTTGTTTTAGTAGTTACGTCTAGATTGCGGGCTATAGTCTATGCCTATGTATAGGTCAGTATAGGTCTCATCTCATCCAGGATATACTAATTGTAGCTGTACAAAAATAATTTTTCTCATTTATTGAAAAACATATTTAATTGAGCAAATATCTTATTAGACATACTGAACCAAATAAATCTAGCAATTATATTTCATTATTTCCATTTTGTACCCATAGTCAATTATTGCCAATAGCGCTAATGAAATAAATGGTAGGATAGTAAAGATATAGTAAATCTCATGATTGAATTAATAGCTCCACCCGCTCTACCACTGCATAAATCAGTCGATAATTCAGTCGACTGAAATAGTAACCACCACACCAGCAGAATTCATTCGATAGTTTAGTAACCCCCACCACGACAAAATTCATTCGATAGTTTAGTAACCCCCACCACGACAAAATTCATTCGATAGTTTAGTTACTGGTTACTGCCGTTACTGGTTTATTCTTCTCTCTATGAATACATAAAGACACATAAAGATGGTGCTGTAAACAGTTGACTGAAAATAGTAACCCCCCACCACTGCAAAATTCATTCGATAGTTTAGTAAAACTAGTCGAATGAAAATAGTAACACCTACTATCGAATTAGACGATAGTTTTTAGTCGATAATGCCCATCACTAGCACTTAATACGTAATTTTTATAATATAATATTTATAATACATGTATATAATATTGGGTTGGTAACTAAATGATTGCGGACATTGTCGATAGATTCATATTTAAAATCAGCAATCACCTAGAGTTGCCAACCCAACATAATCGATATCCGGTTCCGTAATTCTATCAACGCGATCCCCGCGGTACTTACAACGGATAGGAGGAGCCATTAAAGTGTTGGTTCATAGGATTCCGCGGGATGTAACCTTTGTTGAGATCGCCGCAAATGTTGTGTATGGACACGAAGCCTTTCCCCTGTTTGCCAGAATCTAAACGATTGCGAAACAAAAAAAATTAGCAAAACATTAGAGAATAAACGAAGTACGAACGCGAACGTCGGTGAAATACGTAATTAGCGATACGAATTTGAATCGCGTACCGTAACATTCTTTGTCGCTGTCTATGTAAGGCGGCGGTCTGACTTTAGGCGGTTCCGCGTTCGGCGACTTGATGAACGCGTAGTATCCTTCCGGAGGTTCGTCGGATTCTGTCGACGAGTCGTTGCCGAGCAACTTGATCGGTTTCGGCTCGTGTTGGTCATCGGCGAACGATGACGCGCACAATAGTATCATCTACGGAGAAATACATAAACGGTGCGCGTCTATGAAACCGTCGATCCATACTTAAATAGACAACAACGCTGGAGAATACTCGCGGCCATTGCTCAGGGCCGGCGTGACCTTTTGCGGGGCCGGTTCAAAAATTTTGCGGGGTCATAATACACATTCAAATCCTATACATAATATAATATATATTCTATTTATATATATGTATATTCTATATTCATTTATAGGAATAATTATTTTGAATATAAATTTTATAAAATTTTTATTTCAATAAATTTATGGGAAAAAATTTATTATATATAAATTTTATAGAAATAATTATTTTGATTATATGTTACATATATTTATATATATATATATTTTATATTCATTTATAGGAATAATTATTTTGAATATAAATTTTATAAAATTTTTATTTGAATAAATTTATGGGGAAAAATTTATTATATATAAATTTTATAGAAATAATTATTTTGATTATATGTTACATATATTTTTAGAATATATATATATTCTATATTCATTTATAGGAATAATTATTTTGAATATAAATTTTATAAAATTTTTATGTGAATAAATTTATGGGGAAAAATTTATTATATATAAATTTTATAGAAATAATTATTTTAATTATATGTTACATATATTTTTTCTAAGATGAATATTACAGAATTTTTCTCGCTTTTTCCGCCGCAAAATCTTTAATTACGTCATCAAAATGATTGAGTTTGCTACAGTGGATCCAAGAACTATTTAAACACTAAATACTCGATTCTCGAAAAATTGCCACTATTTAAACAGTAATATAATTTCGTAAAAAATTACCAAACGATCATACAATTTGACTCATTTTAAAGCTGAAAGCCTCTAGTTCCAAAATCCATCGTTCATTTTATTCCAAGATCTTTTTTCATGACGTAGCGAGCAAGAAACTTAAGACGGGTTTCTTATTGAAAATGTTGCACATTCAAACGTCTGTGAAGACTTTGAAAAATTTTTCTTGTTACTGAAACCAACATAGGTTTCAAGATTGAAGCTTCCTCTTTGTAACGACACCTTAAAAATTGATGTACGATTTTTTTTCACTGTTTTATGCAACGAAAATGAGGAACAAGTTCGGTCGTGTATAGCCTCCATGGTGTAACTTATACTAGTGTAAAGTTGACGGCACAGCTCTCACTCGAAGCTCGATGAAACGGCTAAAAAAAATCGTATATCAATTTTTAAGGTGTCGTTGTAAAGAGGAAGCTTCAATCTTGAAATCTATGTTGGTTTCAGTAACAAGAAAAATTTTTCAAAGTCTTCACAGACGTTTGAACGTGCAACATTTTCAATAAGAAACGCGTCTTCGGTTTCTCGCTCGCTACGTCATGAAAAAAGATCTTGGAATAAAATGAACAATGGATTTTGAAACTAGAGACTTTCAGCTTTAAAATGAGTCAAATTTTATAATCGTGCGGTCATGCTTTACGAAATTAATTAAATACTTCGGGTCCTGTAAAATGTCTGATGAGGTTTGGGGCCTTTCAAAACGCGAGGCCTCGCGCCGGCCCTGCCATTGCTGCCCTCTGTGCGAGTACAGCAAAAGTACTGTTCGACATTTGCGCAGTCGATACCGGAAACGTTCTTCGGAACCAACGCTTCTTGGCAATATTTATTGTATCGGCAGAGTTCGGATATTGCAAAAAATAAACGCACGATGGGACTCAAAGGGTCACCGGAAATCGATCAAGTGTTCTACCGTATGTCACGTTCCGGTTACACCGTCTCAATTTTGTTCATTGCCAATTTTGACATTTCGGTAAACAACATTCGTTGTAATATCCAACGCGTCCGGTGTGCGTCGATGATCCATAGCGAATACATTCTTCGCATTTCATCGTCGTTCTTACTAGGCTACTCCCCGTTAGTAAGATACGTACGTATCGCATTCGGCCTTAACGGTACTCGGTCCACGCTTCGCAGACTATTAATACCCGGGGCCCGGGACTATAGCCGCGCACGCTGCTGGACTGCCCCACTAACAATCGGGCCTACCCGCCGTTACATTCTTTTGGCTCCTTAACCGTCAGGAATTTCGAGGATAAAACTCGACCGAGACCTTCACCGCATTCCTCCACTTTTATACATTAACAGAAATTATATACATTAACCAACGTTAACGTAAACGTGCAGTTTCCTTTCGACTAAAATTAAATGGTATCTCGACATGAATTTCATCTAAACAATTTTTATTCGACGAAATACTTGGTCGAAAGTTAGTCCGAAATCGTTTCGTCGCGGAGTTCCTTTTCTTCCGCATTGTTCGAGAAATTCGACGAACCGTCTCGACGTCGATGTTACCGTTCAAAAACACGCAAAGGCTCCGGCTTTTCTCGTCATCGCATTTATTACACATTTGCGTAACGGTATTACTTTATACCGGTTCCCAGCGATTACCTATGAGCACGGGACGCGTTTCTATAATCAGGATCGACCAGCATGAGAGCAACAAATTTATCGGTCTTCTCCCGCTTCCTTCTAGAGTGCATGCGCGCACTCCCATGTTCAACTTCGAACCGATCACGGAAGCCTATACGTTCACGATCATTTTTACGAAATCGCTCGACAATATTATTATTACAATTAACAGAACTTTTCGAGTTTTAATTTCATACGAATGACGATCAATGATACGCGATCTGCGAAATATATAAAATTGTTCGGTTTATATCGTTGTCGTTTATTTGTTTAAATAATTGATGGTATTTATCAAGTAAATATTAACAATATAAATATAATCGTCTGGAAGAGTCGAAGTGCGAACGATAAATGTTGAACGCGTTGGACGAAACTTAAGGTAAGTATTTTAGTATAGAAAATTATTCGACTTACAACAAACGTACGGACGTCCATCATCGTGTTATCCGTTACGACGAGCGACGGGAATGTTTAGTAAGTTGAACGTCGAAAGTCAGTGTCAAGGGATCTCGTGATCAGTCGACGGTCATAGCAAAACTGAACACATTGAACCCGTGGCATGGTATAAGGAGCTGTACCTGCCTTCGGTCCCGTACTCATCACCACCAAAGGTACAAGCGAGCCATCCCACCTCCCACCTTCCACCACGAATCGCGCGGATACCATTCCACCTAAACCCTTCCCGCCGCTCTGACGCGTTCCTAAAATTTTTCATCGCTAGTCTACTTTTGCTGCTCGATTCATCAATCCTCTAACACCGTAACTGACATTTCCGCCTTTTAACACTGAACTTACCGGGAACTAAAACAGATTCAAATGTTTCAGCTTATAAAAATGACCAGGCACTATTTATTTAGATTTTGTGCAATTTTTATTTTCCAATGTGTTGGATTACAAAGACGATCGTCTCAATTTCCATGGAAGTAATTCGTTTCAGTTTATAAAAATGACGAGCGTCTATTTATTTAGATTTTGTGCAATTTTTATTTTCCAGCATGTGCTTGGGTAAAAAAAATGATCGTATCAATTTCCATGGAAGTAAATAAATAATTTCAATAATTGTAATATAAAAAATATAATTTGAGCGATAGTGGTAGGTTTAGCGTTAACGCTAAACGTGCTGTAAATGTAACAGGCACAGGTTGCCTTGTGAAAATCGCAAGATTTAATTTATTTAGACGGTTATCGTAATACGTGCTCTAATAAAGATGTTTATTAGATCAATTTCTTATGAAAGCGTATGTTTATTATTTTAATAATTGTAAAATAACAAATCTAGAACCGATAATTTGTAGTCAAGCATTAGTATAGCATAGTACATTAACATATAGTTTTGTCAATATAGTTAAATACTAATGTAATTGAATGAAACTTTTGAAGTTCGATTCGATCGTCCACATTCGAAAAGAAAATAGCTGTTCCGTTGAACAGCGTAAGCGATACATCGCGCAAGCGCGCAACAATACGAAGTCAGAAGCGAAAATAGCGGGAACACTCGTGCCAGAACGAGGCACGATCTGTTCGCGTCTTCGTCGTTTGAACACAGCCGCTGGTCACGATCGTAACTGTCATGGCATTCCAACATAATCGTCACTTTCCAGATATAACGTAATCTCCAAAGTGGTTTCGTCCTGTAAGATACCTAAACGGGGGATAAAGGAAGCTGCATAGCTACCGACACTTCGGCATCCGGGACAACTGTATTTTTTTCGGACGTATCTTTTCCGCCCGACAAACGGAAACGTCTTGAAAGCACGTTGTAATTTTTACTATTTCTGCAAAAAATGCCATCCTATTTATCTATATTATAAAAATATATATACTTTTTATTTATGTAATCTTTATTTATGTGTTTTTCTTTATTTATATCTGTTATTTTCATTTCTATCATTATTATTATTTATTTATATTATATATTATAATATTTATATCATTATCATTTTTTATTTATATTTTATATTATAATATTTATATATAATATCTATATTATAAAAAGATATTTCTATTTTTATCTATGTAATCTTTACAAGTATATATAAAGATTTTATTGAAATTCGTTTTCTTTTTTAAATTATACATATAATTTTTCTCAGATTTCTCGAGAAACCAAAATTGTATTTCCCTTTCTCGAGAAACGAAAAATGTTGAGAAATCAGAAACATCCTGTATTATTTTTTCAAAATACTTATATTTATTCTGTCCACACCTTCACAATCCACTGCCAGAAAATGCCGTCCGGATTTTTTTCAACGAGCTAGACCTGCTAGGCGAGCGTTCTAACCTAAAAACCAGATCTCTGGGGTAGAATCAGGGCACTTCCGGAAAAATTCGTGCCATCCGTAGGAGCCGGTCAAGGCCATCGACTCATTGAACATCCTTCCATGGCAACTACAAAGCAGTATCTGGAACAGCAACCTGTCGCTCTACACATTGACGTATCAACTACAATTCTTGATCGACGGATCGAGACACTTTATACGTAGACGATACCAACAATATACGATCTAGAAATTAAACAATTAAAGGAACGACGAAATGCGACGATTGTTGTCGTTTCGTAATTTTAGTATAGTTTATAAAACACAATCGAACACAACAAATCCCAACGCGACTATCCCAAAGTTCGTATTTTGAGATTATTTGAAATTTGCCAAACGCGCCGAACAAACGGAAGGAGTTCTATTAAAAATTTCATCTAGGTTTAATCGCACCGGTGTTTACGACACTGGCAAACGAAAAGTGTGTTACAGACTACCGACGCGCGATTCGATCGCTCTTCATACGAGAGCGGAGTAATTAATCTTGGCGTCGCGGAGCATCGTCGTTAATCATCGAATATCTCGCATTTTTCAAAGTTTCAAACAATAAATCGAGGGCTCTGTATTTCCAGCTGTGGCGGCAGAATGATAATACTCTACCTCGGCAACGTCAGGAAATTAACCCGAATAAACTTACCGTTAGACCGACGATATTCTATACTTTACGACATGATATTGTATACTCCGTACGTTCCCATTGCGCCCCCTTTCGGCTATGTTTTCAACCCGCGAGGTCGGTACACGTTATTTTACGTGTGCTTGTATCGACATAGTTCTCGGCAATTTTAACCTGAAAAATGCAGCAACAATATTTTTTCTTCCGTAAAATCTTTATACCGCACGACGCTTGTGCCATCTATTTGTACCTGCGTGCGGCAGATTCGGGGCAAATTATGACCAAATGTTTGCAATCGTACTTTGACAGCAAAAAGCGGTCATTTTGGCGCCAAAACATGTTTGGAACAGGATCTCGTTTCTATCTGGTCTGAAGCTGTCGCCAAATACCGACCCTAACGTACATATATAGGGCGGACCACCTAAATATCTTCTTTATTTGTGATGACATAACAAATATTTGTAAACTGTATCACAATGTGAATTCCTTGCAAATGTTATTTTTTTCTCAAGGTTATTTTCTCCGGAGTGTTCGCTTTTAATTTTCAAAAATCTTGGTCATTGGAAGATCGTGTTATTATACGTATCTGAATGTATCTTTCGCTCAGCTACACGACGCAATAAAAAAAAACTGCAGTTACGTATCAAAAAACACCGATGACCTTGGTAAAGAAAACAATTACGTTGAGGGAAAAAATGTTCTTGGCAGAGATTGGCACATCATGCGCGTTAGCTAAGAAATAGTTTTTGCATCACAATAACCAAAATATGTGGCCTTACTTAAATGGACCACTTGATATGCACCACTGTACAAAAGAAAGAAGCACCCAATATAATAATAAGATATAATGAGTTGTACAATGGTTTATCGCATTTAAAATATTAGATAATACGAAATAAGTCAACGACCATTGCCTCGCTGAAAACACCGGTTCTCGTTCGATCACCGAAGTAAAGCGGCGTAGGGCGGGGGACGCATTAGGATGGGTGACCGCTCGGTAAAAAGCCGGGAAGTGGCCCTCTGGGTGCGTTTCACGTGTTGTTGGCAAAATAGGTGGTTCGGAACCCACCTTAATAAAAAGTAGGTCCCGCTGAAATTGGAAATTAGGCGATAGTTGAGGATTGGTAAAGGGAGAAGTGGTGGAACGGATTTGAAACCCTGAGGGGACCAAATATCATTACATACATAATACGAAATAACACATATTCTCAGAACTGTTCAATTAAACAGCGGAACTTTCGTTCTTATTCGATTTTTTACGCTTTTCTGTTAAATATGGCCGAGTGCTCTTTTCTTTTGCACTGTACATTACTCCTTTAGACGTAATATGAGGCGTTGTCATGCGACGTCCCAAATATTCCCAAGAATGTGTAAAAATATCGATCGTATTTGTAAATCAATTAACAAATTGGTATACGGCGCAAAAAATCGTGTGAAGAGATTCCTTCACGATCGAACCTTTGCGCCGATATCAATTTCTTAATTGATTTCTAAGAATTACAAGAAAATACAAAATAAGAGAGATTCCACTTACCGGTGATTAATAGCAAACAGTATTTTCTCCGTCACGTCGTACAGTCCGAAAGAGAAGCGAAATTTAATCTCATGGCTAGCCGCGTAACGAAATCAAAGTAAGGAGGACGACGTTACGGAGGAAATATTGTACGATCGAACAGACACACGCGCGCACAGCATGAATTCCTCTGGAGTCTTCTGAAAAGCGCAGTGCCATGTTGTCCGCGTTGTAGGAACGAAGAACGAAGAACTGGTCGGTGGAGCAGCTCTCGCTGCCGTGAGAACCGGAGGAGGAGGAGGTGTAACACAGTAAATAGCAACTTCAACGCTTAGTAGGATAGATGACATTTATTTCATTATTTTTATTACTATTACTTGCTACTTGAATGCTATACTCGTATAGGTTTCTATAATTATGTCGATAATTATGCGTGAATTTAAAGAATATGTGAGCTCAGCCGCAAGATGTACAGCCCGCGTCAGTATTACAATGATCGAATAAGTGAAAATAATTACAAAAACGAAATTTTACGTTCACTTTTCAATGCAAACACTCTCGTCAAGGGATGAAGGAGGAAGGGAGGAGGAGGAGGAGGAGGAGGGTGAGGGGGTTGATGGTAGTGGTGGTGGTGGTGGCGGCGGTTTTGTGGTTGTGGCCGTGGCGGTGTGGAGAGGGGAATAATGGCGGCTCATCGATTTCCTTTAATAACTACTTTCATCTTGTATATCCTTCGGATCTTGATTTACACGCGTTGGGAATCCTACCGTTCGATCACTATTGAAATACCTTTACACCGTTCTTAAATTTGAATATTCTTATGTTTTCTTTTTTTTTTTGTTTCTTTTGTTGCTTTCGTTTCGAACCGCTATAATTTGTTGCAAACCCAACACTCTTACTCTTAATTAACCTAGTTTTTTTACCTTACACGAAATCGTAACGCGCATTATACCGGTACCAAACGCAAATACCGTATTATTTCTTTTTCACCACCTCTTGTTTCCTAGCAACGACACGAGAGTTGTACTCTCGTTTATCTCTTTTTTCCCCCGTTTTTTTTCTCTTTTAAACAATATACAAACATCTCTCTTTCTTTCTCTCTCTCTCTCTCTCTCTCTCTCTCTCTCTCTCTCTCTCTCGCTCGCTCTCTCTTTTGTATCTCAATGATCGTTTAAAAAAGTGTAAATACTATATACCGCATTACTCTGAAAGTATTTCGTCACTTTTTGGTCTATCCTTCACGCAACAACCGTTCTCGTCTAACATTCGGGAATTTCCTACCGTTTAGAGGTTCGATCGAAACAATAACCGTTCTTGGAATCTTGTACGAGAAGTTTCCCCTGTTTCGTTCGTCAACGGAGCACGGCAACGAGATCGTCGACGGAACTACTGCCGTCGAACGAAATCGTCGACGGAATATGACAATCTCGCGCGAAGGTGTATATCAAAGAATAGATGTAATAATAATCGAATAAAAAAAAAAAAGAACGTACGCACGAATTTGATGCTCGTTGGAGGATGGCTGGGGATGAGCAGTTTAAATATACATTAAAGGTAAACGCGGAAACGTTACCGATAGTATCGACGGTTTTCGACGTTCCCGGGGATCTCATTGAGAAATGTGTTCGGAGTTCGGGTACCGCGTGGACGCATCGAAATTAAATAACCAGCATATACATAATGTAATATATAAATAATATATATATATAAATAATATATATATATTATTTACGACCAACAACGACAATCGAACCGAATCGAATCGAGCGTGAACGTTCGAATCGCGAGAGGAGATCTTTCTCACGCGCAGCTAACCCGAAATCGAAAACACATTAGAATTCTGTCCCGTCCACGAGACACGCGTACGATCGATACTATGCGAACGCATCGCGCGCATCACGCGCATCCCGTTGGGAACGTGTCGCGCGTTCCCAGCGCCCCGTAGTAAATCGTTTAAGTCATCTAATCCAAATTGCACTCGACGCTTCGGTTTGTACAAGTTAACACATTTACATAATACGCCGAAATATCGTAGTAGTATACACATGGTGCATGTACACGCCGCCATTCCCGGAATCGAGAGCACGACCAGGAAACAAACAGCGATTGATCAGAGGTGAAAAAAGAAAAAGAAAAAAACAAAAAATTACACGTAGAGTTTCGTTATCCGTTCGAGCTTCTGCCCGAAAGAGAGAGTCTCGACGCGGAACAGAAAATCTCGCGCGCGCTTCGTAATCGTTCGGATCGCGCTGCTAATTATTATCGGGCGGGCGCGGCTATCTCGAGCTTCCGACGATCCGTTTTTCTTCGCCCTCTTGTACTCTTTGGTTACGTTCACCCTGGTCCACGCGTAATTTCGACGTGCTTTATATCTCGCGCGCGCGCGCGCGAACAATCGACGTCAACGTGGAATAATCGAATGACGGATTTTATTGCCATGTTTTCTGCACCCGATCGAACAAGAAATTTCTCTGTCCGTTTCCATGTCCGTTCTCTCGCACACGATCTCGCGCGATTCTGGTGCGATCAAACGGTTCGAAAACGCACAGTTTTCCCTCGTTAGCGTCGTGTTCTCGTCTCCAACCGTGCCCCCCCCCCCCCCCGCCAATCGAAAATAATCGCTCTGAACAAGGAAAACGCCGACAAGGGAAAACTGTACTACTCTGTATCTGTGAAAGTCTCAGATGAAACGTGAACGTAACGGACTCGTGTGTATGTGTGTGTATCTGTGTATGCGTGTGTGTGTGTGTAACTGTGTAATCGCTAAAATAAAGAGAAAGAGATTATAAATGTATCCAATACTGGCAGTTACGCGTTTACAAATTCGTCCGTTCGCGACGACGATCAACGATCGTCTCGAATGATAAGTTATAATATTTGCGCCTAGCGTGTACCGTGGATATGGATGCACACTGGCCGGATCAAGTCCTAGTTTCGTTTCCGAGATATATCGAGATACTGTGTAAAACGGGGGCTAACGTTAACACCGCGGGGCTAAACATTTCTAAAGGTCTCTGGTGTCTCCCGTCGTTATAGTGCAATGTTTAACGTTATCCGCCTCTATACTTGGTCGAGTTTTCCCTTGCTAACGCAACGTTCCGTGGCGCGTGTCCTCCCTATTACTTTCCATCACTTTATTCTACAGCAGGAATTAAGTGCTCGCGTCGGCCGATTTTCGAAGGCCACGCCCCCTAGACCCGCCCCTTGCGTTCTTAGTGCTCGGAGAGCTGCTCAAGCGCGTACCATAGGAGCTATTCGTGACGCTCGTGATTGGCGATGCGTTTGTTTTGCGAGTGGTATCCCCTGCAAGCACTAGGCCGCGCGATAATCTTTGACAGTAGATGCAGAAAATAGATTTGGAGAATAAATCCAGAAGACAAATTGTGAAAATAATCGTATTCAAAATTCACATTTCATTCACATTTGGTACAAATGCTATGTCCAAAGTTCCCTTAGATGCAGATCTCACCAATGTTGATAAAAGTTGGACGACACAATTAGAAACTATTTTCAAAATTTCTCTCCCGAATTTCTTATCCAAGCTCATTTTGTACAGCTGTTGTCCGAAAGTGTCGCGCGACATAATGGAATAGGCCTACAGAGTTGCATAGTACCTCATGATGGGTGATGTGGAAATCTATTGACACCCGTGTCGGCCTAGTGCGCCACGAATAGCTTCTATGGTACGTGCCTGAGGAGTTCAGAGCACAATGGCCACCAAGGGGAGCGAGACGCCCAGCCGGGTTCAGGGGGCGTGGCCTTCGAAAATCGGCCGTCGCAAGCACTCAATTCCGAGGCCTGTTCTACAGTGCTACCAATTGAGGCTGCGCGACAATTATTCCTCGCGCCGGTCGCTTGGAAACATCGTGTCTCCGACAAATTCTCGAGCATCTCGCCCCGTGTTCCCCAAAATTACGCATCGCTACCAAGGGAAAACTGTGTTCCGAAAACAACCTTTCAGTCCCTGAATACAACGTGTTTAAAAACTGTTCTCGGAGAGTGGTCTCCTCGTTCTCCCGGACACAAATTATTAAAAAATCCCCGACTGATCCGACTCAATCTCGCGTGTGCTCGCGAGTTCCTCAATGGAATCGAATCGAATCGAATCGTTCACGGTCCGACTGTGAAATTAATCGTGTGTGTACTAATCGCAGATATCTGGTAAATACTGTGCGCTTACTTTGTTGTTTCCATCCGAAGCCGAAGCCGAAGCCGGTCCCACGGTATATACGGTATTCATTGAACCGGTCCCGAGACGATTCGGGAGGAGAGCACGTAACCGCATTGAACGCAGTGAACGCAATGAACGCAATTAAACGCAATTAAACGCAATAAACACAATTAAACGCAACAAACGCATAAACAAATGCCCGTAAAAATTCTTTCTTCTTCTTGTCTACCTACCCACACACGGTTCGGATAGAACTACGACGACGATACTTCCGTTGTCGAAACGGACTCTCCAAGGCTTCCCCCGTTGGCCCCGAACAACTCTCTTTCTATTCGCAGTCGAAGCGCGCGTTCGGGCTACGACTCTACGAGAGAAACGGAAGACGGAAGACCCGCCGAGAACCGTTTCGGTTTTCGAATCTTCTCGTCGAAGATTCTCGGTATCGTCGCGCGCGTTCGACGGGGGTATAATTATATCCGTAACTTCTATCGGAATGGAAACCTATAATACTCGTTGGAACGACGCCGCGCGTCGGCCCGTTCCATTAAGTACCGGTGAAAAAACATTTGCCACGACAATGTTGGAAAATTCTCCCCGAAAAGATTCGTCGCTTTCCGCGGTTGTTTCGATTCGTCTTATCACAGTCAGCATAGTTTTACAATTCGCTGCTTATTCGAAAAAAAGCTTTAGAAAGCGCGCCACGTGCACCGACGATCGAGGAAATCGATGAAACGTCGCGATCATTTTTTTCTTTCTTTTTTGTTTTTTTTTCTTTCTCTCATATCGTCTGTCGACGACGTTGCGAACCCACGCTCGTCGATATATCGATGCCGTTCAATGACTCGCTGGAAGGATCACAGAGTGGGGCGGAGATTGGGGCTAATTGTGGCGAGTAGAGGGGGCAAAGAGGGGCGGGGAAAACCGAGAAAGGAGGGTGGGAGGGAGGGGAGGGGCCGACAACTATTCGCGAGATGGGAGAAAACATTACGCGTCGCACCGCTGCGCTGAGGCGACATGCTTCTTCTCCTTTGCCTACTGTACAAAAAATAGAGCGTTTTCTTCGAACTTAGAGCCAATAAGGAAGCACTTACTTACTCAGGAAACAGAACCGAGAATCCTAAGCGAGTAGGAGAGACGAAGGAGCGTGGAGAGAGACGGTTTTAACAAGGCGATCATCGGTTTGTGCGAAAGAAGAGAAGAAAAAAAAAAGAATACACGGTCGCGAATCGAGCGCGCGCGTCACTTTGCTCAGCTTGAGATTGCGCGCGAATATACTCGTTAAACAAAGTACACTATAACGCCGTTAAACAAAGATTATCGATCAACGACGATCCGAGGTGATTGGCGCTCGCGCTGGTCATACACGGTATACGATACACGACTGTTCACAGATCGCGCGATGTCGGAGAACGTTCTATAAAATAGATTCAATAATTTTAACTTGAAAAAAGAAACATTATGCCCTTTCCGTATCCGAACTGGATAAACATCGATAGACGAAGCTCCGTTGCGTTGTGTTGCGTTGCGTCGCGTCGCGTCGCGCTGGGGGGGAAGAATCTGCGAGTTCTTCTTCTGCGCTTTACACCAATAAAGATCGACCCCCTGTGTACCGTTGTTCTCTGTCTTTCTATGTATATATCTTTTAAGTATCGTTTCGTTTCCGTTAGATTCGCGCGCGTTCTTTCGAACAACTCGCTTCCAAAGCTTGTTGGTTTCCGGGGTAAAAGGGGCGGAGTCAGGGACGATGACGGGGCGGGTACAAGTAGAGTTGTGAACCGGGTAGAGGAAGATAGAGAGGAGGAGGAGGAAGAGGAGTGGGGGGATGATTGTTTCGCGACTCGCTTTCTCAGAAAGTTAGTTTGGTCTCGGAGTGCTATGACTCGCGAAGAGTTACTGTATGAAATAATCGGGGTGATCAGAGTCCTTCTCAAACCTCTTCGCCTCTTCCTGCATGCTCTCCTTGATCTTGAGTATGGCCGCAGACTCGGTCTGATCCTGTGAATCAACCAACACCAGGCCGGTTACAAGTAAAAGGTTAGGCAAGACCACCATCAGGCGATACCTTGCCCATGTTCTTTTTTTTCTGTTTTCTGCTTTCAGCGTGTTCACCAGCGAGCTGACGAAGGAACACGGCGACCGTAACAAGCGCTTTTCTTTACCTAGCGCGCACGCGCGACAAACATTGGCGTCGCCGGTCACTGGAAAATTGAAGGGGCCCCGTGTGTCTCGCCCAAAACTACCGTTTCGTTTCTCACGCTCTTCGAGAAAGAGAGAAGCGCCTCTCTTGGTTTTATGCGAAATTTTGCCTGCTGTTTACCGCGTCGATATATGGTTCTTCGCGCGTTGCCAATCGAACACGGGTTTCCCTCGTTAGCGTCGCGCGCGTCCTCATCCCCACCGTCCAACGCGTGGCGCATCCAACGGCACTGCTCTTCGTCTCTGGTCACGCGACGTCACCTAGTCGTCGGCCAATAGGAAGCAGTCTCTACTCGATAGCGTCTCGACACTTTCGACGCTAACGAGGGAAAACTGTAGCGATGTTCGAGTGAAAGATATATAGGTTACGGTATGGAACACAGACGACGATAATTGCACCCTGGTAGCATTTACGGTTGGCATTTTGTTGGGCTCCCGTTGGAAGATTGGTTGGGCAACCTTTAAAAACGTCGCCTTTTTACACTGTTGGGCCAACTGCTGTGGTGAGATGATAAGAAGGTCTCCAGGGCAAGACTTGTGTCCCCGCTCTACCTTCTCCCTCTACGACGCTATTCCCCACGCTTCCGCCGAGGTCCGGTCACATGACGCATTCCGACTCTGTTCAGTACTGGCAAAGAGAGGGTAATTTTTCCCCTCGATTCGTGTTCCTTCCCCTCATCACGCGACGCTATTACCAAGGACATCTTCCAGATGACTTCTTGTCATCTCACCACAATACCATGGCCAACGTTGGGCCAACATAGGGTAAAAATGGGGTCAACATATCTAACATATTATTTTAATTTTCTACTTTACGGTTGCTTTTATAGTATATCTTAAATAATATATTAGGTTGTTGCATATAAAACTCCTGAGTTCAGAATGAAAATCTTGTAAAACGTTTTAATCAGGAAATAATGCTATTACTACGGGTGTATTATACGTATAAAATTTTGAGATACAAAACTAATCCTTAATATCCTACGCTCAATTTTATTTTAGACGTCTAATTTTAGTTTTAAGCAAAGTTTATGTCAACGTCAATCAATGCGACTTTCGTGTATTCCTTTCATATTTATGAAAAAAATAACTTATTGGCGATAGCATTACATGATTTCTGTTCAGAATGTGACGATTAATTAACGTACTATTTGTTGATGGTGACAAGGTCTATAAAATGAAGATAACAGTCTTGTAAATGAAGAATCTGAATAAGTAAAAAAGTCAATGTTCACCGTAGTACAATCAAGAAACTTGGAATTCATTGACAAAATGAGTTGATTACAATGGTGCTCATTTTGATCAATAAGTCTATTTAGGGAAAAAGTTGCGTTTTCAAAATCGGACATATCATATGCAACAACCTAATATATAAACCTGAATCCCTACTGCCGAACCTACAAATCTGTATCTGTGTATCCTGCCCATTGATGCTATGATTTGGGTCACTGATATGAAATATCTAAAAAACGAAGACCCATTCTGAAGAAATCCGAAAAACTACTGTTCTTATACTACACGAGTAGTACCGTTTGCCTTCCCCTTGAAAAATAGAAAAATTAAAGAAATAAATAAATTTAGTCTGTCAATCATTGCACGATAGTGACAAATTACGAATACATATATCCATAAATAGGAAAACAAAACGATCAATTTCAAATATAATAATTAACAAGTTTTCAGTTGCAGCAACGTTCCTGACGTCTGCAAGACGTTCGATATTTAAATGTTGGCGAACATTGGTCGGGCCACTGTATTATTATCATACCGTAAATTTCTTGTTAATTAACCAACCATAATAACTAGACTGCGGATCTGTATGCAAAATAAAAATCTTCAGCAGCGATTGTTGGAAGCAGGAGTCGAATGAAAATTCACTTCATCCCCTAATAATTTTTCCACATTGAAAACAACGCAACATTCTTGAATTTTGCGCTGTTCTATATTTCACCAAGCCAATTTCTTCGTGAACGCATAAAGATCCGCAGTGCAACAGTAACTGTAGGCCCAACGTTGGATATTCGTTGGCGAATTGTCATAATTTATCGTCTTAGGCCCTATGTTTGGGATTTGTAGGCGCAACCACGTCCCAACT
The DNA here is from genome assembly GCA_028454225.1 of Lasioglossum leucozonium. Classification (NCBI taxonomy): domain Eukaryota; kingdom Metazoa; phylum Arthropoda; class Insecta; order Hymenoptera; family Halictidae; genus Lasioglossum; species Lasioglossum leucozonium. The sequence goes on along the minus strand of CM052207.1, from coordinate 4,155,165 downwards.
AACACCCAACCGTCGGCCACCGTTGGCCAACCACGAATGCTACCGGGGTGGGTAAGCCTTTTTTTGCGAAAAAGATAAAGAAAAAGACGAACAAAAGAAAGAAAATGAAAAAAAAATGAAAAAGAAAACGAACAAAAGGAAAAAAAAACGCTCGTCGGGATCGCCCAGTTTCCTTCTGAAAAAATTTCCTCCTGTTTCTCGACTCGTGGCTCGCGATCGGTCCTACCGGATGCGCGTGAGAGACAGAGAGAGAGGGAATCCACGGAGAGAGACGCACACGCTCTCTGACTCTTGTATGCTTTTATTGCTTTCGTATGCCCGAATGCTATTATGCGGTGTACGTATCGCGGTGTACCGGCGACACGAATTACGGAAGATTCGATCGCGACCGGCGCGGCGGGAGAAACTTATCGTTAGAGCGACACGCGTCTTCTGGGTTAGGAGATTCGCAACAGTCGGGAGAACGAATCGAGAGACAACACACGGGGGAGAGAGAGAGAGGCGGGAGTGAAACGACATGAACGTTTTCTCCCCGAGTGCGGAATCGAACCCAGCAGCGCCTGCCTCTCGTCTACGTCCGCGGCGGAGGAGGAGGATAGTCGCGTGGCCGAGGAAATTGTGAGCAGTTCGCTGGTCCCGAACGAATCTGGGCAAGAAAACGCTGACGTGCTGCGTAAACTTAATTCTCGTCTCGACGCAGCGCGCTTGATGACACGGTGCGTCGTCGTCAAGGGGGTGGGGGCGGGGTGGCTGGTGGGGGAAGCTGTTTTTGGCTCGTCGACAACAAAACTTAGAACAGAGGATCGTGAAACAACAACTAGGGAGTGAGAAACGATTCTTTATGGAGGAACCGCATCCGCTGCAAGAAATGTGGTTCTTCCATGTTCCCAGGGCGCTCTGACCCACAACACATGGACGTTATGTAAAAAAAAAAAGTGATGCCCGTATCGACCAAAGAAAGAATCAACGTGTACGAACAACAAATGAAAAAAAAAAAAATAAACTACAACAAACAACACATACACACAGAAAAGAATATATCATATACAAATCTATATATACGTATACGTATACGCACACGAACACGAATACGTATAGGTATAGTTGGATGGATAGATAGATATATGTATATATAGATCTGCATATGTACGTATATGAACGGACGGACGGACGGACGGACGAACGAACGAACGAACGAACAAACGAACGAACATTCGTTCTTGCGCATAGGCGCGCGCGCGCGCGCTCTCATTCTGTGTCTCCGGCCCCACCCCCACACTGACGCACATCTCACCGAGCCGTTACGTCGATCGGAAATAAACTCTATCGTTTTATAGATATTCAGAACAAATGCTTGTAAAACAGAGAAACTCGACGTGTCATCCCTTATTTGTTACATTTTTTCCATTAAAGACTTTTCCCTTCTATTTTGTCCGCATTAATTTAGCTTTTTTTTTTTAATGTTTTATTTTTTTTTTTTTTTGGATCTCGTTCGAATCAATCGTGTATCTCGATACGATCTCGCAATCCACCAACCGCTTTGCGCTCACGCATCCATGTGCTACAGGTCAGTACAGGCTAGTACTATATACAGCTATCAGATTTCACCGGTTTTCCATTTCGTATTTCTCATGTCTCTAATTACGTTACAAACACCTTCGTTCGAAGCATTGCGAATCGATCATGATATTATATATAACAGTATATCACACACATTGTGTTCCACAGTATACTCCACGTTGCAATTGTACATGTCGTGTCGTACGTACGGTGTGCTCTCGTATAGTTACACAAATTCTTTTTGCACGTGCGTTCGACATATATATTTTTTACCTAGATGTGTACGTGTGCGTGCGCGTGTATTATGTCTATCTGTGCGTGTGCGTGTGCTCGTGTGTGTCCGACTACCGAAACGATTGCTCTCGAAGCGTGAGTCTCGGATGTTAGTAGATCGCCCAAAAGAGACGAGAACGACAAATAGCTTTTCTATCGTGCAGACGCATCCGTTTTCGAAACAACGTTGCGGATACGCGTCACCGTGTACCTCTCGTATGACTAGAACAGAGTACGGCATGACACGATCGTGCGATAATTAGGAGCGAGCGGCTACCCGAAAAACTTTCGGATACTCGAGAGCCTCGATTCGGCTTTCGATGACTCGGGTCAGGTCGGGTCGGGACCCGAAAATTCGTGTGACATTCGGGTACCCGAATATTATAAACTGAAGACCCGACTTCGATTTCGGGCACCCGAGTATCACAAATTTTGCGGATCCCCACCCGATCCGAAGATTTACACTCGCCCACCCCTAGCGATAACGTCATGTTGAAACATACTAGTGTACGATAACGCCAGGACCAAAATAGAATTGTCAATTGTATTTCATTGTTTTCGATCCTTCCTCTTCTCTATCTCAGGCATGAACAACGAACCTCGAATATATGTATATACTCTCTTTGCGTAGAATCCCCTAAGTAGAAGTTGTTCCCGATTTGAACGGAGCCAAACCAGTGCCCCACGGGGCTATCTTTGCCCATGCCTGCTCTGCTCCACGACGAAGGTGAGAGAAAAAGTTGTTCATGCACCGATGACACTCTTATCTTGCACCGTTGCGATACCCGTTCTTGACACAGCAACGTTAAAAAAAAGAAATATATCATTTTTCGAAACAACGTGAGAAGTTGGGTCGTTGCTGTACCAATCGAAATGGCAAATGTTGCTCGAAAGCGAAAGACAGTGGTGCACGAACAGACGGGGTTTTTTCCGGGCACGGTAAACGACACGCGAGCAAACCTAGCGTGTACGGGTGTGCGCGATTGTATAACGCGATTTTGTCGGGCCTATTATATCGAACGATGTGCGCGGGCAATGTGAAACACAAGTGACATGTGATTACCAGAATGAAACGCGTACTTGCGACGCGACAGAGAAAAATGTATATTCTTTTTTTCTATTTTTTTTTTTTTCGTGTAAAACAAAGATTCATTGGAAACAGATAGTTATATATAAAACATTTTAGTAGCCAGCACCCTGATGCGGATTCAAACAGCAAATAAAAAAGAAAAACGCAATATTCTCAGTGTAACAGGTTTACATTTATTGTCTCGATCTCCCCTGGCTTAGGCATATATTAATAATGTAAAATGTTTCATCGCCATTCACTTGTGCGGCTTACAACGTGGGGCTTTGTGTTACGTTAATGTTTAAAGTAAAAATATTCGGCGTCGAGAGAAGCCGACGGGGCGCGCGCGCGCGCCTCACGCAATGGTACAGGAACGAACGAAGCATTCTCTCGCTCTCTCTCTCACGTTTTTTCTTTCTTACTTTCTTTCTTCCTTTCTTTCTATCTATCTTTCTTTCTTTCTTCACACTTCTCGTCACTTTTCAATTGATTTTTGTTCCTTCAACCTTTCTTTTTTTTTTCGTTTGTTTCCTACGGTAGAAATTGCTTCTCATCGTGTACGAACAGAGCTTGACGGCGTACGTGTGTGTGTGTGCGCGCGCGCGCACGACGCGACAAGACGCGACAACGGACGAGTCGTGTTACAAGCAACAACAAAAATCCTATTATTCCCTCGCATCGAAGATGGATCTGACGCGAACGAACGAACGCGTGCGAAGTCCAACGGATCGATCGACCGATCGATCGATCAAATGTGAGCCTAAACGAAATTCCTTCGATATTTCCTCGACCGGGTTGCACGCGTTTTACAGAAAAGATGGGGAATCGGCGAAACCAAAAACAACGAACGTTGCGAAGAGCGCGAACGACGCGGTTCACCGGTCGGCAGAGAGAAATTGCTTCGAGAGATAAGAGGATTGATTTTTTAATCGAACCGAACCGGCCATCATCGTTTACATCAAGTCCATCTTCGCTCGAGACGAATAATACTATTCCTCGTTATCGCGCGAACGATTTCTGTTCCTTGTCCTCATTCGTACTTCGAGTCCCGGCCGCGAAATCTCTCTTATATCTTTTCGTTCGTTTGCGGGCGATCAACGTTTCTCTTCGTGCTCCAAGAAAAAAAAAATAATTACATAGATCCTATTATATTATGTGGCGTATGTGTACTCCTTCCGCTTCGAAACGATCTCTCTAGACGTATCGACGATCTCGCACCCGATCAAATAATTCGTTAAGTTGGTACAAACGGAGGCTCAAGGTTGTCTCTCTCCCTCTCTTTCTCTCACTCTTTCACTCTCTTTCGTATCGGTACGTGTACGTGTGTTGTACGTGTATGCGTACCAGATGATCGTGTATGTATGCGCGTGTATGACGGACGCGTATCTGTGTACGTTTGCGTGTGTGTGTGTACATGTACGTGTGCATGTTCTCCGGAACAACGGCAAGCATTCACCATCCTTAAGGGAAATTCACAGAAACTATCCGAAAGATTAACAGTCTCCGTGCATCAAAAGCAAAGTCTGGTTCTCGTTCTTGGCACTTCTATCAGCTTGGCAAAAGAAGTGTCAATGTATTTATCATCCGACTAGTTTTTTTTTTACCGAGTAGTCTTGTCGTAGAGAGGAAATCAGAGTGCTCGCGCATATCCCCTCTGCTCGTATCTACAGATCTACCGGGTGTCCGAAGAATGTCGGGAGACCTTGAGAGGGCTGGTTCCCGAGGCGATTCGAAGGAACTTTTTCCTTTGCGAAAATGTTCTCCGCGGCTTCGTTGAAGAGTTATCAACGAAAAACACGGGCCAATCAGAGCGCGGCTATGGTGAACAGACTCCGCCTCGACCACGTGTCCCGCTGAGCGTGCCGCTGCCGTTGGCCGAGCCAGGAGCCGCCCGCTAGTAGCGCGCTCCGATTGGTCCGTGTTTTTCGTTAATAACTCCTTAACGAAGCCGCGGAGAAGATTTTCGCAAAGGAAAAAGTTCCTTCGAATCGCCTCAAGCACCATCTGTGTCAAGGTTTTCCGACATTGTCAGGACACCCTGTGTATGTATACGTTTATACTATCCTGTAAACGTCATTAATATATGAAAGTATACGTATAGGCATGTCATGAAACATGTCGAAAGCTCTCTAACCGTAAGCACGAAAAAACAGCGAATTGCGCGTGAACAAAGCCCTCTCTCCCTCCCACTCTCTCTCTCTTTCTCTCTCTCTCTCTCTCTCTCTCGAACTGCTAACACTATCTCGCTAAATTTTGCACTTGACAAAGAAACTTTGATCGATTGTTCCAGCAGAAACATTAACACTAAACCTACCACCACCGGTCAAATGACCGGTTGCAGATTTTTGTATTTCGCGATTATTGAGATCATAAAGGATGCTTTCGTGGTGAACGATTAAATAAATATATTTAGCAGAGCAGATATTAGAATGCGAACCGCGCAATGTTCAAATAAATTCAGTCTTGTTGTTTTTACGAGGCAAAATCTACCGGCTACTCGGAAAGCTCGGTAGGTTTAGTGTTGAGAGCCGAACGTGTAATTCTAATAATGATAGAATGAGAAACGTAAGTGAACCAACAGATAATAGAAGAGCGTGGCGATCATGAAACACGTGATGACGAAATTAATTAACTTTGTTCGATAATTTTCGAGATTTCTCGATCGTCGATCTTGCCGATGCTCTCAGAGCATATATACTCACAAATTTACTCTTTCTCTCGCATTCTCATTCATTCGCTCCCTACCTCCCTCTCCCTCACTCACTCTCGCTCTTACTCGCTCACTCACACTCACTATTACCCTTCTTCCTTTCTATCTCGTTCGGTCTCACTTTCTCTCCTTCTCTCGTTTTATGTCTTGCTTTACATATGTATAATCTATGAGTAGGATTAATATTTTAAATTAATTTAAACACAACTAACAGCAGCACAGCATAGTCCGGTACTGACCTATAACCATTACGGACGGATGGATTCCGGAGGTTCGCACGATATTTCTCCATTTCTTCGTGTTTTCGTATTTTGCTTTCTCTTTGCTTCTGTTACACTCGATCATTTAGGTTCAGTACTTACACCGTCTACGACACTTATTCCATACAAAAATAATATGTATGTATATATATAGCGTACTGTTGTCATATACACACGTTATATATATATAACATTTCCTTCATATATATATTTACTTTTCTCCACCTTGTTCAAGTACTTCTTTCGTTAAGTTAATCGCAGAACCATTCGCGTCGCAAAACTCGGCCTGATCGAACGTGTTTTGTTTCTTCTTTTTGTTTTTGCATTTGGAGAAGAAAATGAAGAGAGAAAAAAATATAAAATAAAGAGAACAAAAGCAGTTAATGCGTATAGTTTGTGCTTCGAAAGCAGTAACCGGAACAATAACGAACCAAACGGAGGAACTTCGTACGCGTAGATTTTTCTCATTGCAATTTGATCTCGTGCTTACACGCTTTGCTTGTCAACTAATTTCTAATAGGAACTTCGGAACGATAGGAGAGCTTTGAACCGCGACAACGTGAAATGAAAACCGTTTAGCCGTATCGTAGTCGAACTCCCATGATTCTCAGTCAAGTTCAGTTTGAGAACCGTAAATACGTGTTCGGTTATGTTCGGAAGCATTCGATCGAGCAATCGTGCGACTAGAATTGACACGCTAGAAACAAATGCAGTAAAAAAAGAAGGCGCTACATCGTAGTATGCACCTTTGTTTTTTTTCTTCTTTTTCTCCGGAAAAGATACCGAGAAGACGTCGGCTCGCGAGTTCTCTGGTAAGCCGTTTGTTTGAGCAACGAAAACGTACGACCGAGATGTTGCGACGTTAATAGGCTGCGAAAAGATAGTGCACATACTTGCTTCTCTCTATCGGTATTGAATTGTGAGCAAACAGTGGAAGGACTCGGTACGAGTTCGGCCAATTTAATCACCTCATTACAGAGTTTCGTAAAAAGTCAATTCGACCAGAACCGGCGAAAAAAAAGAAGAATGTAAAGACATTCGATCCAAAACGATTAGACGGGTCACGAGAGCTGGGTTGCCACATTATCTGAATCTTTAAAATATATCTTCATGTGAATCGCAATTGAAAGTTTAAAAATATCAGCTTTTAAAACCGAGAACTTTTATCGTATACAAAATATATCATAAAGCTACAGCAAACAAAATTTCATAATTTCAAGGAATCTTCTCGATTCTGCAAAAACATTCCAAATTATTTATTTTCGTGAAGTGATACTTGGATCGTAGAAATTCGCTGTACGAGACACACTTGAAAATTTGAAAAACTGTATAATGCGTAACAATTTATCGGCTAATTTTTTTGTTCCACAACCCGGAGCGATGGCAACCCTCGTCTCGATGCGCATGTTCGAAACGTCATGGTAAAGGAATATTACGAAGAAAAAAAAAGAACGGTTTAAAATGACGCGATCTCTCGCGGAACTCGGAGATACACGCTGTGAGCGGCGTGTTGCGTTCACAAAAAAAATTTCTCGACCGGAAATTTCGTATGCTACTCTCAACGTAACCAAACGTAAATACACATGCCTTTGCCTGTCCGTGAACGTGTAACCTATCCTTTTTTTTTCTATCCTAAAAGAGCTCGAAGGCCTAACACTCTATAATGGGATGAGAAATAAGCCAGAGTCGCCAGTTGACGAACCAGCGATGCGATTACGAGATACAGGTGGTTTAAATGAACAATTAAAAAAAAAAAAGAAAAAGAAAAGAAATTAAGGAGAAAGAATATGAAGGATAGAAAAAAAGAATTAAAAATCGATTAACAATTATGCGATTGATAATCACAGTAGTTCGTGTTTTTCAGGCACCTTTGCTTACAAGCTAATATTCAAATAAATATAAATAATAAACGTTGTTGGCGTTGACACGAGTCGATAAAAAAAAAGACGTATCGTAACTCTATCAATAATGAAGTATGAATATAGAAATAATCGTATTAAAAAAAAAGGAGAAAAAAAAAGTAAGAGTAATAGTAAAATTCTAAACTGCAACCTCTTGAGTATTTAGCGAAGCACATATATGTATTCAACATATATATACCTTCAAAAATTCTTTCATAGTATATTCTGTGACGAATCGAGTATCATAGTTTCGTAATAACAGCGTAATGAGCACTTAAATGCTAAACCTAATCAAATTATGATCGATTAATCAACGAACGCACATAAACGTAGCGTGTATGCGTTATCACGAATGTTCTGTGTATTCTTTCACGTTTTGCTTTTTCCTCTCTGTTGTTGTTCTCTACTTGCGTTTTGCCATGAGCGAAAATCATGCTTGAGCCATTGACAAAGTATATTTACGAACGCGCGCGCGCGTATCCGTGTGTACCGCGTGACGTCAAACGTCAGCGTATGCGTATGCGTATTCGTATTCGTATCCGTATTCGTATTCGTATCCGTATTCGTACTCGTATTCGTATGCGTATTCGTATGCGTATGATCCTTTTCCAAATTGCGTGATTAACCGGGAAATTCTACGGCATCTATGTACTCGGGGCTGGATCCAAGGCGACTTGTCTTTTTAAAAAAACTGTCGGGAATACAGAAGGCGCACGTGCGAGATTACTCATTACACTTTTCATTCGGAATCCTACTCGCAATCCGAAGTAATAACGTAAACGAATAAAAATTAATGTAACAAGACATAATTCAACACCGTTTTTTTTTCTTTTACGCGCTCATTGAAAAAAAATCAGTTACATATACATACACGCATTCCATAATGTGTACCGTATTTCTACAACGAAAAAATTGTTCGGCCAACAGCGAGACGCTTTTCGGTTTTTCAAGAAACATTTGAAGAACTTTCAAACAGTTTTTCTTGTTTTCTGTGAAGCAGCGCTAGCAGCTGAATGACAAATAAACCGATAAATCGTAACACCAAAAATCGTGCAGTCACGAAAATGTCTTCGTTGCCATGTACGATAAACCTTATGAAATATCTTGCATATGTTTCTAATATTGTACGAAAATTGATTCACAATTGAATTTTTCGTCGTATGAAGCAGGTATAAAAGTCGCTGGATATTTTTATCGAAATTGATCTATGGCTTGATCTTGACAACAATGATGCACAGGGTATCGTCTCTGATCCGACTAGTAGAAACAATTGGAACTTTTCATGTAATCTCTACAATACATTAGTTCGACTTTATAATGTGTATTGCGATTGTTATATTTCAATTCCTCTAATTTTTCGGAATGATTACCAAACGAATAGACTTTAAGAAAACAAAGAAAAAAAAAAATAAATAAACAAATAAATAAATGATAAATAAAACGAAAACAACAGATTTTTAGACTCACTTCATACTTGCATCATTAGTCATACCGTTAGTATGATAATAGTTAGACACAATTGAGCCAGTTATAACAATATTAGATGCAAATAGGTACTCTAAATTAAATTTCCCAGGAAGCCTATATGATTAAACAGGACATATCAAATTCTGATACAAAATATTGATATTTTGAATAAGCATTAACTAGGTTGTTGGAATAAGCTGGAGGATAAGCCCTCTAAATGTAATAACACCCAAAGTATTTTAATGGAATAAGTAATAGTCGTATTGACGAAAGCACCTGAATCTGTTAATTGCTGAATAATTAGAAGAAAGATAAGTCATAATATGAACTTATATGTTTTCTGATTCTCGATTAATCTATTAACTTTTAATCGATCTGACAAATCCAAAGTCAATGCATACGAACTACTCCAGAAGTACAAGAAAGATTGTACGTTCAAATATACCGCCAGCATGGAACGTGAAATAACGAAACCAACAACGTTTCGCGAACTCTCGTGTAACACGCGAAAGAAACGAATAATGCATAAGAGAACTAATCATCACCGACATATAAGTTCATACTAACACGTCGAGTAACTGTCATAGGGAATTGTTATAGAACCTACTAATACTTACATTTTCTCCAGGACCTCCGAAACCACCCAGATTATAGTCACCCATTCCACTTCCACTGTCTTCTCGTGGTGTCCCAGGGCCTCCGTTAGCCGGGCTGTTTTTCATTCCGTCGAGACCATCGCCGTTTAGAACAGGACCCATTGTGTTTGGTCCCATTGGACCCATTGGACCCCCCTCCGGTCCGCCACTCATGGGAAAGTCCTGATCAAATTAGCAGTATTGTTAGAAAGATTCCCAAAAATTATATCATCACAGATATCAAACCACTCGGTTTTACGAAATATAAACATACTAACAAAAATAAAAAAGTGTACTTACGCCAGGCATGTTTCCTCCAGGTACAGGTTTCATCATGGTATACATATTTTCACCGCCGCTATTACTACTATCTTGTGGACTGGGCATAATTGGTGTACCTGGGCCTGGAGGACCCGTTGATCCTGGTGGTCCTCCATAATTACCCGGCGACGATGACGAATAATTCATTGGCTAGAAGTACAGAGAAGTCGTGTTACCGATTATGAAATTTCAAATAGGTCTACCATGTGTGTATGCTAACTAGTACAATAAACTACCGTTTCAATGAATAATGTTAATTGACGTATGTACATATGCACGTACCGTAGATGTGTTAGGTTGCCACTGTTGTCTACCGGCTGGCCCAGCCATACTCATGGGTGGCATTCCAGGTCCTCCCGGACCTCCGGGACCTAAGCTACTGTTAGGAGGTGGTCCTCTTATCCCTGGTCCGTAACTTCCTGGTCCCATCGGACCCATTCCAGGTCCCCTTGGCGGGTTCATCCTTGGGTTCATGGGATTCATGCCTGGAGGAGCTAGTAACAAAAGCAACCATTCATACATCTGTTTAGAAACGTACAAGTATTAATACTGTTCTAATTCCATGTTAATACTAAATGCTAATCGTGAATCATCGAACTAACGGCAAATCATGTGGCTTTGAAGCTTTCTTTGTTCCTTTAAAGACGCAAGGTACATAACAAATACATAAAGAGAAGGGTGTTCAAACACTGTTCCCACTTTTTCGACACGCTAAAAAGTGAAGTCATGCTTTGCCGAAGTCGAATACATAATGAAGCGAGTGGACAGCATGCTGAATTGGTAATTGCGTCTACATAATAAATAAATCAAGTAAAAAAAGCTCATGCGTAGGATGAAAACAGCACTACCAAATATTGTTTTGCGAACTGTTCAAGTTTGAAAACAACCGATAGAAAACAATGGATTTTGTGCCAGACACATGACAAGTAAGACAATCATTCGGTTAACGCCTATTTAAACCTAAGTCAAACAGCAATGTCTACGTTTAATCGGCACCGAGCAGCATTATTCACATGATGTTGTCGTACGATTTTTTGTATAAAAGCACAGCGGAATCGACATATTAATGCGGTGTATATATTATACATCATCGCGAATGCATTAAAACACTCAATTCGTATCATGGTGATTTGTAGTTACAGCAAGGTTTGTTAGCCACAATATTCCATACATTTAATTACCTATGTGCAGAGTTTAAACTTGACAGAGTTCTAACTTGATACTCGACGTAAACGAAAGTATACACTTGGTAATGTTAAGTTTGCCACTCTTCTTTTTTTTATATATATATTTATGGAGAGAACGTTGTTCTCATAGGCAACTATGGGCTACTCTATCAAAATTGCATCTAATACATTGACTTGAAGATCGAGTGAGCAAGTATTTATACACAGAAACTAAGCTAGTGCAATTATTCATGAAAGTGAGAACAAAAATTTTAAGACGAGCAGGAGAAAAAAAAACTAAAAAGTTAGGCTTGACTAAGTCATGTGAGTGTGATTTGGTTGCTGGGTTGCTTCCTACCTTGCCACCCTACAAATTCTCCAGCTTCGCCTGAGGAACACAAGAGCACACATTAGTACGGCAGGTAGGTAAGGTCAGGTTGATGGCGGTAAGGTCTAGTTACTTTGCGGTCGCATAGTGAATATATTCGAAAAACCATTTCGATTGCGAAAATATATCATTATAGCATATTGACAAACGAACAAGTCTAACAACTATGCAAACAGTACACTTCGAAGAACCTGAATTTATTTATTCTTGGAACATACAATATATTCGAATTACACATTTATCACAACGCAATTAAATGTTAAAAACAACCAACAGAAAATAATGTATTTTCTTTTTTGTTACTCTGAATTATAGCAGTCATCCATAAAAATTGTTAAATATATATCAAATTAATAAAAACAAAAAGATACAAGTTTAAATTGTTGGAACGAATGAGATTGAATAAACTTCGAAATCTTGTTTAATATGATGCATCTACACTCTATGTATACGGACAAATTCAATTACAAAGGATATAAATAAACAAAAACTACACCACTGCATGTAACTAGACAATTCAAAAACCAATCCACTCCACATCACAGCAATCCAATCCACTTTCAATAATTACTGATTTATTTATTGCTGTGTGGTTTTTGGTATGCATGCGTCTATGCCATTCTCCTCTCGCAATTATCATCAATACCAGAAAAAAAATCAATGTGTATCTAGCATAAAATTAAGCTCTTACCTTGCCTAGTTGGATCCATACTGTTTGGCATCATTGGCTGCCCAGGAGGCTGAACAAACCAGTAATGTGTAAGTAAAGATCGTGTACGTAAAGGCATAACAGAATTAAACACTTCAGTTACTGGAAACCTATCAATAGGCTTTCTAATGACTCCTAGATATGCTATATGTGTTAACAAATTTTCTTTTGACTAATCGCTATCGCTATAGAATGATATACATATTAAAATATCTCCGATTATTTATCATCGGCTTTTAAGGGAATATTGACTGACTGCCAGTAGCTGAAGTATTACAGTATAGATTATAGAAAATACTAACACGTACCCCGTTAAAATCATTTCCCATCTGCGGCATACGTACTCCAGGTCGCGGTCCAGGTGGATATCGTGGACCCATGAACTGTAACAGGTCAGGAACATGTACGTTAAATAACTTTTATCTCGAAACATTGTTAAGAGGGTACAAAAAAGGGTCAATCACAAATCGTAGCTATTGTATAATACATTGTGAGAGTCACATACCAGGCAGCCACAATAAGCAATAGATCACATATGTTAGGTCACATAACATTTGCGCTTCGATGAAAATCAACACACTGTGCTCTATGCATCTTTCGCATATCGGTGTGCAAAGAGAATTACAAACAACAAGGATCCATATTCAAAAGAAGAGTAGATTGAAAAATAGATTTAAGTAAATCGAAGAGTATTGTACATTTATATCGATTCTTACCTTAAGATAAGTCATTCTAATAAAATTGTCCCTTGAAAACTCATAGCACCCAGAGTTTTTGACCTTACCTTAACGTACCATAGTACTACATAGTGCACTTTCGGAACTATTTAATAGCACGGTACTGTTAACTTTGAATACACACGTTAACTCAAAAGACAGTTACAGAGTATCTAGTTGATCTAGTATGTCGGATTTCATAAAACTATAAACAACTCGGGTGTTTCTAGCAGCTCTAATTGTTTACTACGCTTGTGAAAACATCTTTTGATATATTTTGTTTGTACAGACTATCGTGATTGAAAGTACATAAGCTGAAAATCGTAAAGTAGAGCTAACTTTGACAGGAAGAAAGCAACTTCGAGCGAACAGTCTTAGGTACACAATGATACAGTGTAATGAAAGTGGATAAAGTGATTCTCCATGAGTGACGGTGTACGTGTCGAATGAGGCTTACCTGAGTGGACATCATCTGCGAGTGTGGGGGCGGGGGTGGCTGGGGGTGCTGGGGGGATGGCTGTGATGAGGGGTGTGTGGGCGGAGATGGTCGCATTGTCGAGTTGTTCTGCAACAAGCAACGCAAACGACAGACATGTAGCAACACTGCGATCCAGGCAACAGCTAGACTAGAAGGCTTGGGTATGATTGTGTTAATACTATGTCGGACAGCACCTTAAAAATCTAAAAGTCAGAATTATCAAAATGATCCGCACCGACATTATAGTTACAAGTAACTTTGCTTGTCCAATTCAAATTCACGGCAAAAAGGGTATGTCGGATACCGTTACAATCTCTATTGTGCACGTATCAGTTGTAACATACAAATGTTTACTTTACCCACGATACAATGCCATTCGCAATAACAATTTTGTGTCTCCAGTATCTCGAGTAATTGGATCTCTGCAAATGTTCGTTTTCAAAAATTTTTTCACGAACACTAAGTTACTTTCTAAGCAGGCTTTTGTATTAACATATCAGATCTTTGAAAAAATGCAATCATAGCTGACATTCAGCATCTCTGTGGCACACAGTGTTTACATATAAGAGAACTGTTATAACAGTTTTACATGTATTTGTTTTGAGAATTAGTACATGCTTCCATGTATAAAACTCATAAAAGATCAGAATAAAGACATTCATCTTACATATATATTAAAAACTCAGAAAACATTGTACATAGTATACAAGTGTGATCCTATAGATAGAACAACTAATATTTTGTAAATATTTCAATAAACAATACAACTCGCAACTCATAAAGTCAAGAAATGATTGCAAAGATCTCGTACGAATAGTAAATCAGCCCAAGGTAGGATATTATAAATTTGTTCACCCACTATACAAAAATATTAGAGCTAGAACTATTTTCTAACATCTATACAAATCTCTTCTGGTATACTTTCGAGGCCTGAGATTATATGCAGATAGGAGATCGTAGAGTGAAAATGGTAAAGGAATGCACACACAAGTGTTAGATACGTAGCAGAGAGAAAATAAGTACATAGATACAGTGTAAACAAGCATGGCATGAGAATCTTGATTAAATGTACACTTGTTTCAAAACTTATACGTATTAAGCTCATTGTATATTAGTTTTTTTACGCTTACTAGAATGTAAGTAGTGTATCCGAGTATGCATGTATCTGTGCGTATATGATTTTTACGTGATAAAACAGACCTCTCGTAAACTAGTATATGTATTGTAAAATTATTTTGCACATACAACTTATTTGGTATATACTTCCTTTTGTTATAATGGTATATATAATAGCAGAGTTATGTAGATACTAATTGAGACAGGCAAATAAGTGTTACAAATAGTATAAATTAAGTACAATTATTATCGATAGTTTTAAAATTTGTAGAAACACGTCCTGCTTGTAAAACATTGAACAACTGTTATACGCTTTGAATCAAGTGTAGAATTGTAATGAATGAGAATTGTAACTAGGCATAACAATGATAACAGATAATTATACATAGTCATGTATATACATATGAATACTAATGATATATGTCTATATACATTAACAGTTTGCCGAACATTCTCTCATTTTTATAATCGTGAAAGGACAAGTAGTAAAGGAATTAATGTGCGAACAAGAAGTTGTTATTCACATATACATATTCCTAAAAAATACAATGAAAATGATACTATATTGTAATATTAGAACATATCCGAGTTAACAAAATAGTTTTCTAGTTACATTCCTTTCTTGTCCATAATTTAATAACTCGAACGTGATAATAAATTATGGAACAAAAATATCAATAGATTTATATCAATTTAGAAAATTTTCTGTTTCTCGAGTAGAAACAATTTATTTGACGAATTCGAGGAAAATGAAAGTACCAATGGTAAACGGATGTGGTATATACTTACGGGAAAGAATGCAGAAGGCATCGGTCCTCCGGGCATACCGTCGTTGGGAGGCATTTGTCCTATGGGGGATGGCGCGGGTCCGGCATTCTGAAAATATTTTACATTTATTTAACTAGCTCGCTATTACCTTCAAATAACTCGGCATTTGATACAAGCGTACTTACATGAGCGATACCATTGACTCCGTAACCGCTGTTTACAAAGCCCTGTCAACAGAAACAGTTTTTCAATGATACTTGCACGATTATTAAATACAATGCATACATAGTAAAGTTAATGTTTACTAACATAGTCGTGAAAAGCTTTGGCTTCGCTGCTGTGTTCACAGGAATCTCGTCTCTCCGGCGCCGCGGAATATAGGTCCCAGAATACACTGAAACGTTTCACAGGAAATTAATGTATTTTATTATTCACAGTATCGTCTAGACTCTATACAAGCAACAGTGCTTACCACCACCAAGAGTGTAAAAATCCAGGTGGTTCCCCAAGAGTGATATTCTTTTCCCATCGTATCTGTGCGATAAAATAATGATACATAATTCATCTCGAAGTTTGTATTAATCTCGAAGAATAGAAAACGTACCTCTGACAAGAATGTCTGTGCTGCTTTTTGTGCGCCGACATGCAATAAATATTCATACACGTACAAAGCTAATCTGGAACATTATAAATTATTTTAATTGTAGTACGAGCAATACAAAACATAAACGATACGTTTTCGCAACACACTTGAGAAAATACAATAATAAAAGTCAAAGTGAATTCACTGTTAAATAAAAACAACAAAGTTGAGGGAAACAATCGAATCTTAATTTCGATTACTGTTACGAATGAATCGAATTCTCCATTACCGGTACGCGGCACAAGCAAAACAACGATGTCCGATGAAGTGTCATCGTTCTAATATTTTGCGTATGCCACTTCGTGGTGTGTAAATGATAAAAACATGGCGCCCGATCGGCCTGGCTCGCGAGACAAGTGATTCCAGTGAGCCATAGCACACAGTTCCAGGTGAATTTACAAGGAAGCAGTTTGTGGAGAGCAGACCGTCAGGTAAACAACGACGATTCACGCGAGAACACGTTCCGTACCGGAGTTACTCGAGAGCAAGAGAGAAAAAAATATATATATAGAAAAAGAAAGATACAGACGAAGGGGCATATTGTTATGTTTTGAATTTTTCGGAAATCGATCGTACCCCGTTGCATTATGACCGCTTCGATATTAAAGTGTCAAACAATTTCTGGAATATTTACAGTTCAATTCTTCTCGGGATAACGGGTATATGAGAATTACAAGCGGATCATTGCAAATTAGTATAATTCGAATCGGTAAACTGGAACGATCCAGCGAATCCGATTGTCCGGTTTCGAACCGACCGATACGTACTTTACACGCACGCTCGGTATGTGGAGAGAGAGAGAGAGAGAGAGAGAAAAAAAATGGAGTCACTGATCGATCAATCGGTAAATATTTTTTTATGTCTCTTTCTCTTTGAGATTTTAATGAGAGCATTGCGCTGGTTGTTTGAAAGTTTATACATACTTTTCTCTCGCCTGAGAGTCCGAGGGTACCGCGGACCCCTTCCCCTTCGCGTACATCTTCGAAGACTGTCAATTTCTTCCAGTGTAAACAGAACCACCGTTTCGTTCGAGCCAACAATGTCCGACAGCGGCGCAGAACGGGGAAGAACCGCGAACGTGCAACCGTGTGTCTCCGTCGAACGTATTTATATTTATTTCGTTCCCTCTCTATCGGTGTTCGTAAGAACGATTCGAGAGAAGTACAACGCGCATACTACATAGATTATACATGTATATCCGAACTCAGGAAATAAAAGAAAAAGGTAAAAGCAACGAACACGACAGGAATCGTATCCCTTTGGTCACACACACGTCACGACGAACACGTCGAGCCACAGCCGTGGCCAGCAGCCTATACTAGATACAGTACTTCGCATCATGGCTCGACGAATTGCGGACGCATGACCGCGGAACGAACGCGCGTCGTCATCGTTCGCAGACTTCGCGCTCTTCTTTCCCTCTCTCCCCGCCGCCGTCTGTATATATGCGTTCTCGCGCACAGTTCCTCGATCCTTTCTTCTTTTTCCGTCAGCTTTTCACCCTCGTGTGTATCTTCTGTTCGGTGTTCTCCTCGTCCCCTATCTCTCTCCGTCTTCGTCGCTCTTTCGCCGATTAATCACAGTCATAAGTCACCCAGCCTCTCGTTCTTTATCGTGCGTAAACGACGTCGCGCGTCCTCTCGGCGAACTTGCGCTCGGTCACTTCACTCTCTTCAACCTCGGCTCGCTCACCTTACCTCACCTCACCGCACCGCGCGCAGTGTGCCTCTCCTTGCCTCGCCCCACCTCACCTCACCTCACCACACCGCACCGCACTCTACTCCGTGTCCCACCTCACCTCATTAAAGATACAGGCAGACGAACGAATGGACGGATGGACGGACAGACGACCGACCGACCGACCGACGCACGCTCGTGCTATGACTCGTCACGAAGTTCACCCGGAGGGACCCGATACTCTATCTACACTGTACACCGATTTCCGAACCCTCGATACGCGTCCGTCGTCGCCGATCTCAGACGCATCTCCTTCTTCGCTCCCCCCCCTCTATTAACCTAACCCTCTATGTATATCTTTCTGCTTCTTTTTATTATTTTCTTTTTCCCTCTATCCGTGTAGCTACCTATCCGGTAGTGAACGAGGACGAGGCAGCGTACGGTGCCGTTTCTACTCGCACACGCTCTTTCTCTCTCGTGTGCGCGCGAGCAAGCGACACCAATGTCTCCTCGACTTCTTCTGTGTGAAACGCGCGACGTAGCCGCACAACTGTGTGCTCGTTCCTCTTGTTCGTACACGTCGCCGTACGCGTTATACACCAACAAAGAAACACGCCGACCACCGACCGACTGCCTGTCTTCCTTCCCCCACTTTCTCGTCCCTGTCCATCCTTACCTAGCGTGCTACCTCAACGAACCTGCGCGCGCAACCGATACTTTTCCCCGCGTCAGGACCGTACGTACACGTATGTTAGTTTTTATCGCCCTACCTCTATTCGAGTTCGAGCTTTCTGTTTCTTTTTTATTTTTACTTTTTTCCTTTCGAACAATTCGTTCGATTTCTCGGCACAATCGATATTCTTCTTTCGATTTTCGCGACTACGTTCTCGAACGATATTTCCGTCAGAGAATTCTTTTTGACAGAGTTTCACGCACGCTCCGCGCTGTACAGATTTTCTTTACATTTTTCTTGTTTTCTATGAGAAAGTTTAGAAGCCTCGGAGAGGTACGGATCTCGGATAGAGAATTTTTTGTTTTCGAATTCGAAGACTATGTCACCGCGTTTCCCGTTGTACATCGATTTCGTTTGGCCAACAACGCATTCGATCGGTGGAAAATTACCAGGAACATCTCCTCGGTACGTCGTTGTGGACAAACTGTCGGAAAAGTGGATACGGATGCACCTATCAGAGACACGTTCCTGATTGCAACGCTACGTGCTATTGGATGCCAATCGTTGCACGACGAGGTGTGTACGGTGTATCTGTATATACCCGAGCCACGCATACCTTATACGCGTGAACGTGTGCACGCGTGCATGTGCACGTACAGCCGGCTATCGCGACATGTATATACATGCGTGTGTATACGTTGTCTACGTGCATACGTAGAGGGGATAACCGAATACAACCGAACACCGGCGAACATTGCCGATGCAAAATAGCCGACAATTGACTGAACGTCGAGGGGTCGGGCAGAAAAGAGACAAGCCATTCCTTCGGGTGTGCATCTTCCCCTTTCTTAATTTTGTCACGATACGAATGGATCGTGCGTTGCTAAATACCGAAAACTCGAACACCATATCCGTGTATCCTCTATTTATCAGAGAATACGACCGATTACAATTCTACGTGTCGTAGCATATGTATCGTTGAGGCTTAGCTAATTGCAAGGCCCCGGTTGTACATATACGTATTTAGTAAACTGACTATCGAAGAGATATTATGTATATATTTTCTTTTTCATCGAAAAAATTAAATATCGTAAGGTATTATTTACGTAAAACTTTCAGATAATACTGTCCAGCAATTATTTCCAAACGAGTTATCTGATCGGGATAACGATAGCAGCGGAGCGAAGGGGGGAGGGGGTCGGCACAATCGTATTTTATGAAAATCGTATTGAATCGTATGCACTTATATATCAAATGTTAATGTTATATTGATCGTAAATTGTTTAAATACATGGTATGAAATTTTTGGCGCACGGTTCGATCAGTTAATACAATAAAATAGCTATTTTTATGGAAACTTTTAAACGTTAACAATTCGGGTTTGAATCCGTTAACGTCATTTAGCCACGTTTTGCTAAAAATTGTTTTTCAATTCGAGGGACAGAAGGTGGTGAAGTTTCCATAAAAATAGCTATTTTATTGTATTAACTGATCGAACCGTGCGCCAAAAATTTCATACCATGCACTTATATATGATTGTATTTGCGTAGCTTTACGAATTCCCCGATGGATGGTCCAGGGACGCTTACGTGGGAGGAATTTATCGAGAACGCCGACAGTTTCATAGAGATATCGAATAAAATCTGCGACGGATGGGAGCTTCGAGGGGACAAGGTGAATCTTCGTGGATTAATCGTGTTCCGATCGAAATTTCCATTGATTCTGTGTGACCGCATAATTTTTGCAGGACGCGCTAGGAGAGGCGTATCTCGTCAGACAGAAAAAACATTTGTTCCCTGGTAATAGTTCGATGTTGACAAGCAACGAGACCGAGGACGATTTAAATTTCGAGTTAACCGACGACCCATTCGAAGCCCCCTCTACAATCGAGAAACCATTTGTCACGGAACACCACGTATTGTGGTCCATGAGCTACGGCGTTCCCGTATTGTACTTTCATGGCTGGAAATCAGGTTACGACACAATTATATATGTATATACATATGTAATGTCAGAATATGGATTTCGAAAAATCTTATCGCGTGTCGCGTATCGCGTTTCACGACTACTCGCGGTTATTCGTTAATCTCGCGATATGTCTTGTTCATCAAAAATATAAGATTTCTATTACAATCGCCGACTGATCACCACTAGACCTTAATCTGGTATGTACCGACTGTTGGAAGTGGCGAGCGACATAATGCTGATTGTTCCTTCGATTCTAGCCTATCTCGAACTAGGCTAAGAAGGCACCGAACAGAATAAAACTGACTAAAGACGAAAGATGATGGGGAAACAAAAGAAATCTGTGTTTTACATGTAGTACGCGGCTGGCGCGCATTTCGATAGTTTGCCGGTCCGCTCTCAGAATGTGCATACATATACATACGTTCGAGACATGTTTAGTCGGTAGTGTCAATAGATTTCTCGATTTCCTTAATATTCGCAGTTTTCGACAATAATTTTCAACACGCCGAAGCACGCACGCGGAAAAAATTCGGTATATCCTTTAATTTCGATTGTTTGCTTCTACAGACTTCCCAGGCATTAATCCGATAACCGTGCAGGAGGCCCAGTCCCTTGGTTTCGATGCAGATTTGAACTACAAGGAATTGTCGCAAGCCATACATCCCTTGCTCGGTACTCCGTTCTTGCATTTGCACCCCTGCAAGTCGCAAGAACTGTTGCAATTTACAAGCAAGAGGTATCTAACGCTACGGAAAGATTCGTCGTTCTAACGATTATGCATTAATATTTATATTTTTTCAGTAAAAACAAACTGGTCAGCTGGCTCAGCACCATCGCCCCATCTGCTTTTCTGAAGCTGCGACCCGAATATTACAATTTGACCGTATGAATTATACTATTCGGTACGAGTAATTCAAAATTACGATACAATGTCCGTGTAAAGATTTTAACAGCGCGCTAACGCCACTGTATAATAAACAAGGGAGGAGAATGTTGTATAAGTCTTGATGTTTCTATCGTCAACACATCGTCATAGTTCAAGTAGATGCCTTTAATTAGACGGATAATGAAACGTTCGAGAGAATCAGCTGCGACTTACCGCCACTGCGCAGATGATATGCGTCGAGAAGAGCCGAAGATTCGGCTTAAGCAACCGTCGACGATTGGTCGACTCGGCAGGTTAAGTTTGCGGGAGCGAATCGCGTTCGACGGCTCATGGTGTTCGCTCGGTTCTCCCCTCCCCTTCGCTGCCCCACCACCCGCGCGCTTTTCGAATGCTGCGGTCGAATTGTACATTCCTCGTAGGGACACAGTCCCAGCAGCGTCATTGCACAGTATACTCGTACATGAAAGCGTGCTACAACCAGTGATCCGACGTACGCGCACGTCATTTTTCTCTCATCACTGACGCTAAAACGCGCCTGTATCCGTTTATCCGGTAAACACCTACGACCATAAAATTCGTGTCTCGTTCTTTTCGTCTCGACCGGAATCGGTGCGTGCTTACTGTGCACACGAAGTGTTCTTTTTTTCCGAACAGCGGAACGAACGCGCGAAGAACATTGTCCAAGGTAAAGAATTTTACTTCGTGCGGATCATCCGAATCATCGATCATTCAAGCTTCGATCGACATTGAAATTTTCCATTTAGAATCTGTAAAGCGCGTCAAGATTATCCAATCAGCAGTGTGTTGTCGCGCGACGTCGCATTTCTTCTATTATTCGTACGGTCCCATCAGTGATCCCGGTCGAAGGTGCTGACCCATTAGGTATCTCGGGTCGGGTCGGGTCGGCAACCGAAAATTCGTGATACTCGGATCGGATCGGGTTCCAGTGTATTACGAATTTTCAGGTCCTGACCCGAACCCGGAGAACATACCCGACTCGAAATTTTCGGGTACCCCTAGTCGACGACGTTGCCGTTGTAAAATTGAAATTGATTAAAAGAATAATCGCTGCTAGGTGCCTATCTAGAAGAAACAAAATCTTTTGGGCTCTCACCATAGAAGACAGCCGATCGATGTTCGCTTAGGATTATCGGTTACACGTAAGTACCTACTTCAGGGAGAAACGAATTTTCAAATTTCATATTCGCTGGATGTCTACGATTAGAACAATTCTGTTCGATTTATGAACGATCGGATCGCACACGAAACGCGTATAATTTCGTAATTTGATCTTGACATTTGTTTTGGCGACAGCAGAGAGGATGCGAGAGTTCTCGGGTCTTTTCTACAGACAGAGACAGAGCATACCCAGATTTAGCATGGAACAGAACCTATACCCATATTTAGTGGGTATGGGTTCTGTTCCATGCTAAACCTGGGTATGTTCTGTCTCCGTCTGCACTGACAAAAGTGGCCGCTCTCATATATTTTCCGTGACGATAGTACGCCTGCCGAGCTTCGTATCGAAGACCGTTATCGATTTAACGTCTTTCAATCGAATTTCGAACAATCGATTGCCGTTTGACGAACCGTGTGAAATAAAGTTGTGGCGTCCTTTGATCGCATTGGACAGAAACCTAAAGTTTTACTCGGCCAATTTAGGTTTTGTTCGAGCAAAGAATTTACAAAACGGGAAAGTAAGGAACGATATAGAGTGCCGAATAATATCGAGAGTGACTAGCCGCGAATAAAACCTAACCCCACTTTTACGAGTTAGCTTTATTAGAAGTCAAGTTTCCGTTGCTCGAATTGCGAACATTGTTAACAAGGTGGAAAATTGAAGATGACTCGCCGACTTCCGAAGCAAGATCAAATGTACTTGGTTGATTCGAGTTTCCTTCGAACAACTGGTGCAGCCGTTTCACGCTGAATTCAAATTAAACTAATGATAAATTCGCTAATCCGACGATGACTCGGAGAAAATTGGATACGCCGATCGAAAAGGAACGTGTTCGATCGAGAAATCGTACAGCGCGGATAAAACGGAAAACGTTTGCGCGGGGATTTGGCACGCATGCGCGCAAGGACGATCAGCCGGTTTTTACGCGGGAGAAATATCCGCGGTTCGTTGTCATATAAAATTCGTTGGAAATTAAATCGAAGCGTTCGAAATTCGAATGTTTCGACCTGAAATGTCGACAGGAACACCTCGATAGTAGTACACGACCGTTAAAATTTGAAATAATTTGATACAAAATAGTAAACATTGAATATTTACATAAGTAATTACTATTTGGAAGTACTATTTCATTAAATGTTTGAATTATGAGAAAATACTATTTACTATTTACACTCTGATTCAAATATAGAAGATAGTAAACTGACGATGGAAATGACAAAATTCATTGAAAGATATTAAAGCAAACAAAGCGAATCAGTAAGTTATATAAATTACACTTCTATAATGTTTCCATTTATTTACACGGAAAATAAACGTCTTATGGCATTGATATTATTTTCAGTCACTTATAAACAAAATTTATGTCTCATACTATCAACAAATGTACATGGCACTATAAAGAGATGAAGGATAAAAACCTGTTATTTGCAATATCATTATTCTAACTATTATTGTTTGAAATATTACCATTTTATGAAACATTATTTTCTTATATTTTAATGAAACACCTACGTCACAATAGCATTTCTACGAGCTACTGTTCAAAAGAAAAGTTCATCTGCCAAATTCTGTATCGCATGACAAAATGAAAATATTTACAGTCCATTAACTATTTAAAAAATCTATTAGTCCTCAACTCTGCCTATTTGTAAGAGACCGGTCTCGTAATTGTTACGGTAAGACGAGACAGCTTTTCATTTATGTTCACCTTTGCAGAGGCCACAAGTTCCGGAATACCCGTGACGAAACGCGTTCGGGAAACGAGCGGGAAATGTGATTTCTGCGATCCGGGTGCGATCGAGATCGGCGAGCCTTATCCTGATTTGTTTTCGCGATGGGCGCACAACGGACACGTAAATTGGCCTTTGAAAGTGTAGCACGATAATGCTCATTCATTTATACTGCATAAAATACCCCCGCAACCACGAATTACCGGCAATTTAATGAACTATTATAGAACCGACCGCATGACGCAATCGGCCGATGATACACAAGCGGACGATGGGATCGAAACGTAGGCGGAAACTGTTCGAACTGTCCGAATCGACTTTTGTGGATGCTCGGTATCATTTATCTATCCGATCGGACTCTATCGTTTCGCCAACGGACAAACGCCTCGAGCAAGGCCCAATCGAACACCACGATGAATATTCAAAAGCTCTCCCCGCTACACCTCGAGGATAGAGCTGCACCCGGCGAGAAATCGCGATTCTTACGCTTCCTACTTATTTTTACACGACAATCTTTCTTGGCTGTGTTTCTTGGTGCACCTGAATTCTTTATGTCGGGCAACCTTTGCCAACATATTGTTGTTTCACCTTGGTTCGATGCACATGTGAAACTGTTTATTCAAAACGAGATTCTCATGCAGGGTTGCCATCTCTCCGGTTTTATTGGGAAAAATCTCCTGTAGAAAAAGCGAGACGATAAATTGTTACGCGTTACATTGTTCCTCATCAACAGTGTCTCGTACAGCGATTTGGGGAATTTCTGTGGCCTAAATATCACTTAAAAATTAAATAATTTGGAAGATTTTGCAGAATCGAGAAGATTCCCCGAAGCTATGAAATTTCGTAAGACTCAACTACCATTGCTTTATTTGCTTTATGATTTTTATATACGATAAAAGTTTTCAGATTTAAGAACAGAAATTTTAAAATTTCCAATTATGTACGTTCAAAAGATTTCCACAGTTTTTTGCTTTTCACGTCTCCGGGTTCGAATGTGTGTCACTCCGGTATTTACATAGTGGGAACTCTGTTCCCATGGCGGGGAATAACGCGTCTTAAATCTACACATGTACTGTCGAAATGTTTTGATTATCCATTGAAAATTGAGAAAATTGAAACAAACGACTTTCCTAGGACCACGTGCCGAGAGTTGTGCGCATGGTACATACATATCCGACAGAACCCGTTTCGCGCATTTCACGTTTATGGAGTCGCATTACGATCGTGTAACGAATTCGCGGCGTTATCTAATTGCGTAGAGACCAGAAGCGTTCGCGTGGATGAATAATTGTTTAACCCACGGCCTCGCTCTCACTCTATTTCTCTCTCTCTTACTCTCGCGCGCACACACATACGCTCCCTCCTTTTCTCTCTCTCTCTCTCTCTTCTTCTGCTCGTTGGTCTTCGAGAAACGATGCTGCCGAGCCGGTTCAGAGATACACAGAAGTAAACATTTGATGTGGCCGCGCAATCGTTTGAATTAACGAAGGCCAACGATGCATGGAACGGCGGATCGTTCTCTCACGAAAATATTCACGCCTCGAAACACTAGATGTTGATTCTATCGCTGTAAAAGGGACGGGTAAATTACATTATTTTATTCGATAGTGGGAAATGCCGCGTTTGGTCTTCGGAATAAATCGGTTTTCCAAGGTCAATAGATTTTGAGCAGACGTCCCGACGAGCAGGTCTGGTCATCGCCGACCGATTCTACTTATGCCGGCGGCGAGCTAGTCGCGACGACGACGCACAGTGTTCGATCCAGTGGACAAAAGTGAGAAACTGTAAAGTCTTCTATCGCAAACTGTTCTTGGCGAAATGTAGTTTTTCGATGTACCAATTTGTTGTTGAAGTTTAATGTTGAATGCAAAAAATCGATGCACTTCTTCAATCACTGACAGAATATTTGTTTCATTTTTTAAACTGATTTTTAAAACTTCAATTCAGCACTACATATGACCTATAAAGTGCGTGAAAAATTTGATGAGAATAACACAATATATTTTTCTAGTTTTTCATAATGAAATATTTATCAACTTTGGAGAGACTTTTAAAAGAACTGCAAAAAACCAGCTTCCTGATTTTTTGCATACTACTTCTGGACACGTTAAACTTTACATTGCAATTAGTTTTATTCTCGCGAACGAGAATAATTACAAGTTAAAAATAATTTAATTACAAGTTTCGAGTGCTTAGTGTCAATTCACTGAACAAAATGGTTCAGAATGAACAGAGCTGACTTCGACGAAATTCAACAATATTTAATAATAGATGAAAACGCCTGAAGAATTTATGGACTTTAACGACGGATCGTCAGAAGTCACAGAATCTGAGCGATAAAAGTTTAACAATCATTCTTTTAAAAAAATTTCACTTTAGAGAGAAGTCATTACGTTTTTTCTCCATTTTTCTATATAGTTGATTTTTCATACGTTTCCGATAAACTGACAGAAAAATTGTTCAAGCAAAAGTTACTCGGTAATTATATGACAACCAATTACGATAACAAGAATTGGTGTTATTTAAACTTTTTTAGTAAAATTGTATTTTTCTTCCATCAACTGATAGATCTTCGTGTGCTCTTTAAAAAAGTATTAAGGGTGTTAGATGAAAAATGTATTAGTTCGGGAGTTATGAATTTTGTCCCGAATTCCCCGATAGGATCGAACACTGTGCGACGCGATGACGCGACACGACAAGCAGCATTTTCAAAATAAATTGTTTCGTAACGGAACCTTGGGCACGGAAATATTGCCGCGCGATTTCCGTACGGTTTTCGTACGGTCGAACTTGACGTTAATTATTATAATAACGACGAAATGGAGGAGGGATCGAGGCGAGGGACAGAGTCGCGTCCGCTCGTTTTGTTTCTTCGGTGGTCAACGGGCACAAAAGGGAGGAGGAAGGAAGTTGTAATACTTTGAAGTGTTTCTCGTCGGTTCGGTTAGGTTCGGTACGGTTCGGTACGGTTCGGTATGGTTTGTTGCGTTGCGGTGCGGCGCGGCGCGGCGCGGTGAGGTACGCCGGTGGCAGGAAGGATAGAGATGGGTCAAGTTTGTAATTGATTTCGTTCGAGTCATGCGCTGAATTAAATTAAAGAATGGGACAGCCTCGGAGATCGCGATCTCCTCGGGTTCGAGCCAGGGTTGCCACCTTATCACCGTGTAAATACCCGGAGTGTCACACATTCGAACCCGGTGATGTAAAAAGCAAAAAGAAACGTTTGTTCTCGCATGTCCGTAAAAAATGATGTGGAAATCTTTCAAACCTAGATGATTAAAAACTTTAAAACCGAGAACTTTTATCGTGTATAAAAATACAATCATAAAACGAACAAAACAATGGGAGCTGACGCTAGAGTTTACGAAATTTCACAACTTCGGAGAACATTCTCGATTCTACAAAATCTTCCAAGTTATTTATTTTTTAAGTGATGTCTAGATTAAACATTTCAAAAACAATATGACGCGTAACAATTTATTATCTCACGTTTTTCTACAACTCGGAGATTTTTCCATTGGACCTTGGAGATTTGTTGCAAAACCCGAAGTCCCCACCGAAAATATTAGCAATTTCGAAAATCCCATCTTGCAATCGTTGAACGACGGATCACGGATCTCACGTGGAACCGATCCAACGGACGATTGTGTTTAACCCTTTTAGTGCCGAACCTAAAATGGGTGTCTATGCGAAGATAACCGGAGGAATTTGACGAATTTACTATGGTTTAGGAAAAATTCCATAAAAACCAAACTAAGAATGATATTTAAAAAATTCAAAATGCAGCGTATTGGGGAAGAATGGGAGAGTAATGTAATGCCAATTGTATTTCAATACTTATGGAAAATCATATGAATAACAGCAATATAAGCAATAATAAAAAACATAGAACCAAGTTTCTCTTTTACAGACAGTATTTTCAGTAATCATCGTTTGATTAATTTTATGTAGATCACGTGGTATGAAATATAAGTACTCCATTTTCAATAATTTTTAATAAAATAGCCAATATCGGTCCTGAGAACAAGATGACAACTCCATGATGCACGACAAGCGTCAGACAGATCTACTGCAGAACAAGTGGATCGTGTAGTTGGTATAACGTCACTAAAAAAAATTTAAGTGTTGTTATAAGTATTTATAGTTATTTGTTTCAATTTTCAACGTGTCCAGAAATTCACAAGTGAAAAATAAATTGAAATACTCTATGTTCGGTGGCATATGTTTAGAACCGGTCGTTTCCAAAAATAATGGGCGCGGGTTATATTGCCTATCGTTTTCCACAGTTACTTCACTGAAATTCCTCAAAGATTCCTCACTATCACTCTCGTTATCTTCATCTTGCGATACTTCTTCGCTAGACTTATTGTCGCTATATATTCTGCGAGCACACCGACGGCTTGGTGCAAATAACTGGTCATCACTGTCAACATCTTCTTCATTTAGATCTAACCGTTCAATAATTCGAACTAATTCTGCGTCATACATGTCCGTAAGAGGGTGTAGTTTTTGTAAAAAGGTAGCAACAAAACTGACAACATTTTCTGCTACTAATTGTATTTCTATCAAAACGTTGACGGTTTTCGAACGCTGATTACTTTTTAGAAGGATCAAGGGATATTAAAGGAAAGACTTTACTCTCGCCGTGTCGATGCACGGCGTATCACTGGAGCTGTCTGATAACTATCATAAACATATAATCATAAGCATCGTAAAGATTGCGATGCGGTTCCAAGAAACTATCCCGTGTCGAGGAATATCGGAGGAATATCCGTGTCCCGTTTCTTAGATTTAACAAAGAGTTAAATCTAATAAACATTCGTTTCAATTGTGTTGCATCGAATTTGAACCATTTTAACGTTTTATAAAGTTATTTTGAGATACAGATCTGTTATATGTCGATATATCGTCGTTCGGCACTAAAAGGGTTAAGCGAAGACAGTGCCGTTGAGACACGAAGTTCTGGGAACGAAATTAAGTTTGATCGAGAAAATGGTCGTTTAGTGGCTCGAGAAGCTAACAACGTGGAGCTCTTGTAAATTCGGGTCAACGTAAAGCCGAGCTTAAATGGAAATTCGTCGCGCGACGTATTCGACAGCGCGGACCGAATTGAAACAATTCGAAACTAATGTAAATCGATTCGTGAAACGAAAAAATTGATGGGCGAAGGTGGGGAGGTTGAACAGAAGGAAAGTTAAACGGCTGAAAGCAACCGGGTCAGCAAGACGCGAGCAAATGGGTCGCTTTTAGGAGCGTTGCGAGCTAGTCGGATCGTGTAGCGTTGGGTCGCGACGTGGCGTTTCGAGAGGAAGAAAGCCTTTGGACAGGCAACCCCCTTCACGCCCTATTCTCGGCCCCTGCAAAATGGATGATGCAGCGTGTTGCGTCCTTTTGCGAAAGTTAATCTTTATACGGTTTCACTGGTCATCGAATTAATACCACCTGCAGAAATTTCACTTTTATGATTATAATGTTATGTTTTATATATATATATGGAAAATTGTCTTTGGCCATTCAAATTTTTACTAAATATTGGTTTGGAACGAAACGTTCGTACCATTTTAAAATTAAAACTCAAAGATAAAGTTAACATATTTAATCATAGGATTACTCAATAACATGACAAGAGTTACCTCGCAAATGGCAAAAACTAATGGAGCAGAATGGCAAATATATTATTAAATAAATCTGTAAATAAATAGCTTAATTTTATCTGTGAATTTTAATTTAAAAACGTTACGAATTTTTGTTCCGACCCAATAACATTGATAACTTGGTATACATAGGCGTAGCTTTGGCACCATTGAGACAATAATAGAATTGTGTGGGCAATTCTCCCGACTTGAATACCGTAGAAAACGTTTGGAGCTTACTCGAAAGACTTGTTTACAGCACTCCGAACACCACATTATCCGAGTTGAAAACCGAAATTACAGATATTTGGGAAAATTAAGAAGACGCAAAGCATATGATAAAACAATGTACACGAAGCATGCCGGAAAGAGTGCAAGCTGTCATCAAGGCAAAGGGTGGAAATCAAATGAGGTGATTTGAAGCAACATTATCCTTTGAAAAAATGGTCGCAGCGGCTTCGTTTGGAAGTCATTAACGAAAAACACGGACCAATCAGAGCGACAGGTCTCGCTGAGCGTTACGTTGCTATTGGACGAGCCTGAGTCCGTCCGCTGTATCGGCGCTCCGATTGGTCCGTGTTTTTTGTTAATAACTCCCAAACGAAGCCGCGGCGGCCATTTTTGCAAAGGAAAATTGTTGCTTCGAATCACCCGAGGAACCTCCCATTTCCAGGAGTTGAAGAAATTTTTGGGACACACTGTATAATCGATAGAATCCGCGCATCGGTGCCGGTGTTATCGGTGGCCGACAGGCCACTATGCCGCTAATCGCAGTCGCGGAAGCGTATCACGCTCGACTGGGGTTCACTCACGTACACACGCACCCGACTAATTATCAAAGTCATTTCTCCCTCTAGTTGCACCACTTTCGAACGAGTGCACGCGCACCCGATTAATTCATTTATTTTCTCACCGGTTCTGTGCGGTGCGGTGGTGAAACATCGTTCTTGGCCGCGCGTTACGGTTACGATTCGCCGTCCCTTGAGCCTTGGATCCTCCCGGAGGTTGCCGACGTTCTAACAGCAGAACCTTGTCCTCGATTCGTGACGGTGCGGCTCTTGCAATCCGAAGGAATCGTGAGCGAGACACGCGAAACCGAATCGAATCGGGGAAAAATCTTCTTGACATCAGTCTGAGGGTGGGATCCCCTAAGCGCGTTTGGGGCCAATTGTACCGCATTCGTCACGAACGCATAGGTACTTCTGTATCCGGACGGACAGCAGGATATTACGACGAACCGAGTACGGATCGAGAAACGCTGCGTCCAGACGCGCTTAGGAGATTCCACCTTAAATCGTCGTGAACAGGGAACCGGTGCGAAAAGGAACGCTGTGCGGGACGTCGCATCGGAGGAAGAGGAATTTAGTCCAAGTCGGAAAGAACAGCGGGAAAGGGCGGGGAGGGGGAGAGGAGAAGAGGGCTGGCTTGTATCGGAGGAAGGGCACGGGCGATCCTCTCCCATGTGCGCGTAGATAGCGTGGATGGAGAGTGGGCCGAGAGACGCGGTGAGAGAGATATCGGGCCGACCGGCGACCGTCGAACAATAGACCCATAAACCGGTGCTCCCGATGGGGTCGTGGATCGTGGATCGTGGATCGTGGGTCGACCATCGCATATTTGTAACGTATCTGGCGATGATAGGCCGTCACGGCAGGAAGAGATCGCCGCTGGGGGATCGCCATAGCTAATCGTACCACCCAAGGTGGCACAGATTGAGAGCTCCATCAGCACACATCCTCTCCTCGCCGAACAAGCTGACGAACCACCGTCGCACCACCGTTTCACCACCGTCGCACCACCGCACCGTTGCACCATCACCGTCGCGGGCCGTCTTGTCCTCCAACGACGAACTTCCTGTTCCCTCTCGATCGCGTTTCTCGCACTCTTTTTTTTTAAGAAGCCTAGAGTCGTCCTTTCATCGGTAATGGTAAGCTAGCCGTAACGTTCGACGGAGGTTTTCCACAATCGATTTCAATCGGATCGATCGAAGCTTTCGGTTTTTTTTCGCGGACGGTTTAATTCGGCGAAGAATAGTCGGTATCCCTCCCGTGGGATAATCGTCGCAGTCGTTCGCAGTGGTTGCGATCGTGGTTGTGCCGTGCTCGCGCGAACTCTACGCTGTTTCCACGGTGTTCGACGCGAGAGAAAGAACTCTCTCTCTCTCTCTCTCTCTCTGCTCTCTGATCTCGGCGGGGTGCGGGCTACGTGCGATCTTGGTGCATAGTCGGTAGTCGCGTCGACACCGCGGTCAGCGTCGGTGGCCCGCTCTCCGGAAAAGCGAGACACCGGAAGAGCGGAAACTGTGCAGAACCGGACGTGGCTTCCGAAACCGGAAGCGCCTAGCCGACGCGCCGCGCCGCGAAGCGGAAGAAACAGGGAGCAAACGGACGAGCTTCTCTCTGACCGGTCAGAGAGCTGCTCGGACTTTGGACAGAGAGAGAGAGAGAGAGAGAGAACGGCTTACATCAACCGTAAACGGAAGTTCTCTTTTGCGCTCCCTGATCGTGTTGCGTTTTTACTTTTTCGCTTCAGCTGTTTCTTCTCGCCGAGGAACAGAAAGAGAAGGAAGAGAAACTGAACGAGGGTTCCCCGTCGTAGGAAGGATCGAGATTGAGTCCGGGATACGTGATTCTCCAGCGCACCGTACCATCTCGGAGATTTTTCGTTGCTGACACCAGCTGATCGGCTCGCCGGCTGATCGGGAGCGACGCTCTGTACTCTATACCCTGTAACTCTATGCGATTGGCCGACCATCGTCTTTTGTCGTGACACGCCAGCGAGAATTACGCCAGCAGAGGATCCGGTCCCGTCATGGAAGTCGCCACCGAATTGTACGTAACACCCACCTATCTTCTCTCTTCCGTCTTCACCTCGAGTAACGATACGTTCGTAATTATTTCCGTTTTTGCGATCGCGTACATATATATTTATTTATTTATGAATGCCCTAAACCGTGTGTCGTTTATATACAATAGTATTTCGTCGAAGCATCGAGCCGCCGAGCGTTCTCGGACAGTCCGAATTCCATGGTCAACGAGAAATTTCGAAAGGTTGCGAGGTCTCCTTCGTTCCCGACGCGGCCGACGTGTACGATTCATACAATAATGTGTCATAGTATGCGTCGGCACTATGCGGTACGGCAAGGCCGACGACGTTTCAAGCACTTTCGACGTCGGCCGATCGTTCACCGTCTTCTGCGAGATAGATTAGAGATCGATCGAAACGCGGGACGTGTCGCCAGGCAATTTCGGCAAATCTCAAATCATTCGTTTCGTCACGCGGATATTGGTGAACCGATTGAATCGAATCACAACCATGAAGCGGCAGTGTCAAACGTCTCGACCGGTTATTTAACTCGATTAGATTAGAAGGTTGCTTGCTGGTCGGCGCGAGAGCGAGCGCGAGACCGCCACCAGGCGGCTAAGACGAAGAGGAACGTGCGCGGGAACGTAATGACGGGGCTGGCCGAAGGCATTGTCAATCATCGTGCTTCCCCGCGCGAGCCTTCGACGCGCGTTATTTCAGAAATCGCGAGTGCGCATGAATAACGCGTTTCTCGACGCGCGCCAGCAAAAAAATATATTTTATATCTGCCGCTTCGAAGAAATCCGCGAGCATCTCGAGAAGAACGGTTCGGCCGAAGCAAAATTGTATTTCAGAAATCGGTGGTCGCGACGCGACGCCGACGCAAACGCCGATGCGGTCGTTCAAGTCCCTGGCTCGCAGGACACACTAGACTCGTTTCCAGAATTGGAAGGTTCCGGGATGCGTGCTCTCGTTTCTCGATAATACGAGGATCGGGGTTTTCGGTAGTAGTTTAAAACGCTAGATAAAAGATCGATCCAGGCCGCTATCGCCCTCAAAAGTCCTATTCTGTCAGTTTACGAGGCGTAGTTTGCATTATTCAATAACATGCAGCTATAAAAATAGTTGTGTGCTTCCGATTAACACGTTGAGCGCCACGCGTATTTCTAAGACAATCCCGTTCAGGCCACGCATAAAAATTAGCAGTCCATCTTATAAGTTGTGACAAAGAAAACATTCCACCGAGCAGAATTGCAAGAAGATCCGGAAACAAACACAAACTCGAAAGAAAATCGGGAAAAGTCTCTGAAGTTCGAAAGTACTGTAAATTATGTTATGACAAAAATGTAAGAAAAGATGGTAGAGTGATGGCAAGAAGAAAGACCAAGCGTGTTGTAACATTCTGTAATACTTGTGAAGGAAAACCATTTTTATGTTTACCATGTTACAATGAATCCCATTAATCCTGTAATGATACCAAATTAAGTAAATTTTAAATAAATTTTCTGTAATTCCGTAAAATAGTGTAAAATTTTATAGTTCTCATGTTACACGCTGTCAGCCACCGATGGGTGACGCGGCCTAAACGGAAAGTCTAGTGTCAGCCACCGATGGCTGACATGGCGCTCAACGTGTTAATGCAAACTACGCCTCGCAGAATGAAAAAATAGGACTTCTGAGGGCGATCGCGGCCGAGATCTCTTATCTAGCGATTTTGATCACTGAAAACCCCCATTTTTGTATTACCGAGAACGCGCATCCCGTACCCTTGCAATCCCGGAAAAACGAGTCTACTCTCTTGTGAGGATCGTTTGTAATCGAACCACGCCAGCGACATGGTAATCGTTATTCGAAAGCACATCACGATTCTACATATCGCTTTTCCCCGTCTCCCAGCGATCGCTATCCTTCCTGTCTACAGGGCGGTCCGCGCAATTGTTTCAATCCGTAACTCCGTTATTAATGCATTCACGAAAAAATATCGAAAGAGAAAGATAAATGGTTCGAAGAACGCTACGTTCGTAGGCTCTCAGATTCATTTTGGGTGCAACTGTGCACGCGCGATTAACAATTGCATCGTTTCTTTAAATAGAAATGCATATTTCTTGTTGCGCCAATCGATTCCTCTGTTCATTCTACGTAAAAAATTGTTAGGATACTATGGCGAAAAAATTGTTAGGTCTCGAGATATTTTCAAAAACTTGTTGAAGAAGATGCTCAAGCGCTTCAATGTGACA
Source organism: Lasioglossum leucozonium (assembly GCA_028454225.1). Classification (NCBI taxonomy): domain Eukaryota; kingdom Metazoa; phylum Arthropoda; class Insecta; order Hymenoptera; family Halictidae; genus Lasioglossum; species Lasioglossum leucozonium. The sequence continues at coordinate 4,120,196 of CM052207.1, read as the reverse complement.
AACCTAAACACCGCGTCGACATTGTTATCGTAAACTCGAGAACTAATAATTTTTTCGCCATAGCGCCCTAATAATTTTTTACGTAGAATGAACAGAGGAATCGATTAGTGCAATCAAAAATATGCATTATTTTACATAAGCGCCCGAAGAGATTGAGAGAAAGAGAGAGAGATGAATAGACGAGAGGTTGATTAAATTTTTTCGTAAACTATAAAGGTAATAAATTTAAATAGCAGAACAATAAGCGGCACGAACGTATGAGACGACCTAATATTTAAAGAAACGATGAAATTGTTGACTGCACGTGCACAGTTTCACCTTAAAAAAACATCTAAGGGCCTACGAATCTAGCGTAACGCGAACCATTTATCTTTCTCTTTTGATCATTTTTCGTGAATACATTAATAACGAATTTATGGCCCGATACAATTGCGTGGACCACCCTGTATAGCGATTAGTTCCAGCGACTCGCAGACTTGCCAGAATTGGCAGTGTTGCAAGCGCGTCCTCCTCGTTGACACCGTTAACGGATTAACCGGCGCAATTAACCCCTTTGTCGGCGAAAAACAGTTATCCTTCGGTCGAAGGATTTTCTTTCCGGGAAACATTCTCGACGACGTTGCGCAACGAGCAACAACGCGACGCATCTGCGACGTAACGCGCGCACATAAATATATATATGTATACGCGTGTTCGTATGCAAAGCAGTCGATTCACAATTAATGCCGCTCCGGTGGCCTTATTTGAGATTCCTTTGATTTTCTGCGTCTCAAGACTCTGATCATCAACGATACGAATACGATCCACGTTTTGTTACGTCCGCTGATCACTAGTTCCGGATTAAGTCGGCGCACAGTAGTCTAGGAGCCCGCTACTCTTGGCCAAAATTCAATTTTTCGACTTTCGAATTTCAACAAGAATTATTTTTTTCTCAAATAAGAACCCTTGGAAACCTCGAAATTCAAAATATTAGATCTTTCAGATAACTTTCCGGCCAGATATAGCGTTGGAAGTGCGAAATTATGAAATTAGAGTTATAATGAAATAGTTCAATTATTCCTTGCACAATGCTGAAATGAAAAATATTCCGTTTTGTCGATGGTAATAATGTATAATAAAACAATTAATGTTGTCGGCGCTACAGGTTCGATCCAATGTTAATAATTAGCAATTTTGCAATTTAACTGTTTCTCAACGTTTCGATCCAGATATGGATCATTATCAATTTGCGTTTGCCGTGTTTAAACAAATTCTACATATTTAGTGGTGGCAAAATAGTCTGTGGAAAATAGGTTTAAATATATTGAAAAAATCAAAAACTTTATAAGAATGGTTTAAAATAATGAAGAAAGTATACTAACTGGCTATATCATTATAATCGATAATATCAATCAATCGATAATAATTTTTTGCAAATAGGCTAATTTTCCTTCTGTAACACTGATCGAACCTAGCGCTGAAATCATTCAATTTTTATACATTTTTTACTTCATAATATTCTAACTGGTATCAAGACAAATCCCACAACCTATAATAATATAATATTAAACCTTGAAATAACGCTAGAACAGTTTTGGCGAAGAAAAGCGGGCTCCTGGACCACTCTGCAGCGCGGGGCTTGTAGCAAATGTTACCAAGAGCAGATTTTGCATGACAATAAAATAGATATTAAACATTCTCCGCTCCAGGCCGCGGGGCATCCAGAAAGGCAGGGCCCGTAGCATTTGCTACTTCCGCTAATCCGGCACTACTGATCACCTTGCCAATTCAGAAATCCCGAAAACCAGAGTCGTTGTTGCGAGTCTCGTTTCGTTGGAGTTAATCCGCCTTGTTCGATCCGTAGATCGCCGTTGTCGGTGTCCGACACGCAATGCAAGATCACGGAGCGCACCTCGTACTACCCTCAGGAGCCGAACAAGAGACCGAAGACCAGACAGGAGAAGATCCGATCGTGCCTGCAGCACAACTCCCTGACCATTCTGACGGTCGGCGGAGTGGTCGGCGGCGTTATTCTCGGGATAATCTTGAGAAACACGAGGACCCAAGGATGGACACCGCGCGAGATTATGTACATCAATTACATCGGCGATCTGTTCCTGCGGATGCTCAAGAGCTTGATACTGCCGCTGATCATATCCAGCTTGGTGTCCGCCATCGGCTCGTTGGACCTGTCGCTCAGCGGCAGGATCGGTTATCGGGCGATCACCTATTACATGGTGACCACCATCAGCGCCGTTGTCTTAGGTTGGTCCAACGAACGTACGGTCGCGGTCGTGACACGTTCGAGTCGGTCCAATTAATCCGCGTTCGACGCTTTCCACTTTCAGGTATCATCCTAGTGATCACCATTCAGCCCGGCGTGGGTAACAATCCGCACGTGAAAACGAAAGCACCGCCGCAAAACGTTTCCACCATAGACACGCTGATGGACTTGGTCAGAAACATGTTCCCGCCGAATCTGGTGGAAGCATGCATTTCTCAGCATCGAACTGAAATGCAAAAACCGGAGAACAGCACCTCGGGTGAACACGATATACGTATAACTATTATGTATAGTGCACATACCAGTTGAACGGTCGGCCGTCAGTCTCCAGCCTAGACTCTGGATCCCAGATCGAGCCTAGAGTCTAGAATCTAGGACCCTAACAGAGAGGATACGAGAGCGCTCGCCACCAGAGTCTATTCTGCCAACACTTTCGACAGTATACGCAGAGTCACAGCATACGCCGTCGGTAGATACTGCAGATCTTCACGCATTTATAGTAAAATTGAGTAGACCAAGTTCAAAATTTTAGGAAAATTTTGAAAATTTAAGATGTCGATATATGATTTCTCGTCTATTAAAATGATTAACCCTTTGCGCTCGGTGCTATCTTAACTGGAAAATTAAACATTTCTTCCGATCTAGAATAATTCCATTCTACATGATTTTTTATTTTATGGATATTTACTTAAATGTCTAGTAATTGATTAGATAGCACCACATTTAATAATGTAAACAATATTGTGAATAATGGTAGAGCAATTTTTAGTAGCGACTCTGAATCACCACTCGAGTGCTAAGGGAGGAAATAACATTCTATTTAGTTTCTCTGTTCCCTGCGATTGACGCAGACAATTTTTATTTCGCATAAAGATCCGCAGTCTAACCCATCAGGCATAAACCTGGGTGTGCTGTCTACGCTGGCAGAAGTGGTGGTAGAAAGGACCCCTGGCGCGCAAGCACTCTCATTTCCTCTCTGACCCTAAACCCTCGCTCGGAAAGAGGGAGAGAGAGAGTGAGAGAAGAGAGCTAACGCCATTTTTCGTTTGCTTTTTCTTCTTGTTTCGAGCAGCCACCATGGACGACTGGGAGCCGGTGCAGAAGAGCGTCTCCGGAACGAATATCATGGGTCTGGTTGTCTTTGCCACGGTTTTAGGTATTACTTTGGGGAAGATGGAGGAGACAGGAAAACCGCTGCTCTATTTCTTTGAGTCCTTGTCGGGCGCGATGATGTTGATTACTCACTGGGTCATTTGGTAAATTCACATTTGACAAACGTGCTGCAGACCGCGATGCATGTCCCGCGTTGCTTCTTACCGTGCGTTTGCGACCGCTCTTACCTGCCAACCGTTTCTTGCCAGTTGTTCGACTTGCATCCCAACACGATCTTCGAAATCTCGAACGCGGGTCAGAAAACGCGCCGTCCAACATCGGTACAAATCTGAACAGTTACTTTAAAGTTGCAAACAGTCGCAAACAAAGTACATATCTCGCCGCGCATTGTTGATCGAACGTTCTTCCGTTTTCTTTCCGTTCGAATCCTGCGGAACGAACGTTCGCAAAGAACGGATCTTTGCTCTCTGTCCTGTACCCCGTTGAAAGGGCTCTCCGAAACTGGAAGTTTCTTCAAACTTTGCTTACGAGTGTGAAATTATATCGCGGAACCCGGGATCATGAACAACAGATTATTCGCAATCTAGGTAGTACGTACAGGGTGAAAATTATAAAACTTTATAGTCGGATATCGTCAAAACTATTGATTATACGCAAAAATGTTTTAGACGAAAGTTGTTCAGTAACAAGGGACACATCGCGTGCTGGGACTTTTATTTTTGCCGGTGGACACTCGAAGGTGAAGTGAAGGTCAACTTTTTTTCTTTTTTTCAATACAATGATGTTCCATTTTAAATGGAAACATGAGAGTCAGAATACACGAAGCTTATGCTAAAATCAATGTTGAAATGTTGAGCAAAGTTAGAGAATCATTTAAACAAAGAAATTGTTAAGTGCATTGAGGTAAGAGGTAATCATTTTTAACACATACTAAAGTACAAATAAAACGATCAACGATCATGACCTTGAGTCATAGATCATTGAAATGCACTATTTGATGGTGGATAAAAAAAACGTATCATTCCATTTAAAAAAAGAAAGTCGACCTTCACCTCACCTTGGAGTATCCACTGGGAAAAATAAAAGTTCCACCACACGATGTTCCCATCGGTACCGAACAACCTTCGCCTAAAATATTACTGCGTATAATCAATATTTTTGACGATATCCGACTGTAACGCTTCATAATTTTCACCCAGTAAAAATTTCAATATTCTTTCATTATGAACACTTTGCGGAACCTCCGGGGTTCCGTGGAACATATTTTTGAATAACGCTGATCTAACGTTTCGATCGCAAAACAACGTCGCTTCCTCGACGAGACAACGAGAAACGACGATGTTAATGTACATAGAACCTAGACATAGACTGTAGCTTCTCGGAGACCGGGAAAATGTCCGTTATCGTGATCCCCGTGTTCCAGGTTATCACCCGTGGGAGTGTTGTTCCTGGTGGCCGCGAAGATCACCGAGATGCAGTCGCTGGACGAGGTGGTCGCTCAACTGGGGATGTACTTTCTGACCGTGATGATCGGCCTGTTCATACACGGTTTCATAGTTCTGCCGCTTCTCTATTTCGTGATCACTAAGAAAAACCCGTACGTTTACATATCGAACCTGGCGCAAGCTCTGGTCACCGCGTTCGGCACGTCCTCGAGCTCTGCCACTCTGCCTGTCGCCATCAACTGCCTGGAAGAGCGAAACCACGTCGACCCGCGGATCACCAGGTTCGTTTTACCCATAGGCGCAACCATAAACATGGACGGCACGGCTCTCTACGAGGCTGTGGCCGCGATCTTCATCGCTCAAGTGCGCCAAGTCAACCTCAGCTTTGGACAATTGGTCGCTGTCAGGTGGGAGACCGAACGATACACACCGTCTTATTCGACGACGATATCGAGAAACTGACTTCGTGCTTCCGGTTTCAGTATCACAGCGACTGCAGCGAGTATCGGAGCAGCTGGAATCCCGCAGGCAGGCCTGGTGACCATGGTGATGGTGCTGGATACGGTTCGACTGCCAGCCGATGATGTCTTCCTGGTGATCGCAGTCGACTGGTTGCTGTAAGTTGGTTCTATCTATCCGCACCGCTCTTGGTTATTGAATAAATGTATTATATTAAATACATACAGGGTGAGTCGGAAGAAACAGAACACCTGAATATCTTTGTTGGATTCGAAGATTCCCCGGTATTTTCAAGGTCGCCAACATTTTTTTTATATAGAAACCTATGTTTTTGACTGCACCGATCGATGCAGTTTCTTGTGCTTTACATAAAAGTAACAACATGCTCGTGCCCTAAACTTATTCGTTAGGAAGTTGTCGAAGCTGAATGTTCTTTGAATTATTTCAGTCTCTCGGCAACTGCTCCGCGGTACATACGTTATGTTCCATTACAAAATTCAGAGAATTGTTTTAGCCTCGATAACTTTCTAACAAATAAGTTTAGAACATAAGCACTTTTATGCACAAAAAGATAGGTCAAGCAAATAGTCTCAAAAACATAGGTTTCCATATAAAAAAAACGTTGGTGACCTTGAAAATAACGGGGGAAAAAGGCACAAAAAAGAATATTATTGCGATGTGCGTCCTTCGATACCATACAAATTCCTATGTCGCCAACTTGCGTATCTTTAAATCCAACAAAGATATTCGTGTGTTCTGTTTCTTCTACCTGACCCTGTATTATGTATATTTGTAGATATATGAAAAGAGTAAATAATTTTTAATTTCTTGGATCCGTTTCGGTTTTAGTGACCGCTGTAGAACAACGGTGAACGTGGTGGGCGATTCTCTCGGGGCAGGTATAGTGAATTATCTGAGCAGAAACGAGCTTGCCTCCCTGCCCCACGGCGCCCAGTCTCAGAACGGAGGAGATCGTCACACCTCGACGTCCATATGAAATTAGTGTCGGTAACTCTCTTTTTTTCTTGTTTTTCGACGCTGTATATTCTCACACAAACTCGAAACGCATAAATGGTTCTGTTACGACTGCAGCAGCAGCAGCAACGAATACAACATCAACAACAACGGCGGCGGCAGCGACAACACGCGGTACCTCCATACGAAATCTTACTATTGCCGTGACCATCGATCCTCCATCATCGAGCAAACAACAACTCTTGAGCGCGACACGCGATACGCGATTCCAGACGCGACTAGTATTATTTTATATTTAATCTCGTTCGGTATCAAGTACAAAATGATCGAAACGGTCCGATCATGTTTTAATGGTCGTTCACAGCCGTCGCGTGCTGCGTCAGCTCGAATGGGAAGACATCGGGGATTTTACACCTGATTTTTAGGTATGAAAATGTAGAGTGGTAAGATCGCGTGCCATTACACATTCCGTAAACACCGCGACGAAACCGAGCGGAATTTTTGCCGGTGTTGCTTACGAATCGGATCCTTTTCTACTTACTCGGTAAACCGTCTCTCGTTAGACACGGTTGGATCTATTATTACGTATCTACATACCGTTAGCAACGTTCGTCTCTGCTCGACGTAGCTCGCCACCAAAAAATTCTGTACCCTTGTCCGTAGCAACGTTCCGATAAATTAGCAGAACGCCCGTGTTACCGCCCAAGTGTTCCAATCTCTTCCTATGCATACATGTATTCACTCTAGCCACTCCTGAATATAACCGTTTGCTCGTATTATAATTTTAGGAAATCTAATTGTTGTTATACGAAGCGAGAGAAATTCTTCGATGATTAGCTGATAACATAGACGATTCAATGGAAACAGTACCGATACCAACGACAACTGCGATGTGTACGAAATTTTTACAATCGTGCGGATACCCGCGCGCGCACACACTTGCTACATTAAACGTTGTCTTCCATTACTATACGATCTATTATATATTGTATAATTATTACAACTTATTGCTAGCTGAAAGACGAATTAGTTGAACAAGTATAAAACGAGTGGTTACTACTTCCGGATAACGTGAAAGCGATAATACGAATCCGTTTTGAATGTGTTCAATTCTCCATAGTATTATTCGCGGCGAAACGCAGAAGAAGTTGTTGAATGTCGACACGTAGTAACCGTAGAGCCAGCGATCAAAGACGTTATGGTATTCAATATCTTACTACAGTACCTTACCGACAACACTACACATATTGTATGTATTTAAATGCGAAAAGTGTTCATCAAATCTACGAGAAGTTCAGCGAATTTCCGATTCCATCGTCGCGACAACCCGACGAGAGAATCGTTAAACTTTATGTGTTTGTTTACGCGGTTACATCGGTGCATGCGATAGATGTAACTGAACAGTCAACCTCTATTTTTATTTTAACTTATTCACCGTGCTATACTTTGCATAGATGTAAATTGATCGAGTCATCGGATATCTATGTGCTGCAGTATGTTAATCGTGAATGGAAAAATTTTCACGTTTAGTACATAATATAAATACATATATGTATTGCTGTATCGAAACGTTCGAAAAGCGTAGCATTTGCGTATTTATGGATTTTAATTGAGCATTGCTTTTTATCAAGAAAGCACGTATATATCTGGAAAAATAATAGATAAGCGTATAGTCGTTTAATTACCTACGGTCACTGTTTGTTGCTATTGATCGATCCGCTAAGAAAATAAGTTAGCTTTCCTCGAAGAACGAATTACATATTCAAGTTTCCTGATCGAGGGAAGCTAAGGCCGACAATTAACACCACGATTCTTCTCGACTACATATGTATATGAAATATTAGTGTCGCGAACCGATATACAGTTGCAAATTCAAATCAAATTCTATAAATAGAATTCGATATATGTATGTATGTATATGTACCTGTACGTATTTAAGTAATGCCATAGTTGCTTAACAATATGCTGTATCATATTTATTTGTACAATAAATGTACAAATTGATGTAACAATAAAGACATTGCTTATTTCTAGATAAAATCGCGTATCACGTGAAAAATAAAATAATACTTATGCCGTGGGAAGAAAACGTCTGTGAAAAATGCAGTATGTACAGGATGTCCCAGAAATGTCGGGGAACGTTTAAAAGGGTGGTTCCCTAGGTGATTCGAAGTAACTTTTTCCTTAGCGAAAATTTTTTTTTCTTTAGCAACAATGACCCAAGGAACCAACCCTGTCAAAGTTCTCCGACATTTTTCTAACAGCCTGTACGCTAGATCGTTTCATCCGAATTAAAAATAGATGTAACTTAGTGGAGGACGATCTGGATGACTCGTATAACAGGTTCGGTTCAAGCGTGAAATAATTTCGTTCGGATCATTACTGAAAATTATTTATTTCAGTTATAGCATTATCTGTGCATAATATAACATTTCTTTTCGTTTCATTAGTTTTCCTCGGATTTGCGCTATCATGAATTAAGATTAAGTGGCAGTCACAGAAAAATAAAGACGTACACGTATTTGGTAACTCGTTATTGCAGAAAAGGAAAACTTATTATACTTTCGGAAAGTATCAAATCTACAATATACAATGCAAAATAGTAGTGGTTGCAGACGTTTCTATCACATTTCGAACAGAAATGGAGCGTCTCGAGAGGTTCTCTATTCTGTCGTCTTAATTAAACAGGAATATAGGAATATGCGAAAACGAGTAGTACGGTTAATTTAGTACGGCCAGCTCGAACGAATTAACGATTCAGATAGACCACAGATATAACAGTCGTTTAAATCTAAATTGCTCGTGGCAATGTGACTAGATAAAATGCAAGTTCCCTCTAATACTTCCATGGAAAAGTGTCTTTATAAAGGCGAAATAGAACGCAGAATAAAAGATACGACAAACCAATCTCTCGTTAAATCAAATAATAAACAAATGTCTCGTAGACATTGGATTCGTTGCTAACTGAGAATGTTTCTAAATTCTGTGCCACTAGCGTAACATAAATGCGCGCTCGACACGCACACGCGTGTGCAGCAGCAGGACGACGTCGTTGAATTTCACGTGGTAAACACTTTCCTTTCGTTTCTGTATTTGCTGTGTGAAGCGTGGACCGACTATTTGTCGTAACATCATCACCCTAACCGACATCGTACGAACGCAAGAGTGAAACAGTAAACATATTCTCGTTACGCGACCATAAAAGCGAACTAAGTTCGAATAAATTTCTCTCTAATCGTAAGACAAAAAGTACATCCAACTGCGCTTAACGCAATAAACAGGGTGACCCACCAGAAGCGAAACGTATGAATATTACCGATGAATTTCATGTCGTGCCGTGGACACCTGCATGAAACAAAAAGATATACATGTACTTACGTACATACGATATATACACACACAATTATACAGTTGGTTGCACATAGAGATAGATAGATAGATGCATAAAGAGAGTGAGAAACAAAAAAAAAAGAAATAAAATTGACAAGTTTCAAAACTTGAACAAAATGATAAAAAAAAAATGAAATAAAAATTGAGACCAATACAGTCACCAGAAAATGTTTGAATACTCTGGTTGTTCCGGTGACTCGCTCTGTGTATAACTTCTGCAACTAGACACTGGGTGATCCCATAAAATGAAGCAACGTTCTCTGATTCGAACCGATTTCTCTCTCTCAGAACGAACATACGACGACGATTTCCTAAGATCGACCGGATGCGTGTTTACAAATAGTCTTAAAAGTCTTAGACAGGCGTTGTTATGTACATAATATAAACAATAGTCGCTAGAATATTTACAAAATAAAAACAGTTTGCGAGTCTCGCATTTAATACTAGTTGCCTATAGAAATCACAATTGTCGCCTCGCGACAGTGTGTCAAATATTGTTCGTAATCGTCGGTAATAAATTGTGCTCGATACATGTGTAAACGTTGACATAGAGAACAACTTTTTCTTTCTGCTTTTGTTCGGTCGTTTATGAGCTTACGAGCTTACGAGTTGTTCGTTTTCTTGCTCGAAAATCGATTCGAAATGATCTTTGCCTATTTCTAATTCAGCGAGATCCCTTGTATCCATGAGCTGAGATCGTTCGTGTCCTCGCAGCTAAGGCTCAACGAGTTCTTGTCGTTCTTCTCGTTCTTTCTCGACTCCAAAAGCGCTTGAGCAGCGGTTCGGCCAGTCAAATAGGCGCCATGCACTGTACTATAAAAGGAAGAATGCGTGTGCTCACCGGCAAACGCTATAATAATCTTCGACGGATCGTTCTCCTGTCTGATAGGCTCGGCTAAACGATTGATGTCTAATTGACTCGCGCCAATGGCCATCGCGGTGTACGAACCGCGGCAATAGGGATGAGAACGCCACGAAGTGTGGATGCAATTCTTTGGTGCCGGCACGTACGGATCGTTCAGAAATTTTCTCAATATCGACGTGCACGCGTCGGCCACCTCCGTTGCGCTTAATTTCTCCATGTACTCGGCCGCTTTCCCTGATATCCATCCCAGTAATAACGTCTCGGAAATCTTGGTGAAAGAATAGATTTTCCGGAACCACGTTTTACCGATGTCCTGCTTGTCCTCTTCCACTAATCGTCTGTCGTCCCAGAGAAGCATCACTTCCGATATACCGGGATTTAGAAAAGGTCGTTCGTATTCTAAAAATATTTTGTCCACTGTACCGAACAATAGTCTATCTATGGCTTCGAGTTTATAATTAGGTAGAGGCGGTTCAAATATATCGTTAGCTTTTTCCTTAAGAACTCCTAATGGCAATGTACAAATCACATGTTCCGCTAATATCCTCTTCCCATTCTCGCATTGTACTTCGATCGAACCGTTCGAATCGCAACAGCTGTCGTTCGGGGAATTGTCCTCCGCCACGTGCTTCTTTCTCTGCCACCTACGATCAACGGAACCCGTGTAAGAACGTACCTTTTGTCGCGCGCTGCCTCCGATAAATACCATCAGAAATAGGAAATTTTAGTCAGTTTACCGAATTTTAGACGCGACGTGTCTAATGAGAATGGTGTTCTTTGGTATGTGTTTCGCTACCGGTTCCAATATCGCGCTGTATCCATCCGGAAGACTAATGTTCCCGCCTTGCAGCTCCGCGTAAGAACCCATTTCCAAGAGATCAACATCTTCCATGCTATCACAGCCAGTAATACAGGTTTCCCGTTTAAGTAAACAATCGAACAACAATTGTCTGACTCTTCGTTCTTCCTCGGGCAAGGACGACAAGTAAATCTCAGCCTCCAATGCCACATGCGCGCCTACGCTGTTTATCCCGTCCGGTGGGCTGTAAGGACTTAAAAAATATTCTTCGCAGCGTCTTAAAAAACATATATAAGCTTCGTAGATCTCTTGCAAGACCGGAAATGACAGCTGCTTTCCATCTTCCATAGCTGCTACGACTTTATGAGGCCTCGGTACTCTTACGATATCTATTAGCCCATTAGCCATTGCCAATTCGAACATCGGATTTCCTAATACTCCATGGATCCAGTTTGCTCCTAATTCGACTTTCTCGTTACCTGAGAGTAAAACAGATTTATCACAAGAGAGCTAACTATGCTAAAATTTTCTTCCAAGAAGCATGGAACTTTGATTTATTTGTATAAATAACTTTACAGAAATCAGAAAACGTTGCACGATTCCAACGATAACGGTTTCGTATCATGTCACGCTTTTTCCTCAATTTTATAACGAACTCACGATGCAAGTTGTTCAGGTGTGCAAATTAGGTACTCCCCGCTCTGTGTACATACATGTATGTATGTACGCGTTAACGAAAGTACAGACCGAACGTCGTACAAAGTAGGGAAAATGTATTCGAAGTAAACGAGAAATCTTTCAAATCAAATCATTCGATCGAAATGTAAAATCGAGGCCCTCTTAAAAAAAATTCTGAAAACAGGTTAAGAGGAGACTTACCGATTTTCAGTGCAACTATGCGACCGCCTATACGGCCTCGAGCCTCTATGATCAAAAAATCGGTCTCATGGTTCTTCAATAAATGATTTGCGGCCGACAATCCAGCCATTCCAGCTCCGATAATCAAAATTTTACACTTAACTTCATCGTCCTCTGTCTTCTTTGTGGACTCCGCCATGATCATATCATATCAGCTGTCAACCATAAAACGAACACGGGCAGCTCATTAATTTTTATCCGAAGAATAGCGAGCACGAGGACCTCCCCATTTTCTTTTAAATACTGCGCATCGTATTTCCCTGAGAAAACATTCGGAGGTAGGTACCTCGGGTCAGGCCGTAATCAGAGTTTGTTCACTGTTACCATTTTCTGCGCGCAACCGGGAACGGGAACATACTTTGACACGACTCGCGCATCGGTTATTGTCATTCTCTATCGCCTATCGCATGCCGTTTGCCGCTTCGTCGCTTGAAATTCGTACGCGAATACGCACGCATTAACAATCGTCGATTATCGTGTTTTCGAACATTTAATTTTTTCTATCCGTAGAGAACATGTCACCCCTATGAACATATGTACGGCCGTACGGCGAACCGCCAAAACGATTGCGTACAGTCGCCGGTAGATGTCGTCGTCAGGTCTCGCAACCGCAATCGTAAGCGACGATTTATCGAAATTCGAATCTTGGAGGGAAACAAAATTCGTAACTATCGATTGAATGAAAATATACAAGAAAACAATCGAGTGACACCGTCGAGACTATTTTTTTCTTCTTATCGTCGTACTCGAAATTTATGCAAATATTCAATGAATTAACAAAAACCATTTTATTTAATAACATTTTTAATACTTTCCTCCGTCGAAAAAGTACTATCATTAACTATCATTATACAAATATTACACGAGTAACAACAAAACGTATATATTTACATAATGCAAATAACAAACGACGGCTTTTGGCTGCGAACAGATTCTCGTCAAGCAGTTCCGACAATTAAAAAATGTATACTCATGTACAATGTATAAAAGGATATGACAAGCGTTTCCCAAATAAAGGATACAACAGTGAACGCTATCCCGATCTACGCAACTAAAATGCTAAAACCGATACAATTTAAAAGAAACCCGATTATCCGTCTTCGAATTCGCTCCGTAACGCTCGGCGCGTTGTGAACTATATTTGGGTATTAGTAGCATTTCTATCTTTAATGGACATGATTTAGTACAACTTTTAATATAAGCGTTTCTGTGTTTTCTATGTTGATATAGCATACAGTTAGAAAATATTTTCTCCCCGACTCAAGAGATCTACCTTAATGTTTCTCAGAAATGTTTCAACTGTACATCTCTAGCATACGAATGTCGCGATCTATACATATACAATATGTATATATGTATACGTGTACGTGTATATACGTGTATATATATGTATTTCTGTATCTTGTCTGGAGAATCGACAACAAACCAAGAGTAACTGGTGATAGGATTTAATCATCAAGTATATAAAAAATTAATTCAAGCACGGTATGCGTATCCTGACTGCTTTGTGCTGCTTTATGCAAAACTTGAATTAATTCGTTGTCCAGACTGTTCATGTAGATCGGTGGTAATTTCATGCCTTCGCTACCGGCTTCGTAACCCACCTAGCATCATTACAGTGTTATTATTATTATTATTATTGTTTGGTTGTACAATGTTCATAGAGATCAAAACTTCGTAGAATGAAACGATTACCAAATCATCGATAGCATTTGTAGCAATCGGTCGACTTACATTGTCAGGATGAATGGTTGTTCTTACACCGAGTTTTGTAAAACCAGCGGCACTTAGGAGATCCAATAACTTTACCAAAGCCGTAGAAGTTGCTTTTGCTATATTCCCGGATAGTTTGTTTATGTCCAGGGGGTCATGGAGACCATTCGGATGCTCGTCGGACTTTACACAAAAGGCAACGTATTGAAAATCGTTTAAAATGAATCACGTTTTGTGGAAATAATCACTGTGTATACCTTGATAATGAACACTTCTGTCCAACGAATGAATCTAGTCGTCCCCTTGTAATCGGTGCCATTGTGGACTCTAATAGATGGAATACCGTCCATCAGTTGTCCATCGATTGGGCTCTTTACACTGGAACGAGATTTTTGGTAATAATTTCAATCGAAAATTAAACAAACAGAAGCACGTACATAAGTAGATACTAAGGAAATTTACCCTATATTGAATTGTACATCATTTTCGACCCACTTTATGTTTACCGTCTCATCCGGTTCAGGTGCACCCTGTCGACCACAACCGATCGAAAAATCTTGCATATTTTTCAAAGCTGCTTTTAAAGCTTCCATTTTCTCTGGCATTATTTCCACCATTAACCCGTCCTCCACTATGCTGGATTTAGCCGAGAGTCCCATCGACGATTTCAACGCACCATTGATCACAATAAAACTCGTCCCTGTTACTGGAGGAGAAAAGGAAGAAGAATCTGAATCAGTCCGATTTCCAGTTAATAATCTCCGCGTGTTCGTTACTATTAATCGTGCACACGCACCTGTCCTCGGTTTGTTATTGATGCTTATCGCTTGCGTCTGGTAGCTGCTCTCGTCACCCGTATTCGTTTGTATACAGACTAAATGAGAGTCTGCTGTTATGCTAAAATTCGAGGCGTATGCCAAGACGTGATCGTTCGAGTTGTTCAAGCCCTTTATCACTTGGTCGTATCGGTTCTTCGGAAACATTACGTCCGTCATCCTGTTCCTAAGATGTATCGTCAATCCCCTGACTCCTGGCAATGTGTATCCGTAGTTTCGAAAGTCTGCCAGCACTTTCATGACTGTATGACCTATCTCGAAGTATAAAGCATCTCGAAACCGCACGGAGAACAATGGACAAGGATAATAACGATACTCGGCACCGAGACGTAGGACAAGCCGTAACGGGAACACCTTGGCCCATGGCATTTCCCACCTAAACAGACTCCCACGACGCTTTAGCAGCGAACGCTTGCAACGAAGGTTATTGTAAATTCTCTTGAAACAAACCTATGTACTAGAAGACCGACTAGGAAAGGAGAAGAGGGCAACACAATCTTCTGCAAACACTGCAAACTTTGCCGTATGAAAAGGAACCCCGCGTGTTCCCGGGAACCCAAAAGATTTCCTCCTAGGTACAGCGAAAATCCCAACTCGGAGACGGTGTTTCCTACGGTAAGATCATCAATAATAATAAACCAATTCATTTGGATACAGAATAAAAGATAAGTATCTTTCTTATCGCAACAGGATACATAAAGTCAAACCTTTGATAGCTCCAAGGTACAACTGATTAATGAAGATAAGAAGGTCCTTCGGAACCCGAATTTCGTCGGGTAACGTTTCAATCAGTAGTATAATTTCATCTTGCCCGACGCAAGCCAATCCTTTGGACGTCACGTTCCAACATATTTTGTTTATACAACAATTTACTGGAACAACGTCGGATTACTTTCAATTGCCATTGTACATAAAATAGATTCTACACTTACAATTTAGTATTTTAACGCAAGCATAGAGATTACGATTGACAGCGAATAGAACAGGTGGCTCGCACTCATTTTTCAGCGTTGCGTAAAGATGACCCTCATCCGTTACAGCATGGTACGTTACCTCTGTAAAGTTAATTGATCGATTGTGAATCGCGTTGCAATGTTAACGCATTACCTATCAGTAGGTACATTTGGTAAAGTAAAAATTTTATTGTATCGATAAGCTTCTGGTAGGTAACGCGTTCAAACGAAGCAAAGTAAATCCTCAGTAAGAATTGTCACTTACGTCCTTTATGTATCGTTACGGTCGGAGGAAGAAGATTTGGGTCCACTGGCACGTAACATGCGGTGCTTGGGTCCAGACGCGGTAGGTTTTGTCTTTTAACAGAGGCACCCGACACAGATGAGCCAGGCACTGGTGACTTCTTCGTCCCAGATTTCCGGTAGGGTGGTTTCAAGTCCCAGGACATATCTAGTTCTGTCAGGTCACAGCCAGGCCTTATTCCTGTGTTTTAGTTAGAGGTGCATAAAACCAAAACAAAACCGGAAGGATCGAGGCAGGCCAGTGATATCGGGTTATCGTTTCCAGGAGTCAAAAGATAAAACTTAATATTGTAAAAGGTAAGAGGATGTAACTTGAACTCATAAACCAAATGAAACGTAAAATGCGAGGTCTGGGTTAGATGCAGACTAAATTGTGTAAAAAATAATAAAATAATGTAGCAGAGTCACATATGTACTTATATGTATACTATAGTAATAAGTAAGTTTATAGTTTATAGATAGTATTATTGCGTATTAATCGTTTAACACAATGCAGCTCGTATAGAGAACACAACCACTTACAATCGAAATCACCCACTTCACTCCAGCTGCATATTCGTTTAGTATAAAAATATTATATCGTGGAATATTATGTTGAAATTTCACCTACCATCGCTGAACATAACGGACTTTGACACTTCCGGCCGGTTCTTTGTACCACCTTCTCTTTTCAGAACTCCGACAGGCACCATGACTGTGGGAGGTGGAGGCAATCCGCCGGCTAACTGTTGCAAGGGTGGTATAGTTGAACAGTACTCCATGGGATTATTTGGATTAGGCTGTCTCCCCTATAACCATTTGTCGAATACTCCTAACATTCACATTTATTTCTTTGTCCAGCAAACACAGATCGTTCATACAAATAACGTGGAAACACGATCGATATTTACCTTTACGCTTTATGGTTTACCAATTATGTGTAATTATCTTTCGTCCAGATCTCGAAAATGTTTAATCCCAAATCAAAAGAGAAATAATGTTAACAGATTGTCAGACCAATTGATATAGAAACTGTCTGCATTTACTGGACATTCGTTGCGAAGAAAATATAAAGCAGGCAAGTATCTTCCACAAATTATAACTACTATCAGGTACATGCTTTATATTTGTAACGTGTAAATTAATAAAAAAAAAACACAAACAAAAAGAAATAAATGTCTAGATTTTTCAAGAAACACAATGCAAACGTATATAGATCATGCTACTACAAATTTACGCTTTTACAATTCAAACAGAATTCTTGCAGAATATTTCCGCAGAATCAAACGAAATATCCCTTTCTGTGTTGTAAGCGTAAGAAGATTGTGAAGTACATAACTAAAATTTTCTGTTTCTCTGCGACTATATTTAAGCAACAGGAAAGAAGTATTCAACAAGTTGTTATAGGTGATTAATATAAACTTATGCTAAAAAAAGAGCTAATAAGCCTTACAATCTTCCATTAATAATTCATTACTAGGTAAACCTATTAGTCTATTAAGTAAATGGAAACGTTGAAAGTTAAAACTCATATCTATGTATAAGGTATATTTAAGCATAAGTAACTAAAATAGCTAATCTACTATGTATCATGTATGCACTGTGTGTTGCAACATATGGTCATGATACGTTAATTTCCGTCTAATAAAATGTACAAAGTTGTACGAATACTTGTATATGGGAAAGTTCTATGTATACAGTATATACAGCATAGAGTTCTAACGCGGATAAAACAGTATATAGTTTGTCGTCAATGTACCTGAGGTGAATTAATGTCATTGTTAGCGATACATGTTGAGTAACCAGGGGACCATTCTCCAAGACTCTGTTCTGCTTCGGCTGAAAACCATAACTTGTTCTACACTCTAGAGAAACGCTTCCGCGATGTTTTCATTCAAAGTTCTTTGGATGAAAGTTGTTACCTTTTGTAAGAAGTTGATAACAGGAAACGCAAACGCGGCAATCGATGTTTCCTTGATACTCCAATTTGTATTTCATATTACAGCATTTGTTGCATAACACCTTGCCACATGCACGACAATGATGCCGTCTTTTCAGAACCGTGAACTTGACATCGCAGAACATACAGCTGGGCGCGACGCTATCAGGAACCCAAAACGGTGGTTGTTTCCCGAGAACCGAACTCGATTCAGGTAACGAATTATCTAGGATGTTTGCCGGCGGGGGTTGTTCTTGATCTTCTGCCGGACCATCGATATTCGATTGCGTTTGACCCGATGATGTATCGTTCGCAGAACTAGAACCGAGAGTCTGATGTTCGTTCCTATTATTCGATAGAACAATATCCAAAGTCTGAGGACGCGCCGGTTTCTCTGATTCATCGTTGGTATCGCTCGTGCTCGTGCTCGTGCTCGTACCCGTACCCGTGCCCGAGCTCGTGTTTGTGTTCGTTCTTGCCATGATTTCCTTCAGCAAAGTATTGTTCCAGTACTTTGTCGTATCATCTAATAATCGCTCTATCAAATATTTTTCTTCAGGATTATCGGACGAAGGCGAAGCGTCGCTTTGTAGCTTGAGTTCATCGGCTTGACTATCGCGCGCAGTGTTCTCTTTTTGTTTGCTCGGTTGCTTGTCCGTTTCATCGTTGCTCAACGATTCCTTCTTTCCATTTAATTTGTACGTACAGTGCTCTTGACCGTCTTTTTTACTGTCTCCGCTGGCCGTATGTTCCTCCAGCGAAATTGTACGCACATCTTCGCGTTTGATCTGGTTCTGTTGTTGCACTTTGCTGCTCGTATTATCGAAAACGTTACCACAGTTATCTTCTTTGACGCGATCCTCGCATCGCTCAGTTTGCTTTTTCGCTTGGTCGACGAGCAATTCTTTAGCCGCTTCTTCCTTCTGATGACTAATTACCGTAACGTTTTCCACTTTATCGACAGACTCTTTTTCCATTACATTCGCAACCTCCGCATTTTTTAAAATCTGCGACGACGAATCCGTTTGATCCGATTGCATCGCATTTTCCACTGTGCCCGTTACTCCAATTTGATGTTTGTCAACTTCTTCCTTTAATTTTTGGTCTTGCTCCAATTCGGCTAAATACTTAGTCAATACATCCTCCGATAAATCACCAATCTTATTGAACCTAAGTGGCTCTTGCACCGTATTCGTGTTCTTCTTCGGCTTTTCGGTTAAATCGGAACTGCTTGCACAGAGTTTCTCTTCATTCTCGTCTGACTCATTTTCTATCTGAAATTCTTTTTCATATTCCGGACCTTCATACGTCGAATTACTCTTCTGGTCTACAAGATCGGAATCGCAATTACGCGAACTACAGATCGTTTCGTTTGAGACTTCCACCTTATTGCTCAAGTCACTGGAAACTTCGGTTATAGTTACATCTGTAGGTAGTACTGTTTCAGTTTTTGTTTCTTCGAATTCTGTTGCGCGAACATTACTCGCATCGTCTCCTGTAGCAGCACCATCGAGCGTAACAGGCAATTCTATGCTCGTAGGTGCTACAACATTCTCGTGAATGGGAACAAAAGCTTCTCTACTTGTACTTCTCGCGTTGTTTACTTGTGTATTCGTTATACTTACTCTTTCGTCTATATCTTTAACTGAACTACTAATTAATCGAGGTGCTTTGGTTCCGTAACAAACAGTTTCAGGTCCTGCATCGGATTGTACTTCTCGATTGTCTAATACAGAGTCGATACAATCCGAACTTCCAGGCGGCGCATTTATGTATTCATTCAAACTGTTGAAGACATTACTAACACTAGGCTTCGAATTAAACTGATTAAACTTTTTATCGTACCTATTGTCGACCTTCGGACTACCATGACCATTGTGTTGATTCTGCGTTAATTTTTGTGATATGTCGTTGTGTATCGTTAATGGAAGCGGTTCCGTGTTGTAAGTCAGAACTGACTGTTTCGGCAACGACTTGCCGTCGTTCGTACTTTCTGGCATATAAAAACGATTGATACTCTCCTTGCCATCCTCTTCCGTCTCATCTTTGCTATAAGTTGCATCTTCGTGAACCGTACTCCTCTCTTCGGAACAGCTGCTTCTCGCGTTCTGCTGTACATCCTTGTGCCTCTCCGACGGTACTATAACGTCACGTTCTTTGTTAGTTTTTCTAGATTCTATTAAGAGATAATTATAAACTATCGGGGGGTCCACGTTGCACTTGGTCGCTGAAGACGATGCATTGTTGGAAGCAGTATTAACGGATGCTGTTTGCTCCGCACAATCTAAAAGATACATTGTTTGTTTTAATTGTAGATAGTAAAGATTTCGCAAAACCTGGCTCCGCAACGATCTCGGCCTAACAAACTACGAAAAACGGAGACTTGATTCTCGGATTCTTACCTTCGTTAAATTCGAAATCGTCCAGTACCTTGTCCAAATCGACGACAAACTTTTCCATCGCGTCGCAAACGTCACTCGCACTGATCGGGGTAAGGTCATTGAACGAACATATCTATTCGACTTCTGAGGAAGAACGAATAGAACGTTCGTGAACGGTATCCGTCGGCGGAAAATGTACGACGTAATTTTCGATTTTCCCGCTGGCCGTTGTTCTCGAATGATTTATGTCACGTCGTCGTGTCGAACGACAGTGTCGATCGGTTTAATCGGTAAGGCAACGAGACATTTTTCGACGGACACACGGCAAACCTACGGAAAACAAATCGTTCTCGCGTGCACAAATCACTCTGTGTGTCTTCTCTGGTATCCTTGGTCAGTAATGTGTATCATTGCGTTTGCCCATGGCGTACAGCCGTGACATTGGCGACACGAATTTTCATTCGAGTCACGCGTCTCGAGGAAACATTCCACGACGATCAAAGGCACAACCGTGAATCCTTTATCGTCACGTGGATTAATTCACAGTTAAACAATCCTTTGTACATGTTCGCACAGTACTCTCCCATGGAACTGTCATTCTATGTACGAAGCAGTACGAAGCCAGAGCCAGGGGGACGAACCTTTCATCCTATCGATAAATCGAATTTCACAGCCGCGCGACGGTCTTGATCGATCGATTGTTCGAAAGAGACCGGTGAATTTCATCCCCCTAGATTCTAGAACCTAGACACTAAACACTAGACACTAACAATAAATAGACACTAAATAGATCCTATTTAGACGCGATTTAGACGAGCCAGAGAGGATATGAGCAGAGAGTAAGTAGGTGCTCCCTGATATGAGAGCGCTCACGCGCCTGGGATTTCGGTGCCTCTAGTGTAGGTGCTGCCCCCACACCAACTTTTAGCCTGCATCAAATCCTATATACAGGATGTTAAAAAAAAATTCGGTATATACAACACACTGTGCTTTGTAAAAAAGCCATAGTAAACGTAGGTCGAAAGGTCAATCGTTTTTGAGGTATGAACATTTTTGTTTACTAGCATTATGATCTACTTATTTATTTGCATCGCATGCGATGCTTATTTCAGTGTTTATAAACCGTGTTCGGAATGTCCACATTCAAGTTTCGACAGTAGATTTCATCCGGAATCAGTCAGTTGTGTATAGGCGATTGTGGATCTTCTGAATCATGATGTTAGCAAACAAAAATGTTTAAAAACGATTGACCTTTCGACCGGCTGTTTTACTCAGCACAGTGTGTTCTATCAGTTCTATGTATATACCATATAAATATTGAATGGTTTTTTTTTAACACCCTGTATACGTACCTTATAGGTATGGGATGTGCATATATAGAACGCAGTGTTCAAAGTAACGGAGTATCTGACGCCCACAACTGGTATCACAAGATAATTCAAAATGATGGATAGTGATAGAAAAGTGCAAACTCGTTGCATAAAGAATTGTAAGAAACGTCATTTTAATAAAAATACAATAAATAAATGTTACACTAAACATAAAACATTAAGAATTGTTTTAGAAGATCACTGTCGGCTATTTTTCATCGAGCGTTTCCCTGTACTTTTGGAGTATACGTTCCGGTGGAGATGTTTTAGCAAGATTTTTCGAGTATTGGAAGGTTCTCTTCACAGGAGTTTGACCTATAATTTTCGATCAGATTAAACCTTTAAGCGTGAACCAATAATAAATGAGAACATACCTGTAGGCATATCACGATACAAATCTTCGACAAAGAATTTTTCAACTCGATCACGGATCGCTGATAATTCCGCAATAATTTGACTGCTTGCGTTTCCAAAATTTAGATTTTCAGTTTCCAGTGTTTCATTTATTTCGCTGCAAGCTTTTACGAACGCTGTTTTTAAACTGTTCAAGGATCTCGAACGTTCTTCGCCTGCATTATAAACTATCGTACATACATCCTGTACATTATGAACATTAAAAAATTAGTATTAACAACAATGGTATACGATCAGATTAAACTTATACAGCGTTAAAGCTTACATTGATTAATGATAAAATGAGACTTTTATCGTTTTTCATTTTTCGTTGTATCTCTATCATATTGTGTTTCATACAATTTTGGTAAGCCATTAAAGTGTCACAATTAGTTTCTAAGCTTGCTTGGAATTCGCTGATGAGCACCTTGGCTTCAAAAACTGAATCTTCCGATATTCTCTTCATCTATATATAAAACAGTTTTAAATTGTCCAAGTAAGAAACGCAAAGCTAACTGCTGATTACCTATAGATTATTACCTTCTCAGTTTCTTCAGAGACCGTCTGTTTCATTATTTGTAAATCATTCTGTACTTTTTCTTTTATACAATTTTCTTTTTCCGCTTTTACTCTACATGTATTTGAATTTTCGTAATTTATAATATTACACGTTTCATCGATGTTGTTCAATTTATCGCAAACTGACGAATGATTTTCCTGATCTTCTGTTTGCAGCTGACAGAAGCTCTTTTGTAAATCTTCCATCATCTATAAGTTTAAATCATTCAAAACATGATACTTCATCAATTTGAGAAAATATGTACCTTCGCGAAGTTACATCGCTTCTCCATAATGCTACTTTGACTTTGTCGCATGTCTTCAACATTCCTCCTGATATCCTGAATATTATTATTTAAAAGATCGTGCTCGTTCATCGATGCCTGTGAAATTAAACTTATGAATTTTATTGCAGTTTGTATTACATTATCCATCTTTTGAGAGACACTAGCATTCAAATTTTTCAAGTTTTCAGCTATTTGGTTGTCTATCATGTGTTGTATTTTTTTTGCTTTGATAGAACAACTGTTGTTTATGTTACACTCTTGCTCGGACATGGTAATCACATTTTCAAGTTCCTTTTTAAGACTTTCCTGACACGTCGAGTACTGAAAGAGTACATAATGTATTTTCAATAATCTAGAACTTATGAATTCCATTTAATCACTTACAGAATCTTCTGTATGTCCTGCCAATTTATCAGTCGTATTTATAATTGGATCAACAAAATTAATGGAAATATCTTGAGTAGATTTGTCAATGCGTTCACTGAGCGAAAGTATTTGCTCATCTAAAAACAGACAAAGTTAATACCAAACTGCACCCCCTTCTATTAAAAATAATACTTACTAATATAGGAATTCATAGATTGACAGAATTCTGTAATTTTCTTCGTATGCGTTGAAAGGTCGGCTTCAACTTTCCTGCAACGTTCTTTGATATTATGTTTAGTTTGTTGTCCAAGAGAGCTATTCCGTTGTCCTATTTCCCTGTAAATACGTGCCATTAATTTTTCATGTGTTACTATGATCATGTGCATTCCGAGTCTCACATTGCAACTTACATTTTCCGATAAATTTTATCGTGGAGTTTATGCACATCCTTAGCGGCCGTGTCAACGACTTCTAAAACCGATTCTACTTGCGATAGAAGAACAGTTTCGGTAGACGCGTGCTTCTCTACAAGGTGCTTGTGTTCTTCTTTCTCTTGTTCCGAAATCGCCAAACTCGATGTTGCATTCAATAGCGTGTGCGTCGTAGTTTCTAATTGATTCTTTGTATTCAACAACTGGTTTTCTTGCTCAGAGTTTTTCGATTTTAAATCGTTAAATATTTTCTGCAATAATAGACACGGTGAACAAAGAATAATGGCATGCCTTTATTATTTTTGTATTTACCTCTTTGTAACTCAAAGTGTCCTCCAGCGCTTTAATATGATTTAATTTTTCCTCTATTTCTTTGGTCTGAAAATCTATCAACGATTGCATCTCATTGTAATTTTCCGGAGCCAAATATATGCCGTTGCGATCGCGGGTTGCGAACAAATCTTTCTTTAATTTTTCAATCTCCTCCGTATATTCTTGAAGCAACGCTTTCTTCGAGAACTTTTGATTAATTTCGGGCCGATTCGTAATATTCTTCGCTCGATGCGCATAGTCCAACGTGGACAATGTTTCTTCAAGATTTATACTAGCTGGAGACACTGTAGCGATTATCGAAGTCCTTGTACGACCACCCAATGATTCTTGAAGCAGTCGCGTCAGCTTTGATTCTCTGCACATTTCAAGAAATATAATGTCCATCATAATACAAGCAGAGGGAGCACTCCGTTTCTATATTAGGATACAGTACCGGTAAGGAATATGTGGAGTATTCTCTACGAGCGCTGTTATTACTCGTCCTAAAGTTAACAGAGATTGATTGATGTTGCCTGCTTCCCTTGCCCTTTTATCCACAGCTCCGGATCTCCCAATATTTTCGCTGCCCGCCAGATCAACTAGATTCAATTTGCCGGTCTTCAATAGTTCTTCTCCGTCAATGGTGTTCTCTTTTATGTGAACGGTGATAGAAAATATTGTATGAGATCGACTGAAAATAAACAATGAAAAAAATTAGACAAGCAAAAGTTATAGATAGTTAAATCTAATACAAACCTCGAATTGGCGTTCATCAATGTAGCTGCTGTCTGCCGTTTTTCTGATCCTTTCTGAAGGATTGTACATACATCTCTCTTGTTATATATAGTCACTTCTTCTAGACCGTTTACTATTACTGCTCCCTTTTTAGTTGAATCTTCATATATTCTTTTCAAACACAGCAGACAATATATTTAATCAAGCGAAAGCATTGGAAAATATAGACGATATAGTTACCTTATTTTGGCAGCTCCATTGTTCACAGATAATAAATCGTATACTTCCTCATTATAGAGTTCTAAGAAGCTAACTCTGACCGAGTACTCTTGTACCCCTAAGGTACGAAGTTCATCAAACAAGTGACTTAAAGAACGTGGTATAAAGCCAGCTTCGGTATCCTGTACATATAGATATTCTACAGAAATTTGTAATGAAAAAAGAGGCCTTGTATGATTTATATTTACCGCTTGCCAATTTAGCACTGGATCAGTATCGAATTTTTCCATGGTGTAGGTTTTTCCAGTACCCGTTTGTCCGTAAGCGAGTACTGTGCAATTGTATCCGGCCAAAACTTCTTCCAGCAATGGTCGGACGACTGCATTGTACACTTCGATCTAAGGGTTTATCATGAATGATTCAAATATTACACCATCAACAATGTTCACACAATGTCATTGTTAAAAGCGTGTGAGCGTACCTGTTTCGAATAAGCTCCAAATACTCTGTCAAAACCGAATTTCTTCGTACGTTTATCGGACGGTTTCTCGCGGATGACTAATTCTTTGTTGGCTGGTGTGTCCACCACTGTAACTGATTTGGCAGCCCTCTCAGCATCGTTGATCGGTCTAATGTAATACAAAATAACATCAATAATAGCACTGCATTTTAGAATAAAATCTGGTGAACGGCCAACATATTAATAGACAATTACCTGACACGAACGAAAACTTGTATATGTTGTTTCTTCGTTTTCTTCCCGTTACGCGTGTCATTCATCTTCGTGGAATACATGACTCACACGTTTCAATCAATCTCTAATTATCTCTGTTCACACATCTGTTTATTTTCCGTGAAATAAGACGTTATCTCTCTTGTATTTAAATAGTATACCTCTCCGAGACTCTGAGCTGCTCTGAGCTTACAAACGTTTCTTTCGCGGTGTCAACCGTTGAAATTTAAATTGGCCGTTTCACGAAAATACCAGAAAATACCAACAGAGACCGCTTGTGTCGCGTAAAATATCACAAAATTAATGGAATTGTTATAATAATTAAATACCAATGTTAAATGTTGAAAGTATAAATAGGAGAGGAGGAAATCTAAATAATTTTTTGATCATTTATTTATTTTATTTTTGATTATGTACAATAAATAAGTTTTTGATTCTCGAGTCATTGTTTTGACTTTGGTTTCATTTCCATTTCAAAAACGTAATAATATTTATGTAATGATATTTGGTCCCCTCAGGGTCATTCCACGCCAAATCGATCACTTTTTGCGGTGACCATCGACGATTTTGTTGTAATTGAAATATGTTGTTGTCTATGTGAAATTAGGGGGGGTTTAAGTCATCATTTTGCCGGTTTCGAATTTTTTTGGAAATTACAAGCCTTTGAAATTTGCGATTTTTGCCCATTTTGGCGAAAATAGGCCTCACTTCCGAATTTTTATCTCAGGAACTGTTTGTCCGATTGAGCTAAATTTTCTTTTGTTTTGTTCGGAAAGGATTGGGCTATTATTAAATAATTTTTTCATCCTCGAGAATTAACTTTATAATATCGAAAAATATAAACAAATTTTTGTTTTACGTTTTTTTCAAATTTGGCCAGTAATGTAAATTTTGAAAAAAATATGGTTATATTCCCTGAAGTTTTCTCTTCAAAATAAGCCCTTAAACAAAATGGCGTTTTTTTTGTAATCGTCACAATGTGCTGGAAAAGGGCGCGATGTACCCGCATTTTAGGTAGCGGCGAGTCGAGCGCACCGCTATTATGGTCAGTATTCTATACCGCTGATCTCGCTGTTCGACCTTTTTTTTCGGTAAATTAAATTCCGTAATACGTTTACTTTTCTAATCCTTTTTTCTATTTCATCTACTTAAAAAACTTGTTTTCCTACTTTATACTAGGTTATTTTAAACACCATACTACCTTAGCAAGGTTAAAAAATAAAAATTGTATCATGTTTTCCTCATATCATCAATGTTATGGCTACAGATAACATGCCTTCATGCCTTGTTCCAAGATTACGTCATCTACCACATGACGGTTGTGGACAAAATACGGTTGTGGTCTGTTGAGAAGTCGCAGTACCAGTACCGCGTAACTAAAATATTAGAGGGGAAAGGGAAATCGTCGACGTATCTCATTCTGTATAAATATTTATGAAAACTGTAAGTGTAATTATACTGTATTTTATTGCTCATTCATTTTTACTTTAATCTAATTATTTTAAATAATGCTAACTCATTTTGTCAATTACAATTTGGAAAAAGTTAAATTTTAGCGTAGGTGTTGATAATATGAAATCCGTATTTATTTCCTCAAAACTTACATTATGTTTTTAAAAAACAGGATAGTAAGAACCATATATATGCGATATTAAGTACAAAATACTTACTTGTGAAAAGATATATTTGTATCACGGTTTCAGGTAACATGCTGGGCTGCATCGTAAATCACGGTGTTGTCGTCAACGCTGTGAGCGAAGGTAGGTACAGCCAATGAACGATTAAAAGGAGTCAAGTATATAGAGAGCTGTCTCACGTATTTATCGAATAATCTTCTATTATTCGGCATTACACCGATAATGTATAATATATAATATATTGTAATAAAATCAAATGGTATAGCAAATGACCTCCAAACTTCTATTTACACTATGTTTTATTACCATGACGTTAACTTTACTTGGGAAACGTCCAGAAATTGTTTGCGGATAGTATGCTTGCACGAAATCGAATAAATGTATTTTATCGATATTTACATCACGACGAAATAAATCGCAATATAAAACCGTGAACATTTACACATAATTATTATGTGCGACTCGTCGTGTGATTATAAAAAAAAGTTCTCGTTCTAACTGTAACGCCGATAATATGAACTTCTTTGCCGTGATTAATAATGTACCATAGAACATAATGCGTACCGTAAAATATGACCGTGACTCCTGGTAGAAGTCGCAAGCTTTCAACTTACATGTTACATTAACAATCGAAACTGTTGAAAACGGTCGTGAAAGCGGTGGTGAGACCACCGTTCACGCTCGAAGAGAAACAAACTGGTGGAACACGTCGAGAATATGCGGATCCAGATCCGGTGTAAACAGCAGAGTTTCTAAAGTCGACGAATACTTTTGAACTTGTTCGTGATGCTGAAACAGAAATGAAATGCACCAATCGATACGGGGATAGCTATCTTGTTAAATTGTATTAATTATCGAGCACGATGTCTTACAGTTAAAAACACTTGCTGTAACCTTCCTATCGTCCACTTGTACCAATGAGTATTATAATCTATGCCATCGGTATCGCAACGCACCAGATGCTCGGACAAAATCATTATGAAACGCTGAAGAATCAACAAATTAACACCGTTAATTTCGTATACTTTCGAACCAATAAAAAAAGACAAAGGTATTTGTGATTTATACTTGAAAAATGATAAGGAACAGATTTTTCTGATCAGCCTGCGCCGCCTCTAGTTTCTCTTCCATTCTCTCTACAACATCCTCCGACGGTTTTTCTTTGTTTCTATCCTTATTGTTGTCATCATCCTCGGAGGATGATCCCGATCTGCTTTCCGCTCGTCTCAATTTTTCCCTTGCCTCGGCCAGTTCCGTACTCAACTTGGTTACATGTTTGTTCTTCTTCCGGATCGTCAAGTGAAGTATTTCCCAAATGTACAGCCTGACGAATTGTGATTAGTACCGTTAGTTTGAAACTCGTTAAATATTATTTCAGCCGAATATTACCGCTGCTAGAAATTTCGTAAGTACTTGGTAAACTCGGGTGCCATTTCTTTTGAAAATATCCAGTTGGCAATAGCACTGCATTCGATGATACCAGTCTTTAATAATTTGTCGGTTAAAACCGCCATCATCTGGTAATGATTTTTCCATAATGCATACATATTTCTTAAAATACATATTTGCGCCTCTTCCGTTTCGGCAAGTACCTAGACAAATGAAAATGTTTACTTTTTTGCTCTCTTTCAATTCGATTTGATTCGATTCGACGTTTTACCTTAAATACGTAATGGAATTTTCCTATAGCTGCGAAGCTATGACTGAAACTCTTTGATCCTAGGTTCAATAAAGTCTGCACGAAAACATCGATTTTCAATGGACTGAAATTATTTGTCTCTTCGTTTTCTCTAGGACCTGGCAATGTGTTCAACACGTTCAATACTTCCTCTGGTGTACACTTCCGTCTAATAGAAACAACTAATTCGTGAGCCGCTGCTGTGCCAGGGAGAGAGCCTACAAAAAATTGAAATGTATACCATGGTATCTTCGGATCACACCATAACTTTGTAATAATGTAATATACTTACTGGCTCCTTCGGAGGTATACTTGTAAATAGGCTCTGGTGGTGGTGGAATCAACTCAGCATACGATTCTGGCATCATATCTCGTATTCTCTGATAATACGATAATCTAAACATATATGTATATCTGTTGATTATTTTAATGTACAATAAATTTCCTTAATAATTAGGTTTAATACCACTGAATGGTCTCTGGCGGTTTTGGTTTTGACTATTATTAATTTATGAGAAAAGTATTATACCGTAAAGCTTTAAGAAGCACCTCGCGGATGAATTTTGGTCGCGGGTGTTCCGGATCGCGTTGTAAACATGAATCCCAATCCTCCCACGACCAGCGAAACTGGAAGTTACTTAAATGGTATGCAAACCACCACACAAACCGATCGAAGGCAGTAGCGGCCATACTATCTATGCGACGAAATAAAATCTCCGTCGCTTGCGCCAACACCTACAATACATAACAAATGAAAATTATATAAAATTAGTCTTTCGTTTCTCAAACCTTTAAAATTTCTCACTTGTGGCATAGTAGATGGTTGTAGCTTGCAGAGTTCGATCAAAATCGATCCATAACAAATTTCTAAATTTTTCGGTGCTGGCAGTCTGAATAACTCACCAAATATAACTTCCACAATGCAGTAGTCTAATGGTATTTTTGCTTTGTATGGGAAATTCAATAGTTGTGCTGCGCTATAATATACACAAGTATTTCTATTATATGTATATCAATACTAATGGAATACTATGGAACAACAGACAACAGCATAAACAGAATACACTTACCAATCTTTTCTCTCGAAAAAATAATTATTGATAATTTGTCTCAAGTGCTCCTCTATGAGGAATCTTTCTATAGCATGACTACCAGGTAATAAAGGGCCTTCGGCCGGACAATCTGTATAGTCAAACATCCGAAAAACTACTGTAGGTAAAGGATAAGAATAAGATTCGTGATGAGGCGGTGGCATTATCGTTGGTAAATTATGTTGCAATGCTTCGCACAATATTGAATCAAATGCTAGATAAGGTCTAGGTATATGTTTCTCCGCCCAATTGTCTTGCCGAAGTTTTCGTACTTGAGCCCACAAACAATCCAAATACTCTTCCTGAGGATGTGGCGTATCGCTTGACCAAACTCTCAATGTTGGTTGGTGCTTCTTGCTTCGTTTGTTTAAAAATATTTCTATCGTCACCATTAAACGATCTAATTCTTGTTCTTTTTTCTCGTATAACTCCCGTCCAACCCAAGGTAATGTTGATAGTACAGCATACACGTACCTATCAGGCACAATGTAATTGATTCAATTTCAAATCAGTATATTATCTATTCTCTTGCCAAATAATTATTTTTTTGACCTACCAATCGCGTCTTACTTGAGGTACACCGTCTTCGTTAGCAGCATCTAACATGTTATCAAACAACTGCATCAGAGAGCCACAAGACAAAACATGACAGTTTACTAGATCAGCTAGAAATCTCAGCGAGTATCTAGCAACGTCCCATTTGCAAGCCTTCAACGCGTCCTTAAAATTTTTCACCATGTAATCGACAAATTCACCGCCAAAATTGAAGTTTTTTGCATTTAGCAATCCAACAAGAGTAGTATATATTGTACATTTCTCTGGCATTCTGATCGCACATTCTGTCAAAATCCTAAGTATTTTACTACGAAACAATCCAAGATCGGCTTCCAATACAGAAGCCAAACCTTCGAGATTACTCTCCAACGACGACGTAGACTTTTCTCCGACCCTTAAAATAAGAGATTCGAGTCGATCTTCAATCTCTTGATTCTCGGATACCCTTCTGCGTTTCTTGTATGCGCGTTCTAGAAAAGTTTCTATTATTAAGAAATGTATGAAATACATCGATCGACAAAATAGCAGTCAACAATTTGTTTTCAGTTACAATTTATTCGACATTTATCAGAGCTATGAAGTTGTATCGAAATATTACAAATGAAATGCACGAGTTTACCGTATCCATCATCTTCTTCGTGAACCCTTCTGCGACTCATTTTTCAAACATCAAATATATACCGACAACTTTGTATAATCGTCCAAACGCCTGTTACAGTGCCACACTTCTACTCAGGGATGCCAGATGCAGGGATAACATGGCCGCTTACGAACAACGGTGACGTATATAGTACCTACGTCCAGGTAGTAGAGAGTAGTAGAGGGGAACAAAGAGGATTAGATAGAGGCGAAGGTGCTGTAGACCACTTTTACAACGCCACCTAGCAAGTCAAACACAGAACTATACATTTCAGTTCTATAAATTCTATTTCCCTTCTTATATTTTTCTTGTACACGCCGACTGAAATCTTCGCGTCCCCACTGGTCCCCACTGGTCCCCACGCCATCCTGTGCCATTCAGTGCCATTCATGTACGCAATTTGTGATCAAATCGCTGTGAGTGCTTCACCGTATCGTATTTTTTGTAAGTGTTTTTGGTTTTGTGATTGTGAAATTCGACAAAAATGGGAAGGCATTGCTGCATTTGCAAAAGAAAAATGGGAGCAGCACACTCGCAGTTTTTTTAATATACCAAAAAAGGCAGATATGTAAGTATAACCTTAAATAAGTATACCCAAGTATTTCAATTTTCGGCTTACATGTGGTTTATACAATTACTAATATATCGTGGTATGGTATTTTGTAGACAAAAAGATTGGTTACGATTCTGTAAAATTGAAGAGAATCCAGACGGAAATTATGTGAAATATAAAGTTTGCTGCGAGCATTTTGTAAGCTCCGATATTATAAAAAAGTATCCGAGGCCACTACTAAAACATTGGGAAGCACGTTTCATCAGAGAGAGCATACAAACAAATGATGTAGCAAATAAATATAAAAAGTTTTTGTAAAGATATGTAGTATGCAAATATTTATTATATGTAAATATAATTTAATTTATTAGTAAATATAGTTTAGTTTTTGTAAATATGTATTATATATAGTATATAAATATGTATTATATATAGCATATAAATATGTATAAGTTATTTGTAAGTTTGTAAATATGTATGTATATATATGTATATTACTTTTCAAAATAAATGTAAATGTACTTTTCAATTGTATTTTGTATTCTTCATTCCTAACGGTATAACATGTATATGAATTAATATTTTAAATGCATTATGTATTTAGTTACATACTTTTAAAATCGTATACCCAGAAAAAAATTTAAGAGTAGCGACCCGTAAAATGAGGGATTGAGGAGGGAACTGTTTTCGGGTTGCGGGGCAAGGGGATAACTGAATAGTTCTGTGTCTCACACGTTAGGAACGCTGCAAAACGAGCCACAGATATAGGGCTCTTATGGAACCTTCGTGAACCATATATCCATGTCGTGAACCTTCGCCTCTATCTAATCCTCTTTGGAGGGGAAAAGTAATGGCATATTCAGGATCACTGATATCAGTGGTCGGGATGTATATAGTGATCAAATCGATATCGATACTATTGATGAAATTCAATTAATTAATTTATTTA
This sequence comes from Lasioglossum leucozonium, assembly GCA_028454225.1. Classification (NCBI taxonomy): domain Eukaryota; kingdom Metazoa; phylum Arthropoda; class Insecta; order Hymenoptera; family Halictidae; genus Lasioglossum; species Lasioglossum leucozonium. Next base: position 4,087,358 of record CM052207.1, on the reverse strand, counting down.
TTAATTGAACTCGCGAACCGTGAGTCGCGAGATCAATTTTGTCCGATTCCGGGTCCCGGAACGTAACAGTATCAATACTTTCGAGAAGTATCAAATAGGTATCGATACATTCCTAATCAAAATAGGTATCGAACGCGTATCAATTTTTTTAATACTTTACTTTTGATACGATACGCCGTATCGGATATGGTATCGTAACTTACAGATTGGTATTGATAGTATTAATTTGGTATCGGTGATAGTATTAATTTGGTTTGGTATCACTATCTTGAAAATATTGAATATGAAAATTGATTCTCTGAAAGTCAGGTATTGTAACTTGAGTACCAATCCGCGGCGATGTCTCATTAATGACGTCAGCGAATAAGCACCATAATTATAGTGTGCACAATTTGCAGTTGGTACAGTAAAAATGAAGTAGATACTTATCTTACGGACTTCCCAATTTCCCAACACTTCTGCAATACCAGCTGTTATTGGAATAGAACAGGATAACAGTTTATTTTTCTCTTTACTTTCTCGAAATAATTTGGATCTTACTTTTTTTTCATAGTCTAATAAAATGTTAAAGACGCCTATATCAACGTTACAAGAGGGCCTTATGAAATCAGGCAAATCTCTACCTGTGTACACACAACTTTCTTCAAAAATTGGACCTCAACAAACCGAATTTGTTTTTGGTGTTACTTGGAATGAGTATATGGTAAAAGGCACTGGAACTACTAAAAAAGAGGCTAAACACAATGCAGCAGAAGCAATGATAAAGTTGTTGACTTCGTTAAATTTGTTACAATTTTCATCAATGAAGCTTCCAACAGAACAGAGGAACTTAGAACATAATTTGCAAAGTTCCAAAAATGTATCAGATCCTCCTTTAAGTTCTTTACCCACAAATTCACAAGAAACATTTACAAATCATGTGGGATCTTTAATGGTAACCATATTTTGCAATCTCATTTACATTATCTCAATGTCATTGCTATACGAAATATTAATTAAACTTACTGTTAATATAAATTTACAGGAATACTGTGTTAAAAATAGAATGCCTGATCCCTGTTTCGATGTTGTTGGTGTCAGTGGAGAAGCTCATAATCTTACATTTACAATGAGTTGTACTATTGACTCTGTGTGCAAAAAAGCCTGTGCAACCTCAAAGAAAGCTGCCAAACAAAATGTAGCCAAAGAAATGTTGCAATATTTAGAAGTTAATACAAGCTGCGATAGTACAGATATTGTTGAAAAAAGTAAAGTAACCATAGAATTTATGAATCTAAAGTTGGATGCACCTACAACTAGTAAAAAAAATCAAGAAATTGAAGACATTTACACCAAATTGAAGAATAAACCTATAGCCACAAAACAGCTATCAGTGAAGGATTATCATATTGCATTAGCCAACATGTATAGAAATGCTTTCAAATCACAAATAACTGATTTGATGAGTCAATATTGTTCAACAAAAGTAAATAACATAAAAACCATTATTCAAGACAGTTTGAATGTATCCATAAAACTGATTAATATCAAATCGCAAAAATATGATCAATGTATAGTTGGAGTCAGGATTACAACTTCCCCTTCTGTAGTTCAAATTGGTATAGGTAAAACTTTTGAGCAGGCAGAGAAGGTAGCCTTCTATAAACTACTTGAATATATACATTTGTTAAAAAAGTGATAAATTTTTACAATATATAATATTTTCTTAAACAATTAATTTTATTAATTATATTTATTAATAATAAACGCTTTGTTACAATATTATAGGCAAATATTGAATGTAGCATGAATAGGTGTGGAATAGCAGATTTAAAGCTGGAAACACCCTGTATATACAGTCTTGAATTTGCCACGATGTTTCACCTTATTGATATCTCCAATCTTCACTGCTCCACTATATTCATATCCTTATATATCTACTGTATCCTAATATATGTATTATATCCTATATTTATATCCTATTATCACAGTCCGTTTATGTAATACTTGTGCAATGTTAAAACTTAACTTCTACATGACACGGTTCACAAATAATAAATTTCCTGTAAACCCAATTGTCCTAATTAAAAATTGTTTTGAATTTTTAATGGTCTGTTTCTTATTTTTTTCAATATCTCCATATTGGAAAGTGAGAGTTCTTTTCTTGTCTCAAAAAATGAAATAACACAATCCAAGCTTTCTATTGTTTTTAAAAATGGGATTTCATTTCTTATCGGTTGGTCATGTGATTAAAAAGCGAGTTTATATTTTCTCAACTCAAGAATTCATCACATTTACCAAATTTAGTGCAGATTATATACAGGATGTTCACAGATTTACTAGCCAGCGTTTTTCTCGTAAATGATTGATATGAAAAAAAAAATGAAAGAGGAAAAAATGATAGTGTTCTTTATAAGCAATGTAACATAGTATATAAATTTTTCGTGTTTACACTATTTTTTGAGAAATGAAGGTGACCTGCAGTATTTTAAATGGAATGGTATATATTTTTTTATATCATATCAAAACGAATTTGACGATGTACCATATTATCACCTTGAGACCCACTCAGGGTCAAGGACCAAAGAAATATTTCGAATATTTCGTATTACTGTACTTACCGCTATTTCTTATTGATATTTTTACATTTCATGTTCAATGTGGCTTCCATTAGCTAAGGATTTTCGCACATGAGACGTATTTATTTGTGAGTCGAATTATTGGCAAGATTATCAATATCAATTTCTATTGCTGATCTCCTTTCCTTGCAAACGTATTTTTTCTAAAGCAGGATTAGTATTAAATGAAAAAAGAAATCGACTAAAAGCCGAAAAATGATCGATAATTTTGTTTTTAAATAGTAATACATTGTTTATTATAGTTTGTTATACAGAGTTAACTAAAGTTTGTTATATATAGTTAATTATAGTTTGTTAAACATATTTAGATTTGTTACATTCTTTATTTCTTTCTTTTATTGCATTTCTATTTTGCTTTTTAGGTTAAGTATTTTTACATATTTTTATATTACATATTGTTTATGTAAGACATAAATATATTTACTAATTTTTTATATTTTTGTTTTTATTTAAGTTGTACTATTTGTTTTAAGTTTTTATACATTTACCATATTTTATACAATATACCATACAATACAAAACGTTTCGCAAGGTTTAAAGTTTGAAAAAATTTTAAACTGAACTTTCTTTTACAATTCATAGTCATTAGTTATTACTAATTATTGATTTATTCATTGCTCTTCATTGTTCAATATACTTTTTGCCTTTATGCGATATAACTTACATTTTTGTTTTAATATTTCGTTATGCAACATGTCCCGAAAACATAGACTTCTATTTATATAGAGTGACCAAGTACAGTTATGTTTCTATGCTCTCCACCTATCAGAAGCGTAATTCAAAAGTAGCAGTTTTTCCTATCTCTATTCCTCTCTGGTAGTATTCTACCATCGATTATTCTCAAGGATCGATTTTTTACGGAACAATCGATCGCTATTAGATGACAAAAACGGTCGATTCTTTTCGATTCGGCAAAGAATCAATTCGTCCAAAAGATCAAGGTGAAAGTGTAAAGAATCGATTCAAAAGATCGATCTTTTTGCACAAACATTCAATTTTCTGAAGAATCGTATTCACATATTCACACTATATATGTAATTACAAGCAGAGAGGACATCCTTCTATTTTCTCTTTTACAAGCTAAGAAAGTCAGTGTGTTGACAAATAACCTGAAAAATGTTGAAGAAACGTATCGACGGTCGACGTTTAGCGCAAAATGTTGGAGAACAAGTAATATTACTTGGAACTGTGGAAAAAGTAAGACTTATATTACGATAAGTCGTGTAACCGGTATCATTAGGTTAATCAAAAATAATTGTTGTTTTCATTTTATAAATCTACGTCCCTGCAGAATATTTAATACTAAATATTTGTCAAATTCGTGTTTTCGATTCATTATTATCCGTTATAATCGATTATAGAAATCTTCAAACAGTAAGAATATAGAAATAAGAACGACTGATGGTGTCCAAGTCAATGTGACTTTGCCAGAGCCAATCGATGGAAATGCAGAAGGATATATAGAACTACATGGTACATTACATTCAAAGTCTACAATGGCATGTAGCAACTATGTATTATTTCCACCTAGTATGACAGAGAAATTTGGTAAGACCAGATATTCAAATTTTCTTTAGTTTCTATCTACAATTTCAATTTGATCGTAACACAAAATATTTGATTATAGATGCTGATCAGTATAACGAATTAATGGTTATATTAAACGTACTGGGACCAGGAAAATGGAGAATGTCTGAAGACGATACAGGGATATAAGTAAGAATCATCAACAGTGGATATTTTATAAAGTTTTTATAAGAATATACTTAGTGTCTGGTTGCCATTATTTTTAGTAAAGTTATTTTTTTATAATGAAATTAAATGGTCATGCTATATAGTAGACAATACCAGTCGTTGTTCTTTTCATATATTAAGTTTAATCTATTAAACCTTCCAAAATAACAACCTTAAGACTAAGATAGAGCTGTTAATGTTAATTAATGTTCTTGAAATTTTTATACAATACTCACTCCTATTTTACACGACGCGTCCAAGGAGAAACATCTACAAGTACAGGATGTTACCGGACATTCAGAATGTTGGCTATTTTGAAAAGACACACATTTACTATAGATACGAAAATATCGAAAATTTTTCTATAAAATTATTGTGATCGTATTACCGAAACCAATGCGTAATATGGTCAGCATGACCACCATGTCTGCACGATTGGCACCATGTGAACCAATTATTAAACTCTGTTAATTTGTTATCACATTCTTCGTTTCTATTTACACTGGATGTAGTCATTTGTAGTCCGCTTACGGTACCCATATGCATTAAACATATTGCACACCTTGGTAATGGTTTTCGACAATTTGGACATGAAGACATCTAAATGGAAAAAAAAAGTACAAAGAAAGATATTGAAAAAAAAAACAAAGATTTTGCACGTTTTGTGATCGTGTATTAACTGGTTACTTAAAAATTGAGTAGAATTTGAAAAATGACTATTTGCATTTACTTACATTACTCGTAAAACGTCCAAAATCTTTGCTTTTTCATCTCTAGTATCAAGAACTCGTCAGTTGTGCAGTTGTACACAGACTTTTGTGACTGACTATGGATTGAATGTTAAACCGAAATATATTACCTTCAACTTATTGGGCGTACTACCTAATCTACCAAAAGGTCCTCTTGCTCTACTTAGACCTTGCATAAACGCAGATATACTTTTACCACAAAAGTTACAAGAAACATATATTTGTTGCGGAGGTGTTTCGTTAGTTGAAGATCGCATTGCAATATCAAAATGTGCCCTTTGAGTCCACATTTTCCACGCATTTAAAAGATTTCTATAGCTACGTTGAAACACTAATTAATTTTGCTTTTCATTTAGAACTTCTTCGGCAATCATTTTGAACTTTTAATACCTAGTTATCCATACTTGAACTTGACTTTCCTGAAGTAATTTTGGTGTAAATGCTCTAATAGCTATGAGACTGCAACTTTGAACATCGCCAGTCATTTCTAAATACCGATTTAACAACTGTATGCCTTCTAGACTTGCACCTAAGTACACAATTACATATAATATACATATAACAAGTGAACATTGTAGAAATTATCGAGTATAAAATGATCGAACCTGTTAAGAGAAAACCAGATAAATTTCCATCATCGGTTAACTTTTGTGTCAATCTTTTTAAATATTCGTTCAACTTGTTGTCTGATAAAAACATGAGTGCGAAGGCCACCCTGTCTTCAACTGCCATACCATTTTCATTCTAGAAAACCGGACTCTATACTAAATGATCGTTCCCCTTAAGAGACACGAAACAAATAATTCACGTTCACTTACCAAAACATTTTCATAGGAATCGTCCGCCGTTAGAAAAGCGAAAGTTGCTCTCAAATAAGGATCTGAAAGTTGAGATCTACATTTTAAACATGATTCTCTCCACATGCTATTTCTATCCTCGGAAAACCCCGATAAAGCCATGGCAACAATATTCAGATTTGTCGACATCGACATTTTACTTGCTCCACGATTTAAAATTTCTATGGCTTGTCTCAAACATAAATTAAATACGGCTATCGCGGCTGCTCTTGGGTATTCTCCTTCCCTTTCCAACCTTTCTAAAAACAAATTGTCGTAAGGGGTATTGGTATCTTTGTCGAACCTCCAACCGCATAAAAGTAATCCTTTATCTCTATCCGTAGACCTGCAATACATTACATGTATAATACTTTATGTGAATTTCGACACATCACCATTTCGATGATTATACCTGTAAATTTTTGCCGTGTGATTGGATCCTATATCCGACCAAGGACAAAAGTTCAATTCTGATTTTAAGGTGCCATTAATCCCTTGTTGGCCATCTAATTTCAAAACTGTTCTATGTAATATCAATAAATATTAATTTCTTTTATCTTTTCAACAGAATCTTTGAAATTCTAAACTAAAGGAATCTTTGAGTTACCTAACACCTGGATGTTTGTTGTCTGGGCTAGGTATGGTACCATCTTCGACCAAATAACGACTCAAGTACAACCATTGCCACAAGTTCTTTAGGGTATCGTTCTCAGCTAATTCACCGTTCTGAGCCAGTTCTGGCTGTGAATGTATATAAAAACGTGTAGGTAGTAAAGTGTAAATACTAATACTACAATATATGTATACACGAATTTACGAACGAGATCAATTCAAAACTCCCTTCACTTACAAGTAATCCATATTCTGAAGCTGCACGTGTTTTAGTTAAAATCGAAATGTCGTCCAGAGCTTTGTAAATGTTATCGTTATTGCATATGTATTTAAAAGATTTCGACGCATGATTCCACGCGAGGTGAGATCTTGTGGACCAGTTTACCGTAATCCTCTCGCAAACTGTATAATCCGTCAATCCTTCAAAAATCATGAATGAACGTTAATGGATTTTGTTTAATTACTCTAGTAATTAGATGGTAGTATTAGGCCTATAGAGGAAACCTTGTTGCGATATAGCCAGCAATCTGTTCACATGTGTGGGGTGCCATGAAAAACTTATAGGATTATGCCAAGGAGGTGCAACAGTTCTTTCTAATGCTCCAGGTTCAGTATCTTCACCTCCGCCGATACCACAATGTTGAATGTCAAATAAATGCAATGTAACTGCGATCAAAACAGTACTAAATACCATAGAACATTATCGCTTATTTGTTTCTGTGTGTGTCCACGCGCGCGTGTTCGTGTGTATATGTATAGAGCACATATTTATAAAAAGCTGTTTCCTGTACCTGAATCTTTCTGTAGAACACCCAGAAGATTGTGTCTAGTTGGACACCACAACACTTTAGTAACTTGTTTACCTTGTAGCAAAGTTAAAACAGGTTTCTCGAAACATCTAGTATCCCAAATTGTTATTTGATTATCCACACTCGAGACTAAGTGATAATTATTGTGTGGATTAACGGATACATTATAAACTGCTTTTGTTGCCGTTGTATTTATTACCTTTGCAGAATCTAGTATAAAAAACATTAATATACAATAGAACCTCCTTATCAAATAAACAAAGAGAGCTTAATCCTATGAATTCTTTTGTTTAATACCTCTAAAGTCAATAATTTTCAATTGTTTATTGTTTGCACCTACAACCATACATCTCTGTTCATGTTTGAACCAAGCAGCAGAATGTATAGTTTCAGAGATGCTAACTTCTGCAATAGGTCTTATAGAGTCTGTTTGCATCATAGTGTGATGGTGCACTCTTTCAGACCCTTGTAATCCTTTGTTTACATCCCATAATAAAATGGAATGTTCTTTACTATGTTTATCCAAGCCAGATACAATTAAGTTTGTATCTATAGGATTCCAAGCAACAGTGTTGCATTGTCTTGCATGCTTTGGAACTATAATAATTTATCAATGTAAAAAAGCATACACACGCATCATGCTACAAACAATTTACCTAATTCTTTCCCTGTAAGACTCTGTGAATCAAACACTGTTGGTCCAAAAGTAGTTAATACAACTTTTCCATTCGCTTGTCCCACAGCTAACAAAATATCAGGTTCTGGCTGAGGATATATATCAATGCATTTAACGTAATGATGATTTGTGTTTGTAGCAAGTAAATGAGCTACTGTAGAATCAGAAATTTTGGTATCTATTGGGAAAATATACGCATATATAATAGTAACATGTTCTTTACTCAATAATCTCTTTGTTACAGATAAAATAGATTTGTTTTCAATAACATAACGTACAACATTTACTTACACAGTTGTCGAATATTATCTTTCACCTGTGTAACTTCGTACAGGCATATTTCAGTGCCCCAGGTAATGAACTTATTCGCATGAATAGGAGACCACTGTACATCGAGTTTGATGCTACTCATTTTATTCTATAGAATTTGATTAAAACCAGTACAAAGCGCATTTATTCTTCTAATCTAAATAGGATAAGTAGAACATTAGATGAAGTCTCCACCGATATCTGTTCATCATCACAGTGACAGATAACCTCGCATAAACACCCTTGTTCAATCAAAGATCTCATTTAAATGCACCCAACCATGCATCATACAGATTACAGATGCAACATTACAGCGATACAAGATACAACACAACCCATGTATATACATATACACATCGAAAACGAAATACCTATCGTAAGTGAAATATCTATATATGTATAAGAATCTAGAGCAGTGTTTCTCAACCTGTGTGCCACGAGAGATTGCCAAATGTGTCGCAAGGGTTTTTAACAAATAATTAAAATTTTATGGGTTTTGTAACTTTGAAGCAGTATTTGTAATTGCCTCACGGTTACTAAAAAAATTTTTTTTAATTTAGTTTTCCCGCGTTTTGGAACATCGTTTTGATTTAATTTGTTCAAGAAAACAAGCTCAGCCCTCTCATTGAATAAATTTTGTAAATAAATAATTTGTTTTTTTTTGTATCATACAACTTTTACATGTTTTATATTCAGGTGTGCCACAAAAAGTTCCAGATATGTTTAGTAAGCCGTCAACCCAAAAAGGTTGAGAAACACTGTCGTCCTAGACCAGAGGTGGTGAACATGCGGCCTCCGTGAGTTTCTTGTACAGCCTTCATAAAAGCTAGCTCTGGTATTAATTTATATTCAATTACATAGACTACGACAATTTGAAAATTACAGATAAAAATACCAACAGTGAAATATAAAAAATTATAGCGGCCTGCTATATTACACTTCTGTCCTATGTAGACGATCGAATCCCCAAACCTTGAACCTATATTGTATATACATACGAACACTATTACTGTTATTATTACCGCTTTCTCAAGTTGATATCTCTATCCTTCGCGTTTGTCTTCTGGAAGAAAGAAAACGAGGAGATTGCATTCGAGAATTGCGATAAATTGAAAATGTTGAAAAGCGCGGCAAAATTTAAAATGACACATGATACAATCGAGCCAAATACAAGTATCTAAAATATAAGTAGATGCTGTACAGTGGACAGCTTTTCAACCCTTTAGCCATGGCAATCTTGGTTCGGATTTATTATCGTTGAGCAAGCACTGCCGTATTTTCATCTTTTATAGTGCTTATAGAATTGTTAGCGTTTTAAAATAATATATGTATATGATATTCGATATACTAATGAAAAATAAGGAGTACAGTGTTCTCGATTGTATTAGACCAACTACTTTTCTACATTTATTCAATTCTGTGCAATAGATAAATTAATAAGACATAACAATTAATAAATATTTCTTACAGTTTCGTTGAATCGATTCAAAACCAGCAATACATACAATTAATACTTGAAAGTATTTAGTGCAAAAGACGCATGAAACATTTCCATCGGATATACATTTCCATCGTATATATACATTTTATTAAAAAGTAACTGTAGACATGTGGTCGAATAGTCGACTATAGTGCGTGAAATTACATAAAAAACGATTGAATTTATTACAAAGCAATAACTCGAATATACATACTGCAGATATTTTCTAGTATTGTAACATACAAATGTTTATAGGATGAAATATGGTTGAATCTATACGTATCGATAAAATTGCTTTAAAGAATTCTATTAGAATATCCATCTCAGTTCGTTAACATGTGAATACTGAAAAGGCACAATAAATTTCAATAGTATAAAAATATGAAAAGTGAAACTTGCAGAGGATATTACTTATCATCTAATAAACTAGTACTAATAAATACATTTCCAAACCATAATCATCCCGTAAAATTTGAATGCTTAATAGATTGTAATATATACATATATTGTAAAATAAATATATTGTGTAAAGCTGCATATACAGGGTATCCTATTTTAACCAATCAATATGATTATCTCCAGAATTACTCGTTATTCGCAAAAATGTTTCATACGGAACTTTTTCTGTTTTGAGGGGGATGAAAAACAGAACAAAATAGTAGCATTGGAATACATCCTCCTCAGAACAGAAAAACATTTCTTCAATTAACAAGTAGTTTTAGAGATAATCGCATTTATTGGCTAAAATGGAACACCCTGTATATATACATATATATATATAATATCAAGACATTCTTATTATATTTTTGCATAAATAAATGCACCTCATAGAGGCTCAAGTCTTTTCGGAAAAATTCATTAATCATGCGATCAGTCTATTGAAGTCTATTCATTCGTAGACCCGGTGCTTTGTATTTAACCGTGTTCTTAATTTGTTCTAGAAATATAACACGAAGCCTTGCAAAATAAATGAACGTCTCAAGTACTCGCATGTAAATTTAAGAATCTTTCAATTTATAGCGTAATTAAGAAAAATCAAACTTAACGAGCCTTTTGAATTGCGTCCAACGAGGATTACGTCTTTATAAGCAACATATCTAAACCGTTTTGCACACACAGTTTTCTTATAAATCCTGCAAATTTTATAGACGTCCGTATTTCTTCGTTCAAGACACAACGGCATCTTAATTGTAGAAAAGTGACGAATTCCTTTCTGTATTTGTACACGTTTACGCACTGTATACATAACGAGACTTGTGGATTACAACAAGTAACGAAGAAGCAAATTTAAAATGAATTGCTTTACAGTTTACAGTATTGCGGTTCTCCTAACATTAAACAGATAGTTAAACTAACTAGTAGTAAAAATTTAAGAGTGCTGAAATCGTTTAAGGTTACAAATAAACGTACAAAACGTATTAGTGAAGATATAGTACTTTTATTTGCAGATAAAGTTAATTACAGCACGCTCATAATGTTTGTAATTTTTTATCAAGTAACCTTTTTTAGTGGTCATGAAATATACCGCGCGGAACGTACGCGTACATTCACTATTCTGAATAAATTAAATCTTCACTTTCGTCAAATGTTAGTTTTAATGATTGTACATATTTCAGCACTCTAATTGATGGTGTATGAAAATTAAAAAAAAATGTCACCGTTGTACAAAGTACATTTGTGCTCTACCAGAAACTTTTGTTAGACTCTGTATTACAGCAAAATCTATGTTGTAAGTCGGTAACGTTGAATGTGTTTGTGAATAGCGTTGCACCATTAATGAATCAGTTGCTTTACGGAAAGATGAAGGAAAGAGTTGAAATTTTCGAACTCTTATTAGAATATAAATACGAATAGTTTGTTAAACTTGACGTGTTCTCAACGCAAATATTAAATCTATTCAATGTCGTTTCACTGTAAAGTGTTAGAAAACTTCCATGTGTATATATGTATATATACATATATCATTTCTCTTACTCAGGTTTTCATAATTAGGAGTTGAACGTTCCGTTACAGAAACTATACACATTGTTTTATGTTCGTTAGAGCAAACGGCAGCAGTTTCTTTTCTTCTTACGTTCGTTTCCGTCCCCTTGATTTTCCTGTGCTTTGCGTGCGACTATTGCACGCATTAAGTCAAAGAATACCTGTAATATGATAAACAAGGATCGTCGGTCTTCGATATACGGTTTAATCTACCTACGTAATATGAAATTAATTCACCATTAACATGTTTGATTATTACCTATTCAATTTTAAACATCAGTGTTTGGTGCTAAAACTAAACTTTCTGTTTTTGTTATTCATTCGACTACTATCGATTAATGTAATTTAAAACTATAATTAGTGAAATACTCTTACTTAATGAATAAAACTGGACAAAAACGTGATGTAAAGTATTTGCGTTGTTAGAATAAACATGCATAAGAGCAGGCTGTATTTGCTACATATTTCGCAACAAAAATTATAATATCATTCCAGAAGTTTCATATTCTAAATCGAATATTGAATATCAAAAACAAAAATATATAGATAGTCATTCTGTGCGTTTACAACTTGGAACATTGAAATAAGGTGATACATGCATATACAGTATTTCAGGCATAAGCAAGTGTCAATCTGGCAAGCGATATATAATAAAACTCCTTTTCTTTTATACGTGCCTGTATGACATTCTTGCAGAAGGTTGATACTTCTGGTATAATTGTTACCTGCTAAAGATTATATCCGTACATATTCACTGATATCTCAAAAAAAGAAAAAAAGATGTAAATAAATGAATAAATAAAAGAAATTAAAAGAATACTGTATTTATAGGAATTCTAATTATCGTCCAGTTGTTCATTATAAAGGATTAAAAAACAGTGCTTAAAAAAACGTCAAACCTATAGAATAATGCACATCTTTTTCTTCCTCTTCGCTCGGTCTTTTCCACGACCGTTACTTGCCGATTTGTCTTCGATCTTGCGCGAACTTATTTCACGCATCAAATCGAAAAATACCTGGAAATGTGCAATCGATGCTGTTTCAAAGCTTCAAGGCTCGAAAAAGGTGCTTTACCGATCAATAAAAATATGCAATGTGTACACGTGTACTCGGTGCATGTACAATAGGATCTCACAAAGTGATATTCACGTGAATAAGCTACATAACATATGCACAGAAAAAGAAACAAAATACGTGTAATAAATTGCAAAATTAAGCTGTATAAACATTTATCTCATGCAGTTTCTTTGTGTTCTAAAGCCTATGGCAATAACGAATCAATATAGTAAAGGAAATACCAACGATACGTATATGTTACACACTTTTTATCTTAGATTCGATATTGCGTAACTATCTTGCCTATTAATAAGATACTGTTGTAAAAATGAATTACTGTACCAAATAAAACTGTTTCCTATGGTACATCCCTATCGCTTGTGCTACTTGTAAATATATAAAAATAAAAGGATGCGACAGAGCTTAATTATCCATTACCTTATCCACGTTTTCCTTTGTTTTTGCACTTGTTTCTACATATGGTACACCCCATTGTTGCGCTCTTGCTTGAGCTTCGGCTAGGCTCACCTTCCTTTTCTCTTGTAAATCACTTTTATTTCCCACCAACAGAAATGGAATGTTCTCGTCGTTTTTTACTCTGAGGATCTGTTCTCTGCGCATACATAATTGCATGCTTCACTAGCGTGCATAGACCTTTGCGTACATATACATTGTTCTTGTTTACCTAAACTCTTGAGTAGCCTGAAAACTATCATCTTCTGTAATGGAGAAGACACAAAGGAATCCTTCACCGCTTCGAAAATAATTATCTCGAATTGCAGCATAATCTTCTTGTCCTGCTGTATCTAAAATATCTATTTGTACTTCCTCCGCATCTAATACGACTTTTTTCCTATAGGAATCTGCTTTTGTGGGTTCATAATCCTGTACGAACTGACAGAAACAACCAGAAAAAGATATTAATATTTTCATTGTCATAACTTGTCTACTTCTTTTTTATAATTATTAAATACTCTGTATACCTCATCATACATAAATTGTAATGTAAGAGCAGACTTTCCAACACCTCCACTACCGACCATTATAACTTTATGCATTGCTGGGGTACTGCCTGGTTTCTTTGACATGTTACTAAACTTATCTAAAAAGAAATGATTGGATTGAATTAAATTAAATTAAATGTAACAATTAAATTGAATAAGAAACACGAGTTTACAGTTAAAGGAGAACGAGCATTTGTACAAATGTTTCCCTCAGTTCTTTGAACCATAAATTTTCTTAGAAATTAGCTTTACCGAAGGAAGTTGAGAAAGGCAGGATGTGAAACTACTGTTGTCAGCGTGAGAAATCTAAAAACAAGGTCAGGAATATATATTTACATATATTGTATTGCCATTTATAACTCGGTACAACTCATCTCGTACAAAGAAATACGGTTCATTAATTTCTCATGACATATTACAGTTATCAAAATAACCATTGAATATGATCGATAAATATACATATACATATGTATATAATAAACGATCGTGTATATCTTTACCGATCGCTTTGAAATCCTAATTTTCAGACAAGAAAATTGTATTAAGGAATCATGGAAGTGTCAAAAAGTAGTTGATCAGTCATTTTTCACTAGAAAAACATCGTAACGAGATAATTGACCCTTTCGAAAAGATATTCGAGGGTAGAGAAAGGGTAGTGAAATAATACGTACTATGTACACAAAAGGTTAACACAATACAGTACCGTAATATGAAATTGTCCTTATGGGAAAACTATCGATAGCTACAATCGAAACAACACCGAATAGTTTTCTGACACACAAGGTAATACGTTTGACTTCTCCGCTTTTTGTTGATCCTATGTTACAGTGCACAGCCCGAAATACGAGCGCAAGAATCGTTGAAACGGAACTCGCGGAAACTGTGCATACCGCAACGACGAAGAGAAAGCCAACATCCGTGTCATATTACATTTGTAAACAGTAACAAATAGAATAATAAAAGAACATCTGAACACGTACGAATGACAAGCAATGAAAAAGGCGGTGCCACACGCCCAGTTTCAACAAACAATCTTTTTGATCTCGACGTTCGCTGTATATAAAAATATATTTGCCGAAAGCTTAATCTCTATCGTGAACGATCGACCAATCTGAATGGGATAAATACCTTCGAGAATCGCGTGTACCGAAAACTATGATAGTCTTCCTACAAAGTCAGTCGTCGAGCTTTATGTACTTGGTTGCAACGCGACTGATAGTACCGATAATTAACTACTGCTACACTGCTATGCTACGCTATGCTACAGATACATACAGAGAGATGATACTACGTGCACTCTACCGGCATCTTTCTGTACCGTGATACGTGACACCGGCCCGGCCCGGTACAGTTCGGCCCGACTAGCAATTCTACAGTATTTCCTCCGTAGCGTCGCAATTTACAGACCCCCTGTAACGTTCTTAGTACATATCTACACCGTCCGATTGCGCAACCAATCACGAGATTCTAAGGAGTTGCCAGCCAATCAGAATCAAGGTAAAATAATCTTTTTGCTTTGAAACGTCCCGGTGTGCCTTCGATCTCAAAATCGCGCAATTTTACAGGAAAAATATTGTGCTTTAGAAAACTTAAAGGACAAAGCATGTGCTGCATTGTTTCTGAAAGCTTTAAAAAATTCAGAAAAAAAGAGAGGATACGAGAGTGTTCGTGCCGGGGGTTTTTTCTGTCATCACTTTTATCAGCATAGACAGAGCACACCCAGTTTGGAACAGAACCT
This sequence comes from Lasioglossum leucozonium, assembly GCA_028454225.1. NCBI lineage: Eukaryota > Metazoa > Arthropoda > Insecta > Hymenoptera > Halictidae > Lasioglossum > Lasioglossum leucozonium. The sequence continues at coordinate 4,071,754 of CM052207.1, read as the reverse complement.
GTATCGACTTTGCTAAATATAAGTATAGGTTCTGTTCTATGCTAAACCCGGGCGTGAGCACTCTCACTTCCTCTCTGTTATAATTTCATCGTTTCTCTTTATAGCTGCCACAATGTATTTTGTACATTGAAGCTACTATGTATAAGAATTGTATAAATAAATCTAAGAGCAGGATGGTAATAAATTTTCCATCTACCCAGTATGTGCGTCTAACGCAGCAATCAGATATGACTCTTCGAACCGTAAACTAACGTAATTAAAATTTAGTGTTCTCGGAAAAATAGACCGCGAAGACTATGCTAATCTAATTTCAAGTTTGCACCGAAAATATTGGAATCTGAGAATAGTACAAATTAATTAAAATTTATATAAAAGAAAGTCATACGTTAAATTTATCAGAACAATTATATATGAGCCAAGAATCTACGTTGAGTCCTACTTTGTTCGACGTAGAAATTGAAATGTTTTTGAGATGAAGCGGTAATACGTCTATGTCTAAAATTAGATACTCTTTATAAACATAAAGAAAGGAATGTAAATGTTCCTTATGAAACAGTTAAAACTACAGCTAACATTATTAATTCACTGATACAATATAAATACCACGAACAACATGTTTACTTATATATAGTTTCGATGGAAACTGAACAATACTAAAATTTCTCGTAATTACCGATCCATTTAAAACACTCGAAATAATATATTATTCCAATGAACATATCAAACGATTTAAATTGTTCATTGTGCATACATCTAAATATAGTTTCGACTTTCGTCAATATTCCCTGGTGATTTTTTCAGTATCGTATTTTCTCGATGCATTCGTCGCTTCCTAGTTCCAAGTGCTTTTTATTGGTTGTCGCAATGAACAACACAATGCATATACGCACAATCCTCTGCGTTTCGGATTTTCAGAATATGTTCACCTATCGTACGTTAATGCACGTATATCGAATCACTCCTGAGAAGCACATCGAAAAACGCATGATTTCATTCGAATTGTTATCCTTCGTTTATCCGCGTTTGAAAGCAGAAGGAATTGGTTAGAAAATAATAAAGTGACGTCAAGAAAAGTCGCGTGATCAGCCTCGAGGCTACGGGACTGGTCAGGGGTATCTCACGCGACGACAGTGGTGTTCGCTGAAAAGTGTGGTTCGAATAAACGATTAACTATTCGCAATGTCAACGAAACTCGTACGTTTTGCGTTGTGAATGCCCGAGCTTTGAAATCGAACGAGCCGATACGCATTTCGGGAAGATCGAGGATCGTTCGTGAAATCTCTAAAATTACGGGAAGGAGCCATCCAATGAGAGTTACTGGCGAAAGATTTACTCGCTGCTTGTCTCGTACGTAATAATAATCGGTTCGAGACTCGAGTCGAGACCTGTGTGCATAGCATAGCGTGGCACGTATTAAACTTCGGACTTTTCCGGTGCGCATTGCTCCACACTCCACATACATCGTACATTGTACTTGGCCCTACGCTTACACGCTTACGCTTCTTCGTGAAAGTTCACTGTTCGGATAGTCCACGGAATTAGTGGTATTTACTTCCTTTTCTTTTCGTTTCTCATTACTATTCCCGTTTACCTATTTAAATAGTAATATCGGAGCAACGCGATGACGTTTCGTAAAATGTGCCAACGGTAATATGGAGCTGCAGCGGCAGTGAAATTATCGCGACCAGTTATCATGTGCGATTAATGAACAGAACAGACACGTACTTAGAGTACGTATTTAGTGTACGCTAGGCCTGGCAACACTGAAACTCATCGAGTGTTCGTCTTCTCAGTGAACGGTGGAATAAACGAATTCAAGGAAAACGGCGAGGCGACGACGTTTACGCGATCATAATATGACCGATCCGAAAATCGAGATGCATTACACGCCACCGACTTCAGACACTATTCAAACGAAACCGTTTCCCATTCGAGGTAAGATTTAAATATATTTTTCTAAACACAACGATATACGAAACTTTTTCCCTTTATCTGCCAGCGAGTCTATTCTTCCGAGCAGATATTCCATTGAAATAAAAGCTACTGGAGTACAATTTTGTTTTTTCTTCGTAAACATCTGTTCTTCTAGCCTCGACGCGTTCGATAGTATTACACTAATCGTATTGTCGATACTATTTAGTCACTCGAGGTGACACAGGTTTATATATTTCGTTTTCCCTTCGACGCAGAAGGGAATTAGGACTTTTGATTCTCGAAAAATCGCTGTTCTAACCCTTAGGTCGCTATATCCGTGCCCTCTCGTCCTCCAGGAACATAACCTAAAAAGATGCATTACACCGTGTTATAGTAGATCGTGTACGGTGTGCATATGTATTACCTGGATGCATCCATACATGCACGCGACTGGGTAATACGGAATCAACTAACTGGAACCAGTACGAACAAGTTCTATCCGACCCCATAAAAACCGCCTCTATTCGCGGCCTTGGTCGCGAACGATTGATCCCTCGAATCGATGTTTTTTCCGTCGGTACTCGTATACTCGTCGCGATCGATAGAAACTTACAGATTCTGTTATCGAACGAAAATTTTCGCGAGAACCGTTAGTTTCTGTTCGTGCAGTCAGTTCAATTACTCGTAACGTAGATAATAAAATATACATGTAATACGACCTTACTATATAGCTTTCAGGTATGCCGTTTTAAAAATAATTGCGAGACTTCCCTTCGAAGTATTTCTCTTCGGTACCTATACATAGAAATTCGATCGCAGCAATTCGAAGGGAATTCGTCAGCCTTCCGAGTGGACTGGCAATATATAATAATTGTACCTTGGTCTTTGCTCGATTAATGAAAATAACCGGCAACCGATAAAATTAATCGGGATAGATTGCACCGCGATCAAGAGCGATTTACAGCGTTTACGTGTTAGTAGCGACGGGCATTCGATGCTCTTGTCTCGCAAGCTTTCAAGCAAATCGATCACCGCATGATTTCGAATCGATGCGATGTTTATTCGAAGTAAGAAATTCTTGTAATTCTTGTTCAAGACTTTCAAGAATGTTAAACTTTGTCGATGCGCGTACTCTCCTCTCCGATTTCAATGACCTTGAAGCATGTCGTCAAGGTCACCATTCTGAACAACATTTCCCTTTAATGTTTTTGGCGGTCAGCTTTAGTTTACCAGATGGTCGCAGAAAACCTTACTTGCAAATGATTAGGTCCGGATTAGGTTTGGGTTTCAAGGACTTTCAAGAATTCTAAGCTTCGATTTATGTCGGAAGCGATTCGAAGTGTTTCAGGTCCCATCGTTAGTCACGATGACGCGCGCTCGTGATAGACTTTTCAAAGTACTTTTAAACAGTTCCTGTTATCTGCTGTGGTTTTCGAAATAATCCATTGCCACTCGGCAAACACGTAGCGATGGGGCATGACACACTTCGAATCGCTTCGATTCAATATTTACGACGAATAGTTTGAGTCGCTTCCGACATCATTCGAAACTTGGAATTCTTGAAAGTCTTGAAACCCAAACCTAATCGACGCGCGTTTACGAGTATAATTTTCTGCGACCGTCTTGTAAACTGAAGCTGACCGCCAATAACATTAAATGCAAGTGCTGTTTAGAATGGTGACCTTGACAATAAATTTCAAGGTCACTGATATGGGAAAAGAGATACCACATCGACAAAGTTCACCAGTCTTGAAAGTCTTGAAAATTTTGATTCTTGAACAAGAATTTAAAGAATTTCCGACTTCGAATATACATCGAATCGATTCGATATCATGTGGTGATTGATTTGCTTGAAAACTTGCAAGACAGAGTATCGAATGCCCATCACCAACCGTTGCACAGACACGATGCCGATTTTTTAAAGAATTGAAATGCGTTTGTAGCGTTCACTTTCCGCGAGCCCCGTGAAACACGAAACCCTGATTCGATTATTCTCAAATCCCGAGTTGGTGAAAATAGTCGACCGATCATTAATAGCACTAACTAGAAATTGCGTAAACTTCTTCGGGCAACCGTGACGTTCCGATCTCTCGTAAATCTCACGGATGTCGAGTAAAAGTATCTCGACGCATCTCTCTAATAATGAAACATCACGTTAGGAACTCTTGTTTTTTCGCAAAAAATTTTTCATCCCGCAGGTTATACGTATTTTACATTTATTAATTAGCTATCTTTTGAATTAAAATTTTGCACGTTTATTTATGGCTATGTGGAGTACACGAGTTATTTTTTTCAAGTAGAAATAATCAAACTTACACGAGTTATATTTTTTTGGTAGGGTAACCTTTTGAATTAAAATTTTATTTATTAATTAGCTAAAAACCGACAATTTCATCGAAATTGGTGGTTTATTTTTTTCGCTCGTTTTTTGGCAGCCGTTACGTGGAATTACGTTTCACAGAACTACAAATCTTTCGCTTGACGTTATTCTGCAACCGTTTAATAAAGATTTATTGTTAATTTTAGGTGAACGGGCGAACTTCGTGAACAAACCTCATGTGATCGCTATGGTCGGTCTGCCGGCACGCGGCAAAACGTACATATCGAAGAAATTGTGCAGATACTTGAACTGGATCGGCATCAACACAAAGGTGTTTAATCTGGGGGAGTATAGGCGGCACGCGACCACTGCCTACAAGTGCCATGAATTTTTTCGTCCTGACAACATAAAAGCGATGGCAATACGAACCCAATGCGCGATGGACGCCCTTAAAGATGTCTGTCAATGGCTAGAGAGCGGGGACGGCGAGGTGGCAGTCTTCGATGCCACGAATTCTACCATCGAGAGACGTCAATTGATCCGCGACATCGTTGTCGAGAAGATGGGCTTCAAATTGTTCTTCGTCGAATCTGTCTGCAACGATCCAGAAATCGTTGAACAGAACATCATGGAGGTACACGCTGTCTTCCTTTGGATTCTTTTTATAGCAATGGAAGGCTACCGAAGCTCCCTCGACCTTTGCACAAGATTCGTAAGATTGTACGAAGGTCGCTGTGCTAGGGTAGATCATTCCTCGAGTACAGTTTGTTCGCGATACAACAATATTGATTGTTCCTCTCTCCTGAGGCAAATCAATTTCTATGTACCCGAACGCGCATTGAGAACTAGGACAGGATTTCAAACATCTAAATCCAAATCAACATATGGATTAATAAATCCTTTAAATCGCATCATAACTAAATCTAATACTTTATATCGTAATATTGACTTTTTCAATGGTTCGTTATTATCATTTAAGAAAAAGTTGCTTGCGATTATATGATTATAGGTAATATAATGTATTCCTGTTACTTTCAGCATGTCCATTCCTATGAAACTTTACGCTAAGATTTTCTTTATTCTTTTTGTATTTTTCTTTTTATGCTTATTTACTATTGTAAACACTTGTATAAAAGAACTTCGGTCCGTAAATAATAATAATAATAATAATAATAATAACAACTAATTTTGTCGTCTTGTTCAGGTAAAGGTGAGCAGCCCCGACTACGCAAACATGAACAAAGAAGAAGTGCTAGCCGACTTCACGTTAAGGATCGAGCACTACCAAGAAAAGTACCAGCCGTTAGACGAGAATCACGAGAGCGATCTTTCCTTCATGAAAATTTACAATACCGGCGAGAAGGTGTTGGTCCATAAGCACGAGGGTCACATACAAAGTAGAATAGTTTATTACCTCATGAACATTCACATAGTACCGCGTACAATCTACTTAACCAGGCACGGGGAGAGTGAAATGAATCTTGAAGGTAAGATAGGCGGTGATTCCGAGCTCAGCGAGAGAGGTTGGGAGTACGCCAAGGCTTTGGCTGCCTTTATCACTAGTCAGGATATACAGGTAAGAAGAAACGAGGAAGAGGCAGAAGAGGAGGATCTTCGCGTCGATAAAGGGATCTATAACGTTCGAGATTGTGTCGATTCCAGGGGCTGCGAGTGTGGACAAGCTGGTTAAAGAGGACTATACAGACTGCGAATGACGTGGACGTACCTCAAGAAAGGTGGAAAGCACTCAACGAAATTGATGCGGTAAGTCGAGGAAGTTTTCGAAAATTGAAATCGTCGGGACAGCTTTCCGCAAAGACTACAAAGGGCTATTTCTCCGCAGGGTATATGCGAGGAAATGACTTATGAGGAAATCGCGGGAAAGTATCCGACAGACTTCGCCGCGAGAGATCAGAATAAATTCTCGTATCGCTATCCGAGAGGAGAAAGCTACGAGGATCTGGTTGCGAGGCTGGAACCGGTGATAATGGAGTTGGAACGTCAGGGAAATGTTCTGGTGGTTAGTCATCAAGCAGTTTTGCGGTGTCTACTCGCCTACTTCTTGGACAAAAGCGCGGGTGAGCGATTCTTTGTATTTACTCAATTCGATCGTGTTCGTCTACGAGAAAAAGAAGGAGGGAGAGTAAGACAGAGAGAGAGAGAGAGAGTGTTCGAACTATCTATTGAAAAAGATACGCGTGACCTGAAATACGTTAGCGTCTTACGGAGGAAGCGTAAGCGGGAAACATCGAATAGAATTATGTAACTCTGACCTTCGACGTGTAGAAATGAAATAGAAAGATAGATACGTTCGACACCGAGATGTATGACGTTCGAAGTGTCGTTAATATAATATTGACATCGCAAATTCTGCATGGATCCCTCTCTTCGTCGGCATATGTAAAAAACCGTTAACGAGACCAGAGATCGCGGAGACAGTCTCAAAGAATGATTCACATTGTTTTTCTAATTTATCTCGCGCACGTGTCGTTCGTTGTTGACTGATTATATAATCGTGATTTGTATCTGTTACAGACGAGCTGCCGTACTTACAAGTACCGCTGCACACTATCATTAAATTAACACCTGTCGCTTACGGTTGTAAGGTGGAACACATTCGATTACCCATAGACGCAGTGGACACGCATCGGCCGAAACCAAAGGTAGAAACGATTAGATTTTGAATCATAGTAATCGTTCTTGCGCCCTCCCTTGCCCCTAGACCCATAATTAATTATCCTACGCATAATTTGTTGACCATGGATTAGAAAACTTAAGAAAACAAAGGGAGGCGTGTGTCTTTGCTCGTCACGAGCCTCGCTAATAAACTATAACAAGTCCTTATGTTTCTTGTTTTAATGTTCCCAGAATGCCTGACCCATTAGACTACATTGGGTTCACATTTTTGTGTTTTAATATTACATGTAATAATACCTTAATATATTTCGCTCGCTCACTTTCCGTTCCTTTTCTCGTTTTATTTGCCTCAATAAAATCAAGGTTGCAAATTAAAAAGAAAAAGAAAGAATACATTAGGGTACTGTAGAAACAATGTGAGTCGTCGTGGCATGAACCTATTTACAATATTGTACTGTAATAACGATTAAGACTATCACGGTCCCCGTGTACATATGTAAAAATGGTGGGCGTTCATTTGTTCCAAGTTAGAAACATTCCAGACTGTACGCCTCCGTGGTTAAAGGACGTCGTCGCAATTTACTGTAACGTGTACCCATTGCGGTAAATATTTCTTTATTGTGAGTGTAAAAATCATCGTAGCGAATAAGTACCTGTGTATTGTTATCCATCGTAGAACAAAATTATCCTTGTACTGTGCTGCGATTCGGTACAACATGGTTTTGGAAACTTGTCGTCGAAGCTTGCTTGATAACGCGACCGGGCGTGATTATGTAATTTTTTGTTATTCAACTATTGGAAGTAATGTCCGCGCTTATTGTCCGTCCAACTTAACAACGAAATAATTGCCGAATACTTTCGAGCCAATTATCTGTTTTCCGATCAACATTTAACGCAAGAAAGCTACCGTAATTATTTTGCGTTACATATTCGAATGTGAGGTTGAACAGACAATAGTAGTTGCCTTATGCGTTTACGTGTACCCTCGTGGGACCATAGTGCGAATATCGTATAACCGGTCCATATGAAACTATTTTCAGATTCCAGGATATCTAGAAGAACGATTCCGAGGGAAAGGAGAGTTGCTCCACACGTGATAACGACGGCGTTATAGCACGGCAGAGCTTATTCTTGCGATCGTTCCGAGGTGCTGAAGACGCATTCGTTTGGCAGCTGGCTGCCATTGCACGTTCGACGCATTGCAACGCGCATCCGTTTTACCTTCCAGTCCGGACAATTTAGAGACGAAACATATGTAACACCGATCGACGAAGAATCTTGTATCAATCGTGCGACCGAAAGATACCCTTTTCTTTACTTTTTTCTCTTTTATTTTTTCTCTTGTAATACAGACCGTATGTTAGCAGCAGCGCGCGTGTGCGCTTCATTTTCTACCTTCGAGTTATCTCTGGAAGAGCAGTAATATGTTATCGATTAATCATGGAAAGGTATCGCGAAACTCTGGCGTATGTATAGAGAGTTCGTTGGATATCGTTTCAAAATGGAACGAGAACACGGAATGTCGTAATTTCTTTCAGTGATATTCGACCCGATCCGATTTTTTGGAGTATATCCAAATATGCGGTTCTGTGTAATCTAATCGTTGTTATCGTAAACAACGAATCGATCCCTACAGGTATTTCTGAAAATACGTAGTGGTTGTGTAACCATGTTTCATGCTTTCATAGAAATGTTTTTCTCTTTTTTTTTCTCTTCGATACCATGGTTCCGGCAATTGTCAAATTAACGGGTGTACCGATCACGAAGTAATTGTGAGACGTTAACGTTAACGTGATGCAATGATTACTGTCCTAAGCAAGAAACATACTACAGTAAATCCTTGATCAAAGAGAACGAATGCTGTAGTATCTACGAAAACAGAATACCCCTCCACTGCAGGGCAAAAACTTCTTTATTTTGTATTATTTTTTATGGGACTTTCACCAACTTATTTGTGGCATTTTTCTTATTAAAATGACACTAAACACGATATAATTTTAACTGTATTTATTGGTTTAATCGACAATCTGTACTAAGACGGCAAGGTCGCAAAGAAACAGTAGCACCGCATGATCTAAGAAAAAGCACGGACCCGAGTCTTTCTCTTAGATAAAGGATTTACTGTATATTTGAAAAGTTTTATTGCCTTACGTAATAATCTAGTTGTCGGTACGATGGAATAAGTTTCCATTATGTGTTTGCTCAGACTATCGAGCCGCGTAAAAAATCCTAGGCAATATTTTCAACTGTAATTTATTTCGAGAGAAATGTACATATTTTTTTAATGCCCTTCACGACAGAAACAAATACATTTACTTAAAACTAATACTCTGCATTCTAATTTGCGTAATTTGCTTATCGGCCGAAATACAAACAGCAACTTTACGATTTCAATCGATCAAATTGAAATCATGTTCATAGTTAACGCTACGCTAGAGGTCGCTGCGGTAGAGTTATAACATCGATGTCGGTGTTTATGTTTTGTCGTTAACAATGTTTATGAAATACGCACAATGAAAGACGAAATCAATCAAAATGATGGCTGCAACGAACGAGTTCGGACCTGATTCTGGCGGCAGAGTAAAGGTAAATTTATTCTAACCAACATTTCGTACAGTTATTTTTTTTTCATTAGTCTAACCTATACCCTTGGAAAACATCGAATTAACTATAGGTTTGTATTATAGTAATTCAATATTTGACGTTCAGACGTCTTGAATGTTCATAGTATGATCATATTTTGGATAATAAACCGCCTATTTTTCTAGGGTGTGACGATAGTGAAACCCATAGTATATGGTAATGTAGCTCGTTATTTTGGTAAGAAAAGAGAAGAAGATGGCCATACCCATCAATGGACTGTTTACGTAAAACCATATCACAATGAAGACATGTCGACGTATGTTAAAAAGGTGCATTTCAAGTTGCACGAGAGCTATAATAATCCAAACCGTATTATGACAAAGCCACCTTACGAGCTTACTGAAACTGGCTGGGGGGAATTTGAAATAGTCATTAAAATATACTTTCATGATCCCAACGAACGTCCCGTGAGTACATTTCTAATGATCCCGAAATGTTAATTAAGCGAACACTAGTAGCAATTATTATGCGCTTAATAGGTGACTATATACCATATATTGAAGCTGTTCCAAACAACACCCGAAATACAATTGGGTAAAAAAAGCTTAGTTTCCGAATTCTATGAGGAAGTAGTATTTCAAGATCCAACAGCATTTATGCAGCATTTACTTAATTCAAGCAAACCCATAACTCTAGGTGTCTGGCGTCATAACACGGATTGTATGTATATGTATAAATTATTAATTATTAATATAATAGTATCTATGGGACTTATGATAAAATTTAATGTTATTATCTACACGCAAAAATAATTGTTTATGTGTTCAGTCGAAGCTAAAAAGGACTCTATGATAAAAGCGATCATGGAAGCAAGAAACAAAATAAGATTGGATGTGATAGATCTTAAAGAAAAGTTAACTTTGGCAAAGGAGACAATTGCAAAATTTAAAGATGAAATTTCCAAGATTTCAAAGGCTGGAGGAGGTTTGTCCGTCTCTTAAAATAAGCCACTAAACTATGTGGAATTTTATTATAATGGATAAAATAAGATGTACATAGTCCTATCGCGAAAATGACTAGAAGTTTAATAAAGTTACCGATATTATACTTTTCTATCAATACCTATAATTGTATATGCTAATAAATATATTAAATTTTTGACGAATATTACAGGAATGTGCTGATTAAACTTTACATTTAGTTATAGAATTCCAAAATTATATATAATAAAGTAATATTTGAGAAAACATGTTTCTTTTCAATTGTCTTATAACAGCGATGCAATCTGTTGATTTGAAAATAAATTTGAAAATGGTTTGTAAATTACATTACAGAAAAGTATTTTACCTAGAAGCCTAGAGTATCAACAAATTTTACTTGTCATTTGTCAGTAAAAAATAAGTTTAATCATTTCTAAAAATGCTTCATAAAATTAAAAAACATCTATTACGTAACCCTTTACCAGGGCATGCGCCGTAGAAACTCTGAAATGGTTCCTGAACACTCATTAAGCCACTTTAATAAGCGCTCCACAAACTGATAACTCGTTTTTACGTAAGTAATTTCAAATAATAACTCGTACTAATAACGTATCGTTGTCGAAGCAATTTTCTAGAATATTGAAAAATGTTTTCGTTGTTTGATCATGACCTTGAACTGTCAAATGATGCTCCACACGAAAACTATATAAATAATTATACGGAGGAATCGCGCGGATGATGTAAATTTACGAAACTTTATGGTAAGAAGACCAGTAATGTCAGAAATAGGATCAGTCTTTGCACATTTGTACCGCATGACTCGGTTGAGTGACTCAATATCAGTCAGTTTTCGATAAATATTCGCATAAGACAGTCTTATTTTTCTATATGGGAAATGAGCGCAGAGCCGAGCGCGATCTCCGCCAAACCGTAAGCGTTTTAATTGTTGATTTTTCGTGTCTATCCAATCAATGGTTTCGATCCGTTATAATTGAAGATATTTTTTCGGCGGATATCAAGATATGCTCGGGCCATCGCGTTCAACAGTTATGCAACAGTGAATGCCAGCGTGTCCGACCGGCAGACAATTATCCAAATTGTAATTAGTATCAAGTGTTCGTTACGTTATTCTTTCAGTTCAATAAATCATTGACAATCGGACCAAAAAGTTGAATCAAATTTGATTCTCGTTTTCATATATTGATTCGAGAAACTTTAATAATCAATTTTTCTCATTTCTTTTATTTCACTAGTTTAGGTATCGAGTTTGTAATCGGAGGACTAGCAGCAGTGGGTGCAGGAGTATTTACCAATCCAATCGACGTGGTAAAAGTACGCCTTCAGCTTCAGGGAGAACTAGAGGCACGCAACTCGTACAAGAAAATATACAAGAACACTTTACACGCAGGCTACTTAATAGCCAAACATGAAGGAGCGCTTGCCTTGCAAGCAGGTATCGTACCAGCTCTCTACTTTCAAGTGGTACTCAATGGTATACGTTTAGGTGTATACAACTGGGCAAAAGACCATGAGTTTATTACTAACAAAAAAGGAGACACTGCTATTTTCAGTACACTAATAGTAACTGGAACAGCTGGGAGTATTGGAGCGGTTCTTGGCAGTCCTTTCTACATGGTAATCGATCTGTTTTTATTCCTTACTCTCATAATTTTGTACATAATTGTATCTTGTAGATGTTATACAGGTTCAAAGAATGAAACCATGAAACCATAACTAATTCACAGCCTGTCGATATGTCGATATAAAAGGATACTTTTTCTAAAAGATGTCGATGATCGAGCAGAAACTGAGTAGATCTCGTTGTTTCAGCTTAAAACACAGTTACAATCGCAGTCAGCTCAAATCATAGCTGTTGGTCATCAGCACAATCATGCGGGCACATGGTGCACTTTTAAGTCTTTATGGAAGGAAGGTGGAATCGCTGCTCTATATCGCCGTTGGCATGCTAATATACCACGCCTTTTCGTAGGCTCTGCAACGCAATTAACTACTTTCGGTTTGGCCGCGGATTGGCTGCGATCGATGCAAGTGAGTATCTCGAATACCGCGTAAAGATTGCGAATTTATATCAGAACATTCTTACGTTTTTCTTAGGTACTCGTGAACTACCCCATACTATTAACGTTTACGGCCTCTTTGATCGGTGGTAGTTGCGTTGCGCTTACAATACAACCATTCGATGTATTAGCGACAAGACTGTACAACCAACGTAAGTTACCACTCATTTATGTCAATAAGATTAAATCACTCCAATGATAAAATTGAGGATCGCATGATTGTACTTGTTACATTGGTCGTTTAGGAACCGACGCAGGCGGTAAAGGTGCACTGTACAACGGTCTTCTGGATGCACTCGTTAAAATATTTCGAACAGAAGGAGTGACTGGTTTATACAAAGGAATTTTCCCGACATGGTTGAGAATAGCACCGCATACTGTACTATGTTTAGTATTTTATGAAAAGCTAGATCAATTATACGGTACACTTAGAATTAACGCGAATAAAGCGTGATTAAATAACTATCATGTACAGTCGTTGTAGATACGCGGGAGTAAAAATTGTAGTATTTTCAAGGCAACGTTGATTGTACCGTGAAGCGAGATAGAATAAATTCCAATTTCTTGCATAGGCAGTGCTAGTTTCACAATTAAATAATAATAATAATAATTCATTCCTTATGGCTTAAATAATCAGATTCTCATGGTTTTCAATCTATAACAATAGTTTAAAATGTTCAAAGTAACCGAACATATTAAAATCATAGCTGTTTAGCAGAACAGTATTTGTATTCTAACGTTTAAATAAATGATTACTGACGAAGCATACATGTACAGGCAGATCTAAACTTATTTCTTTACGTTTCCAAAGTTAATGTATTTAATGAATCAAACGGTCGTATAAAATTCAGTCATAATTTGATAGTTTTTGTATACTTATCCTTATCCTTATCCATACATAAAAAGGTGTGGTAGAAAAAATTCTCTGTGCTCCAATTATGTTTGATTTAAAAGATGCGTCTGGAATTTGGTCTCGAGTTAAAGCCTTGACTTATAGATGCCGCAACGTCCATTGTACACTTCCTTCTCGTTTCAGGTAGATATATCCTGGCAATGCAAAAAGCATTTATATTACGTTACATTAGATACGCATCATTTCTTGATGAGTAAACTTATATTTATTTGATTAGTTACCTAACAATTTGCCCCAAGATTAAAAGAAATCCAACAAATATTAGAAAAGTGTATGGCCCTATAATAGCTTCGACTGTTGGGAACATCATTCCTACTAAGAAATTTCCACCCCAGTTAAAGACACTTCCAAGCGCCATTGCTATCGGTCTTGGACCTACATCGAATAATTCAGATCCAATAAAATATGGTATTGGACCAAGACCAATCCCATAGAAAACCACGTAAGTCAGCACGGCTGCCGTACATACAGATGGCATAAAAGATGCTGCGTGCTGTAGAAACACAAAAAAATTTGATTCGTACATAGATAACATTCAATTAAATTCTACCACTTTGATTACTGTCACTTACAATTAACCGTATAGATACGCATAAAACTATTAAACATCCGAGACACAAGTAGATACTGGAGAGCAGAACGCCTCTTCTGTTCAAAGACGACATCACCGGTACCGATATGAGAGCCATCGCGATATTAGCTACTCCAGTTCCAAGAGTAGCAAACTCCGCTCCAGTTTCACCGAGTCCAGCATCCAAAAATATCGAATTTGAATAGTAGAAGACAACATTTATACCACTCATTTGTTGTCCAAATTGTATTAAACAAACTAAAAATAATGGAAGCGTTAGAGATGGATCCTTCAATAAGCGTTTTATGGTCCAAGGTTCAGCTGTTGTCTTCATTTCTATTTCTTTTTGTAATTTGGCAATTTCTGCTTGTAAAAGCATTACGTCCATATTACGTAGTCTACTCAGCTCTAGAACATATTGAAACGGCAGGTAGAACTAATATTACAATATAATCTATTACTACAAAATACTGATAGATACTAGATACCGACCATCTAAGGCTTTTTGCTTCTGCTCTTTGATTATGAATAAATACTTTGGACTTTCAGGTAATATAATACACGTGAGTATTAATGCGAGCACGCAAAGCGGAACAAACGCTGCCAGCATATAATGCCAAGAGTCTTCAGTACCCAGGACAGTCTTGAGTCCAGCAAGTTGTCCTAGAAATACTCCACACGTGATTCCTAATTGGCATATTACTCCCACAGCACCGCCTAATCTGAGGGGTGCTATTTCTGCCATATACATTGGTACTATGCTCGTAGCAAAACCTCCAGAAAGACCTAAACGATACGTACTCTTAATATATATATATATTTAACAGGGATCATTAGACAGAATATTTTAAAACCTACCCACAAATAATCGGCCTGCTAAGAGGAGCTCGATCGAATTTAATTTACGTATTAACAAAAACATTAAAGCTCCTACAATACCAAATATGTTCCCAACGCATAAAGTTCTCTTTCTTCCATATTTGTCAGCTGACCAACTGGCAAGAAAGGAACCAGTTACACCACCGATAAGAAAAATAGAAACAACGGTGGACCAAATTATTTTCAGACTACTGTTTGAAATATCCACGTCATATCTCTCTTTAACGCTTTCATTGCAAAATTGTTCTATTAACTGGAATTTTTATATATGGTTTGTTAATGTCATGCATTAGATCACTGTATTACATTACAGTAAATTTCCCAGGTAAAAATGAATATTTAAATTTTTATTGGTTGTCGTAAGGATACTAACACTCGCTGCATTGTTTACCACCCCTATATTAAATCCTGCTGGCACCGCCGATCCCAAGCAACACGTAACGCCAGCCAATGTCAATACCGTGGTCCAACCACCAGATTCCTAAGTAAAATTCAAATTTAAAATATATGTCTTGATGAAAAAATTACTGATTAGCTGTTTGACGCACATAAAATGGTACATTAACTGATAATAGAAGATTGCACCTCTGTTCGTACAAATGAAAGATAGTAAAATGTTTTCAAATGCAATCAGAATATGAAAATATTCTCATCCTTAAAACCAGAGATATGTTGTTTCCTAATTCGTGTTTACCAAAGAATGTACGTATGTAATCATATTCGTTTAGCGAATATGTAAATATATGGTCCGATAACATGGTAAGATAACAACAGCTAATGTTAATGCTTAATCGACATTGACACAGCAATAATATTTTCATGCGTAGTAAATATTCAATCGATAATGTTTAAATTATCCTTATTGAAAATGCAACGATTGGCATCAAGAATTGTATTACGTGTAATTCAATCGTCGATTAAATTCCTTATAATTAGACATCGACAGAACTCGCCGAATAATCAAACAATTGAATAATCGGCAAACAGACCGGTGCATGCTTCTGACTATGTAGAAGTTAAATTATCCTTAAAGACGCTTACCGATCTTTTATTTTGATCCTCCGAGATGGGTTGTTGCTGATGTTCAGCGTCCGTGAAAACGGCTGCATGGCTATCTGTAATTGCATTATATGGGAACAATTACATTTCGACGTTAATCCAGGTAACAAAGGTCGTTATTCTTTAGTTCTACATAAATAGAGGTATCGAAATATACACCGGAATCTGCTCTACACGAAACAACATCCTCCTGAAGGTGTTCAGTAGTACAATTCACAAATATTTATATCCTCTCTGTTAATGAATGAATGCCCTCTTCGTATTTAGAAAAACTGTCGCACTCGACCAACGTCGCGATAAAGCCACGATACTTTTACTGCACAGAACAGGATGTAAACAACGGATAAAAAAAATTTTTGATAAATATTACCTAACGTCATGCTTCGTACAACACGTGTTGCTGACACGACGACGTCAGACTCAGACGGATAAACACGACGACATTAGCATTAGAAGAAAGCGTATCATACACATGTATAAATACATCCTTCATACATACATTGCGTATCGTATACGATGTATACGTAAGTATATATGTAGAAGTATATATAATATGTGAAAGTACTAAATAAGTACAGAGTGTACGCGCGTATACGTAAGTATATATGTAGAAGTATATACAATATGTGAAAGTACTAAATAAGTACAGAGTGTACGCGCGTATACGTATCTTTGCTACGAGGGTAAGGTAGGTCTGGGTTACCTGTGATTGGCTTTAGGCTTTAGGTTACCTTCAAGTTACTGTCGGATGATGTAACCAAATTTATATAAGCATCTTTGAAAGAAAAAAATAATCGCGGAACAAGACCGCACAAATATATTAAATTTAATCGGCTGTTCCTAGAAACATAAATGATGTGCCTACGGTAACCAGCAAATGAGTAATTTTCTACGTATACAACAGGATTTTGAATCGCTTATGGAACGAAATGAGTAAACGTTGACACACAGTTGACTCTCAGGAATGCAACTTTGTGCAGAATTTAGTTTCGCTGGAAAACGATACATTTAAAATTGTTACGAACAAATATATTGTTAAATAAATAAATAAATAAATTGTTAATGTACCTATGTACTTGTATACCATTAACAATTTATTTATTAATATATATATATGTAAAATAATAATATAAATATATATATATATATATATATATTAACAAGTACATAGGTACATTAACAATTTATTTATTTATTTATTTAACAATATATTTGTTCGTAACAATTGAAAATGTATCGTTTTATATATGTTTACAGGGTGTCCTGTTTAAGTGAGTATATATACGTTGACAATTTATTTATGCGTAATTTCCGTGAATAAAATTAATCTCGAGATGACCTTGAGCCGCAGTCGGATGTGTGACAACACTTCCGTCAAAAATAGTTAACATTTACAATGAAGTAAATCGATATCTGAAGAGAGAGGAAACATTCGAAATTACATATTCGTATCTTTCGTTATCGATTGCTTGTCGCATTCGTCGTGGAATGTCTGATTAATTATTATCAATCCATTTAGTAGCTTAGCGCCGGTGTATCTTTATCTTTAGAGGTATTTTTCGAAGGTGCTTGGATAACTAGATTTTCAAGCCACTAAAAGGATTAATGTAGAATTCGATTGTTGTTGCGGATAAACATTGAAACCGATGGAAAATACAATATCTGCGGTCGCTCGCGTTCACACGTGATGTAGAACCGAACGGTTCATGGATGAATGAAATGTAATTGCGGACACGTGAGCGCGTGTTGGTGCCGCGCGGATTAAATTAAACGATTGGAAATAGCCGCCACACATATTTGGAAAGATTAACGATACAACGCTGACCTATTGTTTTAATGAGAAATTTAGTTGTCCGTTTGTCGCGTCGCTTAACGTGCAACTCGGTATACGTGTACAGGATGTCCCAAAAATGTTGTACTTCCTTGAAAGAGGTGATTCCCGAAGTCAATTGAAGTAACTTTTTTCTTTGCGAAAATATTCTCCGCAGCTTCGTTAAGGAGTTATTAACAAAAAAAACACTGACCAATCAGAGCGCAGGTATAGCGAACGGAGTCCTCTGTAGCCGCGCTCTGATTGGCCCGTGTTTATCGTTAATAATTCCTTAACGAAGCCGATGTGGAAATTTTCGCTAAGGAAAAAGTTACTTCAGATGACTTTGGGAATCATCCCTTTCAAGAAACATTTTTAGATCACCCTGTATATGCATTAGGCCGTTCGGAAAATAATTTCATTCAAGCAAAGTCAGATAGCACAATTTTTTGCCCATAAAAAACAGAAATTCTACGAGCACGGGATCTTTAAGTTGCCTGAAACATCGCAAAAGATCGTAGAAAAAAATGTTACAAAACTTATTCTAAATAGTAAAAAATTCGCTTTCATTTTCCATTGAGGAAACGAAATGACTTTCCGAACAACCTAATATATTGCATACGATACCGTATTGCATACGATTATGCTAAATCGGAATGCGTCAGTTTTAACTTTGAAACAACGATGCGTAACAACGAATCGTATAAATGTTACGTATGTTCGATAGGATATCCGAGGCCATGAATGGTAAATTAATTGGGTGCAGACGTTCGCACCGGATCGCTAGAGACACGCTATTACACAGGTATTCTTCGTGAAGGTTGAATCGAGCACCGCGTCTTTCGTTTTCAAATAACGTTTAAAAATCCTCGTTCGCGTTACGTACCTTCGTACTCGAGCATGGCCACTCATTTACCGATGCGAGGATGCGCGTGTCGCAATCTATGGAAAGAAACAGATTTTCGAATTAGCGGGGATCGCTCGCGGAAACTTTTCGTTTCCGTGCCGTTCGATATCGGAACGATCGATTTACGATCGAGATCGTTATCGAAACTCGTCGACGTCGAGTCGAGGTACCACTGAATTATTCAAAATAATCGATCGATAAATCTCGAGTTCTCGTTTATTTGAAAATTCCATGACGGTCAACGACCGTAGATGGTCGACGTCGCGGCGCGACACCGGCGGTGTAATTGCACAAGACTGTTTTCTCACTGGCGCGAAGATTCAGCATTAACAAAAACGTTTTTTCAGCAATTCTGTTTCTGTAATTCTACCTTCGAAGATATATACGAATATTGCGAATACAACGGTTACCTCGTACACGTGTCCCTCTTATCTTCTTCATTCGTTCTCATGTCACCGAGATACTTACCGTTTACTCGAATCGGATGCGTCAAGCACACTTGCCGAGGTAGACGACCACCGCTGATCGCTTCGCCGCGTCGCACAGCTGACGGCCGACTAACTAGTTACTCGCGTAGACCGGTAACTAGACCGATAGATCGCAGACGGTAGGACTATAAACCGTAAAGCCGTAAACCGCGAAGCCGTAAGCCGAACGCCGCGAATCGCGCGACTCATTGCATACAGTCATTACCCTCTCCCTTTCACCTTGCCTCGGTGTCGCGGATAAACACCGCATACCTCATACTGCGTTGCCTTTCCCCACCCCAAGGGGCTCGGCGTCGCATGTATCTCGTTCGCTCCGGCCAATTAATTCTAACCTTGACTGACTACTCTCCCAGGAAGTTTCTGCGGAACAGATAAACTTCGTACACAGAGCCGCGTTATTAGAAAACCGATTATTTTTGCTTTTTTCTTTATTCGCCAGATAATGGCGCAATCTTACTTGACCGTGACATTCGTCTTACTATAAATCAGATTGCGTGTGCGCGTATCCCGCGTGTGAAAGGAGACGAGCTGCTGGATGCGCGCGTTGTCCAGATTACGAGCCATATTTTGAATGGTAACGGTAGCGACGAGACCGATGTCGAGTGGATAGTTGCGATACCAATCCGCAAGTTGCGATACCGTATCGGACAGGTATCAAATGTAAAGTATCAAGAACATTGATGGATGCGAGTTTACGCGTTTATCATTAAAAGGAACAGCCTTGTCTTTTCGTCGCATCTTATTGTATTTTGGTGTACACACCGACACGAGAGACGATCTCTCGAGATCAACCGACAATGCCCCTTTTGCGTGGACGCAAAAAGGAAAAGAATTCGAAAATACATAGAGATAAAAAGACGCATGCGTCGCAAGAAAAACGCTTTCTCGCGTAGGCGCAGCCTGTCAAATAATGTCTACATCCGTTAAGAGTGGGCGGGTACTCGGGACTCGGGAGAAAACACCCGACCAGAGCTCGAAATTTTCGGGACCCCACCATCCCTAATGTCCATGTCTACACGTTTCATGCGCTATCCGTTTTTCTCTGTTTCTCCTTTTCAGACGAGCTCGAGGCATCGATTCGCGTAATTGGCAACTGCAACGCGGTGAAACGAAGCGTATTGTACAATACAATATTTTTATCTCGCGATTCGACAGCAGCGGTCCGTTACGTCAGACCACGTGCAGGAGCACATTCGCAACAGCGAAGAACAAAAGTCGTCGGAATAAATTTACACGTCCGCGTTGCGTATCGATCTCGAGACCGAGATCGTGAATCTTTCCGCTCGTTTTTTTTTCTCGTGAAACTCGCAGACCAAGATTTATCACGGTTTTCTCGTACGCACGATCCTTTCATTCGATCGAGTTCCTGCCGGAAAAAAAATATTGGAGCTTATTTTGAAATAAATTGACGACGTTGCTCGTGGGCGAATGATTCGGTGCGATTCGACCGCCGTGCTGTTACGCGATCAACGGGATTTAGATACAAGCGCTGAAGCACTCGCTCGGGGAACAAAGACTCGTTTCATCGTTGTCACTCGTTTCTCGAGTATCGCGAGATTAGCCAAGTAATTGTATTTTATAGAGATTCGGGAATGTAAAATGTTAAGCGAGCCGAATGAAACCAAGTACTGTGTTCGCCGAGGAATTCGACTTTCGGATGAGATATCGAGACTCGTTGAGCTTATCGAAACGTCGCGTCGCGTCGGTTCCACGTTCGAGGTTCACGATCGAGACCCGTAAAAGTGGAACGCGCAATGTCAACGAGATCTTGGTCCTCTGATCTCCAGGCTGAGCGTCGTCAGCATCCGATTACTTGCTCGACGATCCAGTAATCCAGTTCGCCTTTTTCTCATTCTCGGATTTTCGGGCATCGATCGTCCGCGTCCGGAGAAACTCGTTCGTCTGCGAATCGAAGCGCGGACGTTAGTACCAGGCCCTTTGCTGGTGCCTCGCTCGCAGCTTGCAAGCGCAAGACTCGTGCGTTGCGTCAAGATAGGTCGCAAGATAGACGAAGAATTATTGAAAATGTTGATTGTTTTTGTAATTACTGTTTTGTTGGCACAAAAAAGTAATACGACATAAAAGAACTGTCCAGATCTACAGATTTCGTTTAACATATCTTTCGACGCGGTAAATATTTTAGAAGATATTCGAGAAAAACGATTTTATGAGCATTAAATTAATTATTTCAATGTTTAACAGCCACGGGGCTCCCTGTCCGGTTATCCGATCGAGCTGAAACTTTGCACAGATTTGTTTTTAATTATTTGGAACAATCCTGGCGGGTGCCAAAAGTCGAAAATAAGAGCCATCCTAATGTACATGCACGCATTATACTAGCCACAATAAATATACTATCAAATGAAAAGTAGCCGAGGACTTGCCTGCCGCTGAGTTTCCATCGATCGCGAGCACTTGGCGTTCTCCGGCCAGTCGCATCGGTCCTCGTTCCAGTAGAGTCCCGGGGGACACGTGTGCTCGGTCAGTCTACCGAAATTGCATAAATAATATTTGTTGCAGTCTTTGTTGTGCGGTACGAACATCCTGTTGTGACAATCGTCGGGCGGCGAGATCGCTGGACGGTCGCCCGCCTCGATATCCACGACGTCGTCGATGTCTACGGTGGTGGTCGACAAGGTGCTCGTCGAGGAGGGCAGATGAGCTGGCTGGGACGGCGTTGTCGGCTCCCATCCCCAGTCGGGCCGCTCGGAAGTCGTCGACTCCGCGACGGACTCGCCCGCGTCGATCGTCATCGAGTCTAATTGTGAAACGCGCAACGTGTCTATTTATAGCGGATCGCATCGACGAATCGATCGCAGATTCGATCGCGGACAATCGCGTATCGGCCGCTTACCAGACGCGATCGGACACAACGGTCCGCTCGGGTAGTTTCTCAGTACTCGGTTCATGGTCCGAAGAAGGGGGCTCGGCTCGCAGCCGCATCGATTCTTGAAGTCGTCCAGATCGAGAGCCCAGATCATGCCGCCGGCCAGACCTAGATCTCGTATGAACTCCGATTTGAGCTTGATTTGTCTGGCGTCGTCGAAGCTGACCCACTGATCGCCTTTGTACGCGTACGGGCCGATGCGTCTCTCCTTGTCCTCCACCACGGTCCAGCCTTTCGTCAGTGTTCTCTCGCAAATCTAAAACGAATCTCGATCATGATCTGCTCTCTGCTCTAGACTCTTTGTTACCAGCGTGCCGCTTGTTTCGTCCATCAAACACGTCGAAATACATGTAATAATTACTTCGTAATAGGATAAGAATCCTCTGGCTCTGGTGGCTTCGCCAGCCTCGCCTCCTCCGTAGGTCGGAGCGTTCAGCCCCCTGTGACTTCTTTCCGCCAAGGAGAACGATTGCCCGTACAAGGGCGCGCCCATCACGAGCTTCTTCGCGGGCGCACCCTTTTCCATCCAGTAGCGAATCGAGAAGTTCTGAAAGTTAAGAACGATTTCGAGACGTTCACGCGATAAATCGAACACGATCGTTCGATCTGATATTCGTAGTATAGACACGATCAGAGATGCGTACCGCGTTAAAGGTCGGCTCCCAGTCGTTGGGCATCTGGTACAGAGGCGCCACGTGACCGGTTTTTTTGTCCCATTGGCCGTGATAGTCGTAGGTCATCACGGAGATCCAGTCCAAATATTTGGCCAAGGTGGGCACGTCGTAGCCTTCGTCGATAACGCGTTTGCTCGGCGAAACTGCCGCTGATAGCAGCAATCCTTTCGGTTGAAAAGCCTCGCTCAGCTCCCTCACCAAGCTCGCGAATGCTTCTTTGTCCGAGGCCGGACCCTTTTTGCAGTCCACCTTGAAAATAGTTGTATTTCAGTTTCACCATAGCATGCGCGGCAACTGTTAGATACATTTCTCTACGTATTTAGTTGTATTTACCTGCCAGCACACCGGGTACTCCCAGTCCAAGTCCAATCCCTCGAACTCGTACTTCTCGATAAACGCTATAACGTTCTCTATGAACCGACGCCTGGCGGACGGTGAATTCGACAGACGGCTGTACTTGTCGCCGGCGGAGTCGTTCCATCCGCCGATAGCCATCAGCACTTTGATCCCTTTGGCCTTTAACGCCGCGATCCTCTCGTAGAACTTGTTGTCTATGTCGGCCCATGGATCGTGCGATTTGATCGTCAGCTGCGATCCGTCGAGCACGGCGAAACCGTACAGTACGTGGGTGCAGAGGTCGGTGTCGACGTCTTCTGGCAAGAATTTCCCGCCCTCCTGACGATACCAGGCCCAATTCGTGAAGTAGCAGATCACTTTGAACTCGTCGTTGGCAAGATGGTCCCGCGACGTCGAGGATGGCACCGCCGTGGTTTCTGGAACGACCGTCGACGTCGTGGACGGTGGTGGTCGAGGGTCCAAGTCCGCCTCATTTATCGGCGGTCTTTCGGGCTCGTCCTCCGTCTCGGGAGCCGCGGCCAACACCCTCTGAAGAGCGTGCATCAGCGGATGAGGCCCTTCCCCGCAACGCCCCCGGAAATCGTCCAGGTCCAATGCCCAGATCATACCACCTGCTAACCCCATTTCTCTGACGAACCGAGCCTTTCGCGCTATCATGTCTGCGTCGTCGAAGCCCACCCATTGATTGCCCTTGTAGGCGTACGGGCCCATTCTGTGCTCCGGGTCCTCGACAACGGTCCATCCGTGGTTGCGCACCCTGTCGCAGATCTCGTAGTACGCCAGGAACCCGGCCGCTTTCGTGAACTCTCCTGCCTGACCCGCGCTGCCGGGAACGTTCAGTCCTGTTCCAGCGGACGGATCGTTGATCGAGAACGTCTGCCCGTACAACGGCATACCTGAAACGGAATAGATTCTACATCGATGCTTGTTCGTCGGTGTTTTCTATGCTCGGAATTCAAAACGATCCTCGAGACGATCGCAATCAACGTGAATTCGATATACATAGATTGCTATGTATACTATCGATGTATACGTATGTAGGTACTCTCCGTGCCTCGCAAGAAATCTCGCGGGACGACGCAGAGGCAAAGGGAGTCCTCGCTCGCACTCAATGGTAAGGTTTCGACGTCACACACTTTAGCCAATAATTCGGCTAGAACCAAAAGTTCGTGTGGAAAGACCCAATCGGACGGCTCACAGCCGTATTCCTGCCAGAGAAGTTCTTGCGATGCACGGAAAGTACAAACTGTTTCAACGATTAAACTGGAAGACGGGTGCAACGCACCCATCACGATGCTGCGACGCGGCGCGCCCTTCGAAATCCAGTAGTTGATCGAGTAGTTCGCGTTGAAGTAATAGTAATCGTCCTCCGGGTGATAGTAGAGCGGGGCCACATGGCCGGTCTTCTTGTCCCATTGCCCGTGGAAATCGTAAGTCATCACCGCGATCCAGTCCAAGTACTTGGCCAGCGCTGGCACGTCGTAGCCTTCGTCGATCACCTTTTTGCTCGGCGAAACGGCAGCCGAGAGCAGCAAGCCCTTCGGCTTCAGCTCGCTGCTCAGCTCCATCAGCAGATCCGCGAATCCTTGTTTATCGGAGGCCGGGCCCTTGTTACAGTCGACCTGCGAGAAGAATCGTTATCGAGTGTCGCCACCGACTTTGAATATCCGAATACTGGATCTTTCGTCGGAAGACGAAGCGAAACGAAACGAGACGAAACACGCTTTCGAGTTCGCTTCGTTCGATTCGATCGCGTTTTACTGACTTGCCAGCAGACAGGGTACTCCCAGTCCAAATCCAGTCCGTCGAAGTCGTACTTTTCGAGGAACTGGACTGCGTGCGCGATGAACTTTTTCCTGGCAGCGGGATTGTTCACCAGACGACTGTACTTGTCACCGGCTGAGTCGTTCCATCCGCCGAGCGCCAGCAACACCTTCAGACCTCGCTTCTTGTAGGCGACCACTCGCTCGTAGAAACCTGTTCGGGCCGAGTAGACACAGGTTGCGAATTGCGAGTTGGCTCCGGGTAGATACAGTTTGGCGGGAACGAGACAGGGTACGTACGGTTGTCGTAGTCGGCCCAGGAGTCGTGGGCTTTCACGGTCAGCTCCGAATAGTCGAGCACGGCGAATCCGTAGACGATGTGCGTGCACAGAGTGTGGTCGATGTTCTCGGGAAGGTAGCGGCCGATGCCTCTCCTGTACCAGGCCCAGTTGGTGAAGTAGCAGACGATCTGTCGAACACGATGTCAGGAAAATGATTGTTGCCGTGAAAGTCACGAGTCTAGGGACTACAGAGAACAGATACTATCGAACTTTACTTTGTAGTGTCCTGAGAGCGGAGAGACTTTCTCGGGATCCACGGTCGCCGAGGATACGGTGGTCGTGGGCTGGACGGTGGTGCTGTGCTCCCAGGGTTTCGCGGTGCTGGAGGGGCTCGGTCCATCCACCGAACCTTCGTTCGACGCCGCGGGACCTTCTACCTCCACCGACTCGTCGTCCTGGCAGTTGGCTCGGGCCGGCCAGTCGCATATTCGAGTGATCTTGTTGAAGTGCAGTCCCGGAGCACACTGGAAGGTCTCGTGGCGTCCCCATAAGCAGGCTCGATAGCTCTCGCAGTCTCCAGGCACGCCGGTGTAGCTGCCCGAGACGCACGGCTAAACCAAACGAGAAAACGGTCGGTCATTTGCGCGCCAATGAACAACCTGCCGTGCGGAATTGGCAAGGAGAAAACGGAGAATGGGAACGGTTGCTCACGCTCGATTTAGCATTGGCAGACGCCACCAGCGCGCCGCTTTTCGCTGGCTTCTCGACGCAAGGGCTCTTGAACGCCCAGTCGCACATGCTCCTCTTCTCGTTCCAGTTCAGGCCCGGGCCGCACTGCTGCGAGATCAGATCCCCATTCACGCAGACCAAGAAGCTCGTGCAGGAATTCGGATAAGGGTAATACTGGCCGTGCTCGCACCTCCTCTCCGGGATCCCATTGGGAATCTCAGCGACGACCGGCTTCCGCGTCGTGGTCCGCTGAGTGCTGGTCGTTCTCGACGTCGACCAATAAGACGTCGTCGGTCTCTGCGTGCTTCTCGTCGGGGCGATAGTGGAGGTGGCGATGCTAACGGTAGCAGACAACGACGGTTTCCGGGTCGGCGAATCTGCGAAAAAGACGGATCATGATACGAACAAAATATTTTCATTTCCATCGTATAAACATGATACAGTACTTCTAACCAGCGGACGAGACAGTTTGTACAGCTCAGAGGAGCCAGACCCTATCCATATCAAAAGAAAAACGGCACCGAGGAAACGTCGACGGGACGATATCATCTTCGGAGCGGACAGTGTGTCGCGTCGAGTGAAATTGTTGACTGATTTACAGAAGTGAAGATGCTAACGCGATGCGTCTAGATTGCCTGGAGGCGGACGCTGTTACAACATCGGTGGAAAAATGTGCGTAGTAACACAGTAAACAGGTTTGGGATAGGCGCTATCGACGACAAATATTCGTCGACAAATGTTCGTCGACTTTCTCAGACCTAAATGCGTCGGGCACTTGATTTTTCTACGCGCCAGCTAGTTATCTTTTAATCGAAATCGACCTAATTTGCCCAGCGCGCGGTAATCGATCGATTATCAATTACGAAACCACCGGGCAACGAATCGCTCAAGGACAGGCTTTTACCGGTTGCCGATTGACATTTCGCCGCAGCAGGCCAGTCGCAGATTCCTCGGCCTGCGTCCCAATGCAAACCGGGCGCGCATTGTTCGCGCCTCAGCTCGCCGAGGACGCATCTGAAATAGTTGCCGCAGTTTGCCGGATCCGCGGAGTAGTCCCCAGTATTGCACGGCGCGGACGACCCAGGCGTGGAGGACCCCCACGGCTTCTCCGTAGCCTCCGTAATTTGTACGGTCGTCTGCTCGCTGGACGGTCTGCGAACATTTATCGTTACCGTACTCCTCCTCGAGAAGAAAAGTTTGCTAGAAACGCCGAGCACCGTACTTGATTGTAGTCGAGGTCGAGGTTGACGTCGCGGTCCAAGGTGTCCAGGTCCAAGACGTGCTGCTCCGAGTCGTGGATTCCGGCTTTTCGCTCGGTTTTGGAGACCAGCTCGGCCAAGTTGTGGCCTGGGTGGTGGAGCTCGATCCTGGAGACCAAGACGGCCACGTGGTGGAGGTCGTCGGCTTCGCCATGGGCACGGTGGGTCGAGGAGTGTCCTCCACAGCGTCGCTATGAGTGGTCAGAGTGGGTGGTTGAGGGGTGACCGGCTCGGCCGGTCGTTGACAGTCCTTCGTCAGCTTGGTCTTCAGACGACCTACGAGACCGAGAACGAAACCGAATGAAGAGTGTTCTCATAGGACATGGGAAAAGTCCAAGATCAAATGAAACTACCTAATGCTCGATTGATGGTTCTGAGAAGATGGTACGGCTCCGAACAGCAACGATTCGAGAAATCGTCGAGATCCACGGTCCACAGGCTGGCGCCTCCGTAGCCGTTTTGCAAGATGTGCTGTCCCTTCGCGAACACGCTCTCCTGGTCCTCGTAGCCGACCCATTGGTCCTTGTGATGGGCGCTCGGGCCTGGCCCGTGTTTCCAATCTTTGTTATTTAGTCTGTCGCAAATCTCGTAATAGGCCAGTATGCCGGGCTGCCTGGTGAACTCTCCCGAGGCTCCGGGTCCGGTGGCGGGATCGCCAACGCCGAACAAGCTCTCGCTGGACAGCCGATAAGCTTGACCGTAAAGCGGTACGCCCATTAACAGCTTCGATTTGTCCGCACCTAGACCGACCAGGTACTCCATCGTGGTATTCTAGAAATGAAATGGCGCAGAATTCCAACGTCGATCAAATAATCCCCAAAGAATTAAGCTAGTTGATAAGCTGCGCAGGATCAAGTTCTTTCTACCATTAAAAGCGGACATGTTCTTCGCAAAACCAAATGTAAAAGCATGTACATATATTTTCCAGTTCTTAAACGACTGCAAACTTCACCTCTAGCGCTAACCATGACTGTAATTTTCAATATTTTGTAAAACCAATGTATGCTTGTATAAGCCGAAATAAACCTCTATCAGGTTTCAGTGGCTAAATAAAAAAAAAAAAAAATTCCAACGTCGAACTCGAGTCAAGTCGCGTCGCGTCGTCTCTGGGTAGGTAAGCGAGGACAACTTACGACGTTGTAGAATGGATTGGTGTCGCCTGGAGCACCGAACAGAGGCGACAAGTGTCCCGTTCTCGACTCCCAGGCCCCGTGGTAGTCGTAGCTCATCACCGACACGAAGTCCACGTTGTCCGAGATCTCCTGCACCTCGTACGATCTATCGATCACCTCTTTGTAACCGGACAGAGCGACGGCTAACGCGAGCCTAGGCTGTTGCCGATCGAATTCCTCCTTCAATTCCCGGATAAGCTTGGTGAAGTTCGGCTTGTCGGTGTCGGGACCCTTCCTGCAGTCGCTCTGCCAGCATTTCGGGTAGTTCCATTCGAACGAGAGGCCGTCGAAGTTGTGCTTGTGCAGATAGTTGACGGTCGCGACGACGAACTTGCGACGGCTGGCCAGGCTGTTGATCATGCGAGAGTATTTGTCGCCGGCGCTGTCTGTCCACCCTCCGACGGCCAGCAACACCCTCGGTCCATCGATCTTGGTTATTCGCTCGTACAAGTCTACGAATGTTTGCGATAATCTCGATCGGATTGTCCAGTTTCGCGAGAACAACGTGGATAAAATCATCGTCAACGGTATCGCTTACTGTGTTCTACGTCTGCCCAGGGATCGAACGGCTGCAGCAGCAACGTCTCCGGATTCAGGCCAGCGAAAGCGTAGACCACGTCGGTGCAGAGCCGCGGGTCCAGACGTTCAGGGACGAATTGCCCTTCCCCTTTGCGGTACAGGGACCAAGAGGTCACGTAGCAAACCACCCGCGGTCCTTTCGTCATCGAGATCTCCAAGTGTTGCGGCTGCGTTTCCCTCAGGTCCGTTCCGGCGGTCTGATCTTGGACGCGATGCTCCTTACCGGGTGTACAAACATCCGACGTTGCTCTCACGCAGCGACCCCCTTTAGGATCGAAGAATCTTCCGAATCCGCAGCTACCGTGATACCGAATGCCTGTATCGCGTCGCATAGAGAAAATGGCAAAATGTCAAATCATTTTAATATTCATTTCTAATTATTATCTAGCTTTTGAAAAGTGGTAGCTGATAGACGGTTCTGGTTACCGTTATGACAGGAGTAATATCCGGAACAGTTTTCAGGATCGCTGGCAAGGCCGTCCCGTGCACATTCGTTGGACAACTGCGTTTCGTCGTAAAATCCGATCGACTCGGATGCGGCGTTCAATATAGGCCAAGGTTCCCCACAGATACCCTGGTAAAAGGCAAAGAACCCTTCGGTTATCGCGCGAAGAATTTTCTATAGTAGGTAGGCATGCGCGTCGCAGTAGCAGTCGCGAATAGCAAAGGGTCGTCCATACCTGGAAGTCGTCCAGATCGAGGGACCATACGGAAACTCCGCCCAGTCCGGCGGATCTCGCGTAAGCCGCTTTAATCTTGACCGCCAACGAATCCTCGTAACCGATCCATTGGTCCCCCCGTTTGACGTAGGGTCCTTCCTCGTCCCTTCCAGAGATCCACTGTTCGTTCTCCAATTTCTCGCAGACCTTGAGTCGACGCAAGAAAATTGATGAAACGCGGTAACGGGTAACCGTCGACGGTTTGTAAAAAGTAAAAACGTCTTCGCCGTAACGGGACCTAGAGCGAGCAAAGTACAGGTCCTCTGCGAATTCGTTTGCGATCACCTACCTCATAATAAGCCATTCTTCCGTTCGACAGATTGGCATAAGCATCCTGGTTCCCGGGACCCAGGATCGGCGCACCGACGTCCGTGAAGTTTCCAAATTTAAGGGTGTACCCTTGACCGAACACGGGCAGACCTAGGACGATCTTGGATCTGTGATCGCGCGGTACCCGATCGATCCACTTGTTCGTCAGCCGAGCCACGTAGTTCAAGGGCGCCGGATGAAGGGCCAGTTTCTCCCGACGATACGGCGGACTGTCTCGCCACGCTCTTAAGAGAATCAGATCGGCTATCGAGCCGATCTCCGGATCAACCGGATCCTCCGGTCGCTGCGCCACCGCTAAAATGTATCCGCGAGCCGCCAGAGATTTTTTAACGATCCTGAGGAGCGATCGGAAGCCTCTCGGATTCTCGGACGAGCTTTCCCAGTCGATCTCCGCTCCGTCGAGATCGCGATCCTCTAGGAAGCTCGCGATAGACTCGGCCAATTTATCGCAGTGCTGGGCGCAATGGTTCCCGACCACCTCGGAGAACAGTTTTCCTCTGTTGGGCGCTGCGATCGAAACGAGTACCAGCAGCCCCGGGTTTCTCGTTCGGTGTGCCGTTAGCGCTTTGTATCCACCTGTCAAGATCGCCCGCATAAATTAACGGTTTGTATCGCTAGCTGCATTCGCATTTCGTCGTCGTCGTCGCACACGCGTTACCTTTAATCTCATCGTACTCGCGATCCTTTGACACGACCACCAGCCTCTCCGGGTCTGCAACAGTTTCGTTTGACCGATTTATTCGCAATTATTCGTTGCGCCGAGACCCTGGACAATTATCGTATTTCTAGGGATCGACACCGGCGATCGCGGCTTGTCCAGGGACTGGCAGAGGTTTAGTTTGTTAGCTGGTTCGATACCCAAGGTGGCTGCGGCGTACACCAAATGGGAACACCTGTGGTCCGGGATCGAGCGTGGAAACAGGGAGAACGGTTCCGTTCGGTGGACCGCGCTGGAGTCCAAATGACAGACCACTTTCGGATCGACGATCCGCTGCGTTCTCGTAAGGGCCGGTGGTACAAGGGGCGCGATCCAGATCGACTCGTGGTCGAGACTGCTGCTGACGAAGGGAGCCTCGCGGTGCTCCACGGCGTCCCTCAGCGGCACCCTTCCGTCGAGCCTGCAACAAGTGCCGCCTTATCAGTTATCCTGCGGCGTCCACGTCCTATCAACGACCCCGTTACCACACTATCGCGAAACCAACCGCTTCATGTCCTGTAAAGGAGCGCTGCCGGTGCCGGGCCGAGGACCGATCGTGTTCGAAGGCAGAGCCTCGACAGCGTCGCGCAGCGGGTATCTCATCGACCCGTATTCTTCGCGGGTGATGGATCCATCGATCAAGTTGTCTATCATCGGTGGGCTCTCGACGTCTCCTCTTTGAAACGAGAGGACGTTGATCGTCTCCGCGTCCACTTCGGTCGGGCTTCTATTCCACGACGGCGGAGGCGGTATCAGCTCGCGAGTCGGCACCCGGCCAAGATGAGAAGGCCCTGCGGCCGACAGGCCTGCCAGGATCAACACCAGCAACGGCGTCATCTGCAGAGACAGGAAACTAATTAACATCCTCGCGGAGATCAAACGAGATTGCACCACGCATAATGTAATACCGTGTGTTATAATATTAGGGATGTAGAATAAAAGAATTTCCCTACGGTCTTCGGAGCGTACAACGCGGCGGAGCCTTATCGGACGGATAAGCGGAACGAATAATTTCATTAACGTGGGTCGGGTACATGAAACGGATGGAAAGCAATCTACGTGTATCGGATCGGGCAAAACTCGATTAAGCTGTGCAACAAGTTGTTCGGACAAGTACACAAATTACATCGTCAACGGTGCGCCGCGCCCCGCCGTGCCGGTTCGGGTGTTAAACGTACAGATAATTAATTTCTCGGTAGCTGGCCAGAGAGTCCGAAACGAGAATGTAATGTTCGAGTTGGCAGGACGAACGACAACGAAGAAACCTGTCCTGTCCTGTCGCGGACAACACGCGAGTGTGCAACCGAGAGGCGGGGGGGAGGTAGGGCCGGAAAAGAAAAATACGGAACAAGACGTGTGCTCGGCGTGACAAGCAACCTCGGCCCCCTCATAATCGAGCACGGCCAAGTTCAATCATAATAACGACCAGTTGCACGCTCGCGTGTCTCAACGTCGACGTTCTCATCCTGTCCCCCGCGGTCGTCGTCGACCGCTACTCTTCTAAACCCTTTCGCGGCGATCGTTCACCGCTAATCGAGAAACGCCAAAGCCATTAATATTTGTCTGTAATAATTGAGAAAACGAAGAAAATTTCTCGATGCTTGGACACCTCCCTGGACCTTGACGTGTTGGACCTTGCTTGCCTTCCAAGCGTTCCGTTTCTCCGACGGACGAACTTGCCGTTCATCGTTCGCCAAATCGATATTTATGCGTGTCGCCGCGCGCTGATTCACCAGGAGGACAAAGACACGCGCGCGGACCACTCGAATGTTGCCCGGTGGTGTCCCCGTCCCCGACGATGTCCCCGGTGGTCATTAAAAATGCTCGACTCGTCGTCTCGTAGGCAGAAGCGACGCGGGTCGACGCGACAAAGAACAATCCTGGCCGGTGCGTTGTCTCGTCTTCGGTCATTTCTGTATGGCACAGACGATGCGATGCGATGCGACGCGACGCGACCCTCAAAGCGAGATCCATCGTCGGTCTGACAACACTCGACAGCATCGAGGACCAACTAACGGCGAAATTGAATACCCGCCACGGAGGAAAGTGCTGACCCAGACCTCGGGCAAACACTTCGACGCGCGGTGTACTTGTCCGTTTCCGGTAAGAGGATCGTCGCGCCGGGCTATCTTCGTTTCAACCGTGTACAATTCGTGTCGCTTCTTCGAGGACGAATGTGTTCGGAGAACGCAGAGCCGCTGTATCGCCTGCGATTTGGGGGCGATAAACCGTATGGCTCGACGCCGAGACACCGTGTAATGATAGGGTGATACGTAACGCTAGCGGTCGTCGCTGAGCGAATTTCCGGCGAGTCATTGGAAGACAGATCTTTCGCAAGTTACGAATAATGATGGATGCGGTGGCGGTGGTAGCTATCACAGGGGAGAAACGGTGTACGCGGAACTCTCGCATCGCGCAAGAGAACCAAAACATTGCCCGCGAAAGAAAAATCGATTACGGCTGATAAGATAAAAGTAAACGAAACGAACCTTGCCTCAAGTAGCGTAGCAGCGGATGAACGTTCCCCGAGAGAACGTGTCCGGGTTGTGCGACGCGAGTGTGCGTGGCCGATTGTTGGTGCGATGCGGAACAAAGAGAGACGAAACGGAGCGTTAATGTCACCCGATTCTACTTCACTGAACGATGATTGAGAAGTCGCGATATGTGCTACCGATCCAACGCTCTCCACCACCACCACCTTCCTTCGCCACCTGCCTCCTCTCCTTCTGATTCCTCTATCTCTATTGCTCTTCCTCCGTTCGACCTACCGTCTGCGGCCGTGATTCGAGACGGGAATTCGAATTTTGAATAGCAGCGCGTGTGCTACACCACCCGCTTCGCGGGGATGGCTAGCTTGCATGAATCTGGTATTCCGATCGCGCGAGGTCGCCCATATATACCTACTCCGTCGGAGCCGGGGACGGGGACCCCTCGACCCGCACCCTACGCGGACCCTCTCACGAGCGTCCTTGACCACGAACAGAACACGGAGAACTGTAGTGTGCGTAGTGCGTACACCAATTCCCCCCGAGGTGAGGCTGTCATGCCGCTTCGACACCATGCCACATCGCGCCGCACTACCGCAGACGGCGACATCGTGTTTTCCAAACCTTTCCACCTTTCCAATGTTTAAAGCGCCGAATCGCCGCAACACATTTGCATTGCCCGTACGCCGATGCTCCGGTTACAGCGCAGCAGTCGCGGTTACGCGTCTTCTACCTCTTTACTCTGCTCGATCTCTGCAATTAGTTTGTTCCACGCCCGTCTCGTCTAATTATCAGCCTCGCCCCTTACACGGGAAGCATTGCGACGTTTCTGCCTTTCGAGCGGTTCTCTTTTTGCCATTGAGAAGACGGCAGCTGCCCCTGTAACGCGAAAGATTAGCATACGCATCTACACGTGCACATGAACAGTCTTGTCAACCCTTAAATCGCCTTTCAAAACGGAAAGGTTGAAAATTGTATAAACATGATCAACGCTAAACGTACCGAGTTACGGGCACATGTTGCCTTGAAAGAAAATTGCCAGATTTAATTTATTTAGACTTTGCGCGGTTCGTGTTTTAATGTCTGCTCTAACAAAGGTATTTGTTGTTAAAGAAGTTCTTACAAAAGCATCTGCATAATTTCAATAATTGTAAAATAAACAAATCTAGAACCATTTCACCAGTCGCGGTAGGTTTAGCATTAATGTACGATACATCCGACATGCATTTCCACCGAACTTTGCAATCTTCGAATACCGATCGACGGAACACCAATCGGTGTCGATACGAATCGAGAGCGTGTGGGTCTCGTTTGTACGGAGGCGAAACTTGTCGTTCCTTTTCGTTTAGAAATTTAAAAGCATCTTTTCGTCATGGTCGTGTGTGTTCGGCATCGTTACTCGACGAGGAAAAATGCCATTATCGTTGCTGGCGCCGAGTCGGAACGCGTGTCAAATCGAGATTATGTTAAGTGCTGCGTAATTATGCGCGCGTACGTTCAAACAAAAGGACACAACTCGAAAAAGAGTCCCGACGAGCGCAGTGATTTATCGCAACGACGTGCGAGGAATCAGCATCGGGCATCGAGGGTTATGGTTACGCTTGCGAGTACACGGTGCATCCGGTACATATCAACTTGTTTATCCGCACTCGTTTCCTAGTAGTCCGCGAGTTCACCGATGATACCTGAAATAAATATAATATATGTATACGCTGAGACCACTGTTCCAGAAGCTCCAAGGATAAGCAGAAGCTCTGTATACGTATTATACATGTACATATATACAATACACGCATCGCATCGCCGATGCGTAGATCCGAG
The DNA here is from genome assembly GCA_028454225.1 of Lasioglossum leucozonium. Lineage (NCBI taxonomy): Eukaryota > Metazoa > Arthropoda > Insecta > Hymenoptera > Halictidae > Lasioglossum > Lasioglossum leucozonium. Next base: position 4,036,861 of record CM052207.1, on the reverse strand, counting down.
ATAGTAAGCGATTCCGCACGGACACGATCGCTTTGTCTTTTCCCTCGGCACCTTGGTTTCAACAACAATGGCGCGTTGGTACGAGATGCTCGTCGCCCTCTCGCATTACTCGGATCTGCTCGATGAAAGGGATGGTGTATCTCCAACCTCCACCCTGAAACCTGAAACTGAACCGCAAATCAATCACTATTTATATACGATAGTCACGAAGATGCGTTTGCGCCTTACAGACTGCTCTACGGGCCACTGTACTTGGCTCCGTCGCAATCGGGAGCACCGAGATACTTCCAGAAGAAAACAGCACTCTCAGTTAAACCTAATCGCACATGCATCGACAATTACAAGACTCCTATACCACCGCGATGGTGATTCGAAATACCCGTTCGTTTGCTCTTACGTGATGTAGGGTAGTTAACGTGAACATCTGTAGCAAAAAATATAAATAAATTAAAAAGTTTCTCATTTATAGATAAAAAACAAATTGGATATTCCGATAATTTCAAAAAAACAAACAAATTTTCGTAAAATAATCTATGGTTCTAACTTTATAAAACATAACTGAATAAGAATAAGGCCAGGGACTATGTCTAATACATGGGTCGCAAGTATATTGTCCTTGAACACCACTTATATTAGCACACTTTTCGTTGTACCACTCTTCACAGATATTGCACTGTATCCAATCCTCCACAAGTGGATCAACGAATTTTTCCTTACAATAAGTGGAATGCCACTCTCTTGATAAATTGTTTTTGCGATAATAAATTCATCAAAGGCGTATAACTATTTAAAATCAAAAAGGAGTGATCCGATTCATCCCAAATGAAGTGATCCGATTCGCCTCATATCATAATAATGTTAAAGTAAATAAAATACCTAAACAAATTATGATATAATGGCGAAAATTGTATCAATTATATATAATATATTGTATTAATATTGAATATTGTATTAATATTATGTCTGGACGCTATTCAATCTAATAATATTAAACACGCTTAGATGTTAAACCTTTTCTTTCAATTTTAAATAAGAAATTGTAAGCTGCGTATCTTAGATCTGTACTAAAATTTCTGCGTTCGTCCGCGTAACTTGGACGAAATGCACTCTCGAAATGCGTGTAAACACTGAACGGTACACCGTACGACAATAAAAAAAAACAATTGAAAGATGTGTAGGAAGAGGGGTCAGGAGTGCACGCACGACCTAGACGATATTTTCCATGATAACATAATTTCAACTATTTCTTATTTCGATCCGATTCGCCCCGTGATTAGATTTGCCTCGGTCTACCCTGTCCCCGGTTCGTCGTATGTTTAATGAAGCGCGAACGTACCTCCATCCCCCTCGGGCTGATATGCTGCCACCTTCGATAATTAAGGGGATTGTATTTATTCATGAGACGCCCACGCATAGATGGAAAACGATAAACCGGCGAAGTTAGGTCCCGCGATCCTCTTGGTGAACGGGTGAGCCAGGAGGCAACAAAATACAGAACCGGGCAGAAATGAAAGGACGGAAAGAATAGGAGAGACAGGGACAGAGAGAAAGAGAAGGGAAGAGGCGAAAGGTTCGAGAGTCAGGCCAAGTCAGGCACGAGCGATAATCAAAATCTCTGATGCCCCGATGGGATGGGGCATGGGCCATGGGACACGAGACCCTTGAGCCGGTTCACTAACCAGTGAGCAGAAAAGCGGTGGCCCGAGTCTGCTTGCGTGTCCTTGACTCGGTGTGAAGACTCGAGGAACTCGGATGCGCGAAGTCGAGTCGCGGATCGATTTCTTCATCGATCGAGAACAAACACGAACGATCCTAACACACTATCGACTAAACTGATGGCCAAGATCTTGTAAAACATCTTCTCTCTCTCTCTCTCTCTCTCTCTCTCTCTCTCTCTCTCTCTCTCTCTCGCCTTCTCTTTCTCTCTGGTCACTGGTCTCGGAACCAGTTAATTTATGGATGACGTAATGATAAAAAGACCACCTCAAGCATCGCGACCAAATATCGTAACTCGTTACTTCGTTTGACGAATGGCTCGCGGTGGCTCGCACAAGAAATCCGGCTCGGCTCGGCCCGGCCCGGCCCAGCTCGACCCGACCCGACCGGGCACGACACAACTCCAATGTGTCGTGTAAATCAAGACGTCGTCGTTGAGTTTCGCCGAGAGTGGCCTCGGCCGGGGCCCCGGATCAACAGACGCTGTTCCTCGAACCGAGAATTTCGCCGATCAAATTATCTGCCGCCACCCTGTCTTAATTGCTTTCTCGTGTACGGGGTCCACTGTCAAATATCAAACGACGATCCAACCGGGGCCTTTCCAAAAACTGGAAAGCGTATCCGGTGTCCTCGGCTCGGCCCCTTGAAACATCCCGATCGCCTGTTGAGAAATATCGATGGGCATTAAAACACGACGCTCGCCAGGAAGTTATTCAGGAAAACGTTATTATCGAAATTGTCCACGGTATCGTAACGATCTCGGAACCGCGACGAACAGGAGAATTTCAAAGCCCGTTGAACTAGATGTCGAAAGGATTAATCTGTCGAAGTGACGAATGGACGGCCATTAAAAACTTAATTATGCATTCGGCTGTTGGGTTCGACAGGTTCTTGGTACAGGGACAACTCATGCAACCGCTCGTGTATCGAAACGTTTGACATACCCGATGCCAATGAACTTTGGAGAACACGCCATCGATATAATCCGTCCCGTCGAACGAACTGGATCTCCTGCTCGCGCCAATTCGGGAACGAACAAGACTTACTTAGAGATCCGTAATTTGAATACCTGTATCGGCGATTTGACATCCGCTCGCCAGCCGAATTCCGTCCGACTCAATTTTTCCTATTTGCCTATCGACGGACAACAGCTCTCTTCCGTGATCAATTTTTTCCTGCATTTTTCAAAGATTCGCGCTCGTCCATGCGGAAGTGCCAGAGGATTTGCGAGTCCTAGAAATAATTCATCTCTCTGATAATCATAAAAAATATTTGTTATAACATTTACTAAACCGCCGAGAGTGCTTTGTTCCGAAGCTCACTCTATCAGCTAGAAAATCGTCGTCAAATGTTATTTCTTCTTCTTCTTCTTCATCTTCTTCTCCTGTTCTTTTACTTCTCTTTTTTTTATAGGACGAAAACAAGTCGATAAATCGACCGTTCGCAAGTTCAAGGCGAATCACCTGGCATTCCCTAAACTGTCTTATTTTTAGGAATTCACGGGTTCCTCGATATACATACATACAATACATATAGGATATACCTGCGGCGTATTACGATCGACTCTCGAATCTTTCAATGGGACGAGTCTCTAACGCCCGCCGGACTTGTCTTCTTTTTCTTCCCTTAGCAGAGGATGGGATTCCGAGGAACACAACGTCGCGTCGTCGCGCCGCATAGCATTCTCTTATGTCTCTCTCTCTCTGTCTCTCTTTTATGTTTCGAAAAGAATCGTCGCGACTGATCGAACGGATCTCGACGATTTGTCACGAGCCCCAACTGAACTCCGGGTATTTTCGATTTTCTACAACCAGGGCCGGCGCGAGGCAGGTTCAGCGCGTTCGCCGGAACCCGGCCTCCCGTTTCGAAAGGTCCCGCGGTCTATGGAAACTCATCAGACATTTTACAGGACCCAAAGTAGCAAACTCAATCAATTTTGGTGACGTAGTCAAAGATTTCGCGGCGAAAAAAGCGAGAAAAATTATGTAATATTTGTCTTACAAAAAATATATGTAACATCCTTTGTACTTATAATAAATAATTGCTTATTGTAAAATTTAAATATAGGATTGAACCGGGCCCCGCAAAAGGTCACGTCGACCCTGCCTACAACCCATAAGTTATCCTCGTAGCTCGTGTTGTAGGTAGTCACGATCGAAATATATTAACGTGCCGAAAACTTATTGATCTTCGCGTTAGATTCGTGTTTCCAGCAATCAATTTTGTCCGTCCCCTTCCGTTCTTACCGTTCCCAATGTTCTCGTGTGCGAAGATACTTATCGTTCAGAGAACTGTTGTGTCCCCACCCTTGTATATTGTTAGTGTACCACGCGTTATATTATAGAGACGACCGCTGCCGGTGAAGAACCGTTCGGTTGAACAAAGAACGTCGGTCGACGTATGTATTATCAGCAATTTTTTACTAAAAAATCGGATAACAGGTAGCCAAGGGTGCTTGTCGACATCGCTGGCAAAGGGGATTGTTATAATTGTTATAATCGTTAAACTGTCTAACTAAATAATAAATTATCTATCTAACTTCCGCTTCGCTGCGCACTGCGCACTAGCGCTCGACTAGGACTCTTGGTCTCGATCCTCGATCAGTAGTCACTGGTCGTCAGTCCGTCAGTCGGCTCAGGGAGCCCGGCAGCAGCGGACGTGTTCTGGGACTAGGATGGTCTTGGACTACCTTAGGCTAACTTGGAGTTGACCAGGGGTCGTGCCGAGCTAACCTGTCCTAACTAACTTAGGCTTGACCAAGGGTCCTCTCCAAGGCCGGCGTAACCTTTTGTGGGACTGGTTCAAAAATTTTGCGGGGTCACAATACACACTTAAATCCTATACTTAAGTTTCACAATAAGGAATTATTTCTTATAAGTGCAAAGGATGTTACATATATTTTTTGTAAGATGAATATTACATCATTTTTCTCGCTTTTTCGCCGCAAAATCTTTGATTACGTCACCAAAATAATTGAGTTTACTACTTCGGGTCCTGCAAAATGTCAATTCAAATTACATTAATAAAAAAAAAATAGTCTGATGAGTAGACAGCGGATTTTATGCAATTATAACAAAAAATGAGTAGGTGTATGTTAAAATTGTTAAAACATTGGAAGAATTTAAAAATTCTGTTATATTATTTTCAACCTGTTACAAATATTGACGAAGAAGATAAAGTTCTATTTCACTTCAGTTTGTTGAAATTCAAGTAGACAATTTTTATTCTGCATAAAGATCCGCTGTCTACTGATGAGTTTTCATAGACCGCGGGGCCTTTCAAAACGCGAGACCGGGTTCCGGCGAACGCGCTGAACCTGCCTCGCGGCGAGCCTGGTCCTCTACCATTAGCCTACCTTGGTCCACCTTCCATCAACTTAGGGATGACCAAGGGTCTTCTACCACTAGCCTACCTTGGTCCACCTTCGGCAGCTCTTTTCCATGATTAGTCCAAACATATGAGTTGTTTTAGAATACGCGTAAGCACATTCGACGAACATCGTCAATTTTTATTGTTGAAGTTCCTCTTTTTCTTCTCATCAAAAGTTCCTCTTTTTAAAATCGATATTTTTGGCTTAAATTTCGGTATCCCTCCGATCGAAGGTAGCGCCTGTACGTACTCTATCAATCTTTTGACTCGTATAATAACCCCGCACAGATGATCCGTGCCGCTTTGCCCATAAGATACCGCGTAAATAACGGCAAGAATCATTTGCTCCGTTTCAATGTTCGTACAGCGCCAATCCATGCAGCGGCAAAACGCTGAAACTACTATCCAAACGTTACCGACAGAGACGACACTGTGGTGATTGTCGATAATGTAGATTTCTAATTGATCGACCGATAATAACCCATCTGTCGGTAACTTTTGACTAGCAGTTTCAGCATTTTGCCGCTACGTGAAAATGGCGCTGCACAGACATTAAAGCGAAGCAAATGTTTTTTGCCGGAACGTGTTTTGTATCTTACGACAAAATCGGCACGAATCGTCTACACGGTCTACACTTGAATAAAGAGTAATGGCAGAGAGGGTATCCGCTTTGATAATATTTCAATGGTTTCCCGATCTGAGCTTTTCATTGTTGGGGGTTCAAATTGAAGCCATATAATAAAATTCACTTTTTGACAGGGACATTACGATTTCAAAATTAATCACGATGGCATACTGGAAATTTCAGTCTGCTTACTTGACGTGCGCTAGCCTGCGCACGCCTCTATGAAAAAGTGTTAAGATTTTTCATGAAAACCACCGCAAAGACTACTTACAATCGCAGAGGATACTCTTATCTCGTATCCTAATCACAATCTGTTAAAATCTAAGTAGAATAAAGGATAGACTCTTTTATTTTGCCGTTCGATTCTCATATAAACATAAACATATTTTATTGTATATTTACTGGTGATACGACCGTGCCAGTTCATGATCTGATTCGTTGATATTGTCATTTCGGCCAATAGCGGAATTATGCATGCCTGACGACCAATTAGAACCGCATTCCTTCCAAATAAGTTGTTCGTGGTTCTTCCTAGCTGTAAATAGTATATATATTTAGATATATGTGTATAGTATATTTTACACATGGAAATAGGTCCGAAGGCGGTACAATTACCCGTCAGAAATACGTGACAACGAGAACTATGTTTCGTGAACAAATCCTACTTTTGCGAGTTTGACAGATGAACAACTGTCAATTTTGAGAAAGCTAAACGAGATATCGATTAGAAAAAAAGTTCACGATGGAGGCAGTACCGAGGTTGCCGATGATATCGTTTCAATTAAAAGTCAGCCCGGAAACTACTACGTTTGGACCAAAGTTGAAGCAGGTACCAGTACTTTACATTTTCAAAGTGTTACGACCTATTAAAATAATCATTACGCTAACAGTTCGTTTTACTTTTTATTATGCACATCAGCGTAACGGTATCTCGAATATTTTTTACGACACAATTGTGGAGTAGCACATTAGCCTCACCAGCTCTACCCGCGAAACTGAATAATGTAACAAGTATTTTTGTTTCTCTTACTTTTTTTAGTATATCCTTGATTTTTATAATGAGGACCCAGAATCTTATTCGAACGAGATACACCAGTTAGAAGGTTTACGAGCAATGGCTATCAGACCGCCCGTCGATATGGCTGGCTGTTTATTATTAAAAAAGTATTATTGCCAGTTACATTTTCTGCAAAGCAGGTTTCCCATGGGAAAAGATGGTGCGGCAGCGGTTACATTCACATGGTAAAAACTATACTTTTAACAGGGAGGTACATTTGCGATTGATAATTTTAATTTTCCTTATATTTCTATAGGAGAGATACATACGCGAATATGGTCTGTTCGTTGGCAAATATTCGCTTTGAAATCATTTCAATATTGTACAATATCGGCTCGATGCATACCCAATTGGGTGCACGCACAGAGAGAATATCGGCGGACGGTATGAGAATGGCTTGTGCTCATTTCCAATGTGCCGCATGGGCATTCGAGCATTTGAAGAACAGTTATCCACAGCCATCGGGCGTAGATTTGGCTCCAGAATTGATGACGTTCATGCATCAGCTTTGTCTGGCTCAGGCGCAAGAATGCATATTGGAGAAGAGTATGCTCGATAATCGTAAACCTACAATCGTCGGTATGTATTAAACGATTAAAAACTGCATAGATACGATCGTGTTCTGCGGCTTTAATTATCTGCTCTTGTGTATCATTCTACAAGATATATGTATCATGCAGCAAAAGTCGCGAGACAAATAGTGGATTATTATACTCTGGCACTAACCACGCTTAAACAAGGTGGAAGCGAGGATGGGACTATATCGGATACAGTTGGTACAAAAATATACAGGGTATGATACAATCTTGATTCTGTTTTAGAATTTCGAGTATCCGCGTCTGATACGATAAGATTAAAAGCGTATTGTTTCAGAGCTGGAAACGTTATGTGAAATTCAAAAAAGCCTACCACTTAGCAGTCACTCATTTATATCAAGGACTAGCAGCGGAAGAACAGAGAAAAATGGGAGAGAGAGTGGCATTTTATAATGCCGCGTTAGCTTCGTTAAACGAAGCGCAATCAATTTATGCTCACGCGAAGACTGATGAGAAAACACTTATAGAAGAAGCACTGACATTTACTAATGACGTGGTAGAGGGGAAACGAAAAGCAGCTAAGAATGAAAACGAATTTATATACCATGAAGAGGTACCTGAAAAGGAAACTCTACCCACGGTAAAAGGTGCCTCGTTGGTTAAAGGAATATCGTTCAGTATAAACGATCCTGAAGTTTCGGGACCTGATATTTTTGCCAGGTATATCTCATGTTAACTACATCGCAAGAATCAATTTCTTTAATATTGTTTACGTTCGATCGTACGGTGCAGATTAGTGCCAATGAAAGTTCACGAAGCGAGTTCCTTATACTCTGAGGAAAAAGCAAAAATATTACGATCCATCGGTGGAAAAATCGAGGACAAAGATCAACACTTGAACAGCTACTTGGCATCTTTGAAATTAGAGCATATGAATTTATGGGATCCTGATGTTCAAACTTCGGAATGGGAACGTTTGCCCCTTCCCGAAGAACTGGTTGAAAGATGCGCAGCGCTGAATGCAAAGCAGCACGTCATTCAGGATCTAGTGGACGTAATGGGAAAATTATCCGACACCAGTCAAGACGTTGAGAAGATCTTGAAGGAAATCAATAAACTTCTTCTTGACGAAGAGACCAAGTTGGAGATCTATCATTTAGAAATTGATTTTGTACACTTCGACAGGAGCCATCGGTTGTACTAATGTTTCGTTGTTTTTTACAGAGAAAAGCAATATCAGGATGCAGTCGGAAAACGACCACCGTCTATCGTGGCGACCGATTTAACCAGAGAAGCTAAAAAATACGAGGAAGCTCACAATAAAGCATCCGAGAGTAATCATGCTCTGCACAAAGCAATATCGATGCACGTGAAAAATTTAAAAATACTCGCCCAACCGTTGGCCGAACTTATGACGCACGTTCCATCACCGAGTGCATACCTTTCAGGTACTTTTTTGTTATAGTTTTTTTTATGAATTTCTTCTGCAAACTTCTACATTTTGCAGAACAAAACAACGAGAAGTCGCATACTGCTATCGAATTGGAACGAATGCACACGAAGGAATTGAAACACATTTTAAACAAAGTGGATGAAATGCGTCGACAGAGAAACGAATTCCATACAAAATTGCGCGATTCGATCGCACAGGACGATTTGACGCGACTATTGGTTACCGCTACATCTGATTCTGGACCTTTAGACCGCTTGTTTGCGGATCAGCTCAGCAAACATCAAAGTTTGGTAGGTATTCGTTCCTGCGAATTCATCCGAATTCAAACGTTTCCATCCGAGATGGAATTTTATAGTTGTCCCGTTTGATGGTTGCAGGTGTCGTTGATAGAGCAGAATCTTGTCGCGCAGGATAATATCCTGGCAGCTTTGACAGATGCGTACGCTCAAACCGCCAACGTGCGGAAAGGAGTCGAAGAAATATTGAAACGTCGAGAGCATACTATATCATCTTTGATCGCATCTTACGATGCATACGAAGACTTGTTGGGTAAGGCCAACAAAGGTCTCGAATTTTATAGGAAACTAGAGATAAATGTCTCGAAATTACTTCAACGAGTGAAAAGCACTTGCAAGGTACAGGAAGAGGAACGCGAGCACATTCTTGCTCAGGATAACAAAAGCTCCCAAGAAAAAGTCGATACGATAACTACCGCATACGACCAAAGCCGTGTTCGATCCGGTAGCGGTCTGAAGTTGAAAGATTATTTGAATAACAGACTAGAGAATGTTCAAAATCAATACTATAACGTAGGCAAAGGCCAGGCTAGACCATTTCAAGGAGACGCAACGGTGAAAGCGTATCTGGACGATACGATAGACAAGAATGCGATCCATTCCGGAGGAATGTCAGCGCCTGATACAGTGTCATCTGCACAGCCTATGCAACAGTATTATCCCGCGACGTATACAGATTACAAGTCCAGTTTGCCATACGCTTACGATACGATTTCGTATAACGAAAACTCCACGATAAACAACGCCTCGAGTCAAAACTATGTACAAACGAATAACACAGAAACCATGAATGCTTATCCGCAAGTAGCCGCGACTGGTACAACAACGAGTATCACGAACACTGTGGCTCACTATCCGACAAATTGTTTCATGTCCAATGGACAGTACTCCGCGGTGGTAGATGGACAACAGAAGTATCCTACCAATACTCAAATGCAGTATAATCATAACCTTCCTCCTAATACGATGCAATACGAGAGTTATCAACCTTCGGTGAATTACAACACTGGATACAATTTTACGCAACAGTATCCCTCGACTACCGTTGAAAAACCCGATGGCGCGGTTGATGTGAAACCTCGGAACCTACCATCCCAAATGTCAACGGTATCGCAGTCAGCTATACCAACGTCCAGCATAGCCAGTAAATCCATGAACGTGCATCCGAACATTTACATGCCCGCGGATCAACAACGACAACAGTACGGTGCCGAACAGGTTCCTCAGCAAACGCACGTCTCCGAAGGATCTGCTCAAACTGCTATTAGAAGCCAACCGGCGTTGCCAACCGACGCCAGTTCCCAGATGCAAAACTACGCCCTCCCACAGATCAATCAAAACGAAGTTCCGTCTTCTCAAGATTACAGCAGCGGTACAGTATACTATCCTCAATCGGATCTGCACACCCAGCCGATGGCTGGATCTAGCGGAAGCGTACCAGCCAACATTGCTGCCTCTACGCCGTACATACCGACGCATTACACCAATACAAACATTCTGCAATCCGTTAGCTCGACCACGTCTTTGACAGTTGCAGCCAACGAGATGAACGCTTCAAATTTACATAATACCACTGTTATGCAGTATCCAGACCAAACCAAATCTTTTTATATGGATAAAACGTATTCGTATGGAACACAAGTGCCCGTCAACAACATCACTAGTTACCCCTGTACTTACCAAAGTATGCAGCAGAACACTGGTGCCTCGTACGCTCACACTATGATGCCCTCCGACACCTGCAGCACGTACTCTTATTCGAGCTGCCCCAGTACCACAGAAATAATTCAGAGTCATGCAAAGCCAGCGACTATTCAAAATTATTCGCAGATGTACCAGTATCCGCAGCAATCGCATTATTCTGGATACGCCGGCTATTCGCATGCTTACAATCAAGGGTATAATTACATGCAAGGAAATCAGCAAGTAACGAATACGGTAACGGAGCCTTACAAAAACCAGATGGGATACGTGTACAATCCTACTAGTCAGTGTTACGAGTACGACTACAATTCGTCGATTAATCTTCAAAATAACAACCTGCAACCTGTTCAGGAACAACCACCACAACAACAACAACCAAAACCACCACAACAACATCAACAACAACCAACACCACCACCACAACAACAACCAACACCACCACCGTCCGAGTTGACATTACAAACAACAGTTAAAAGTAGCAACGTTTACCTACCTCAAGAGAGCAATGCAACATACACAAATGCTAGCAATAATTCGTTGGTGAGTCAAACACCGTCTTCTCAATATTCGGGGCAGCAGCCGTATCAGTCGCAAAGTTCATCCGATATCTACTATACTACACAGTACGGTCTTCAAATGCAGAACCAAGGTAATTCGAAAATTTGTTTCATTGGACAATCGAATCTTGGAAAATAATGTGTCGATTTTGTGTTTCAGCATCCACCAGCAAAAGTGAAAATCAAACCAATTATAATCAAACCTACATGCAAGCTGTTGACAATGGAACAAATACAACTACGAGCGCGAATCCCACAAAATCCACCTCGAAATCATCGGAAAAATCGAACGTGGATCTGTTGTCTGACCTAGACGTCACTATAAATCATGCGCCCTTAGTGCCGGAAATACGTCCCTTGAATAAAACTCAGACACAAGGGGAGCCTGCTGCAAGCACCGCCGATGATGAAGATAAAACGGAACAGAAAAAAGAAAACGAACAAGCGGATGCACAACAAGTTGGCGAAGCTTCTGTAAGCGAGGACAAAGTAGAAAATGAAAATTTAAAAATAGTGTGGGACACATGGTACAACGATGTACAGCCGAAGAAAGATCCTCTAGGGGATCCGGCGGCTCTTCAAAAATTCATTAGCGAAGTCGAAAAATATGAGAAGTTTATAGACAGTCTGCTTGTTAAAACGTTAAGCGGGGCAACGAATCTTGATATAAAGTGGAGGGAGGTTCAAGAGTTCGAAGTAAGAGTTCCTAGCGATTCCATAAATAGCTTTACCATCTACTCTGTCGTAATGTTGTTAAACGGTCAAATAATTGATTCGTTTCTAGGAAAGGGAGAGCGGAAAGCAATCGTGTACAGTAGCATTGGCGCATTCCTCGGAGAACAGAGTTATGGACTGTATCCCTTACGACACTGCCAGAGTACAGATACTGTCAACGGATACTCCAAGCTATATCAACGCTTCGCATGTAATGGAAATCACGCAATGGATACCAACGTCATTCATCGTTACTCAAACACCATTGCCAGATAGAACACAAGCCTTTTGGTCGATGACGTGGGAGCAAGAATGCGAGATAATCGCGTGTTTAGTTTCGGATGCACAGGTGACTAAATATGCGATATACCGTATGTCGTATGCCATAGACAGAAAGATTTCAAGTACAATATTATTCTGTCCAGTTAAGCAGTGAAATCTATTGGCCTATAAACGAAGAGGACATTTTGGACGTCGGCACGTTTAAGATTTCATTAAAGAAGAGGGTCAATCATGTCTCTTACATCCAGAGGATTATATCTATATATAATATTAAGAAAAACTTGGAAAAGACGATCGTGCATATGCAATTTCTTACGTGGCCTTCCAAGTGAGATAAAAATTTGATGCTATTTTTGTTTATATTATATTATAGTTTGGACAATATCTTGAACTTGTTTTTCCTGGTTTGGCTTGTTTCCAGCGGCTTCCCTAGTAGTCCAGGAGCGTTACTTACATTTGCAACAGACGTGATGACAGAACAAGCATTACGACGTTGTTCAAAGCCCATAGTTGTTCATTGTGTGGACGGAGGATCGTTGAGTAGCCTATTCCTGCTCGCAGCGGCAACAGTATGTCATATACGGGCTGGATGTGGAATAGTCGATGTACCTCTGGTATTTAAAGGTCTTCTCAAGTGCCGCAAACAAGTTGTAAATAAGGAATCGTTGTTGTTTGCCTATCAATTGGTTTTATACCATGCTCAAGACATTTTAATGAAACGTACGTGTTGCATGAGGGCTGCATTAAAACATTGCGCGATCATTGACTCGAAGAGTATGTCTATATCTATTGCTCTCTAAAATATTTTAGGTGGCATCTTATCATCCACTCGCTCAACGTTCGAAAACTTCGAAGGATTTAAAGGGAACAAAGATAAAACCTCGAGAAAAATGCATCCCTCGGACGACTTCCTTCAAAGTCTCGGCATTAACGCTCAACGATCAGATATCGAACAAGGTTCGGCTGTAATGATTATAGCTTATAGCATAGTATCCGATGGAATATCGCTCACAAGAAAACAATATATTATATAGAGTAATGCTGTCGGTTACAGTTTCAGGCCAACAGAAAGCTTCGCCAAACAATGGTATAGGATCCACGAGTTCGACATCCATCCAAGAGAAAGGTAAAGAACCAACGATAGATCCATTGAATCAGTTGGATCCTTTGTGGTCTATTAGAAGATAATCGATTATAATTGAAGACGTAGAATTTTATTATGCATCGATTAATAAATCTATTATTTAAATAGATGTTTCCATTCCTATATTTCTTAAATTAATGACATTAGTAAGGTACCGAGGCAAATGTATAAACACGATTTTAATTTTAATATTATATGAGCGAATAATTAAACTTCTGAAAAAGAAAACAAAAAAGAAAAAAAACATACATGCATACCTACACTGTCTATTCGTTTCTTAATCCCAAAAGATTCGAGGATTTCAACGCAATTTGTTAAATACTCGTATGTATATCGAATAAAACATACGCACTGAAACAAATACTGTCTTGTTCACATTTATTTTCACGTTCACCAGGAGTCGCACATGTTTGTACACATTCAGAAAATGAAGGCTGACATTAATTACACTTTCAAGCAACGCATGTACGAACATGCCTTTGCGCAACATATGGATAGTGAGATGGATAGTACATGATACTTATATATACATATATATTTATGTTGTGTATATATACATATATATTTATGTTGTATATATACATATATATGTATGTATATATACACAACATAAATATATATGTATATATATTTATGTTGTATGCACCACCAATGATCTAAAAACAATTGGTATTTCTTCCTTCTTTTTTGTCATCATATAATGTAGCAGCATCGAAACTTACGATATACGATAACTTTCGATTACAAAAACCGACTCGTTTTAGTACAAATTTATTTCCTACCTAAGCTACCATTATCTTATAGATTGAATTTTCATACCGTTAAACTTCGTGAATTGGAAAGAGAATAATAAGCAGACTCTGTGTAACTCTGTATACATTATGAAATTAGAAAAAGTAACTTATGTGGATACTTATGTATGTATATATGTATACCTATTTGAATAAGAAACAATTATGAAGATTGATACTAATAAATTCGTATAAAATATATGATTCTCTAAGAAATGAACATGGATTATTTCCAAGACTGAATTACTATATTTATCAAACTAATGCTTGCGACGAGGCCTGATATACTTCTTTCTCATGGTTTCGATTATATCGATGCTCATGGAAACACGCGATTCTGTATTTAGTCCCCACATCCATACCTCAAACAATTGCAAATTTTATAAGCGAGCAAGATTATGACATGGTTTACAAAGTGATGCCTACTTCGGTGTTATTATTCCCTGTGCTTTTAATTTCCTCTATTCCTTAAATCTTTCACCTTATAAATTCGTACCAGCCAATGCTCTGTCGTATAAGCTTCTTCCAACATATCCAGCTCAAAGTCTTTATTACCGATCTCCATGTTTCTAACTCTATCGTACCCCGAAGGTTTGCCTGTTCGATAGAATTTGGACATTAGGCATTTCAATTTTTTTTTCATCGAGTTTAAAACTCGTAATACGATTAACAAGATTAATACTTACCTCCTTCCGTGTAAATTTGACCGAATCTGTAGTAACACATTTTGTACATGAGACAATTGAGCAAAATTGGAGAACCTTCCTTGTCGACTCTAAACTCTCCTGCAGAGTTATAGTAATCCCATTCCGTTATAGATTTTCCTTTCTCAGTGCTTCCACCGATACGTACCATCCATAGGAACTTGTTTATATCTATGAAACAAAATGAAATATGCATGTGGTTTGATATGATATGACTTACTGCCTTGCAAACGTTTGACAAATTTAGCGCTTGCGATATTATACGTACCATCGGATGAATATCCTGCAAGTCCTCCAAAAATTACAAGAACATAATTCACGTCTAATTCTCTCATTATCTCGTAAGCTTTCTCCTCGGAACTCGCCATTGCTTGACCGACTCGTGATATGTGAGTATTGTTCCATGTATTATTGTCCACTAAAATTGTACGATTCGCCATTGCTGTAATTTGGTATCCATAATCCCACCAAGACATTACTTTGGCATTCTAAGTTTAAAGAAATATTTATTATAATGTATATTCACGTGTTTCAACAAACATATGTTCAACTATTTCAAATTATCGAAAATGTAGTGAATTACTTCTGGCGTGTTCATGCGTAGCCAATAATATGCTTCTCTAAAATCATCGAAAATCATTCGTCCACCGTCCGGAGACCGCGCTGATAACACAATACTGGGTGAACTGTAAGCTTCTGCCGTAACCCATGTACAGTGAGTAGTGTACGAAAAGAAGAGAATACACATGATCGTTATAAAAAGCGATGCGATCTGAAAATTAATAGTTATCAGATGTAACATATATGTACATCTGCTGCATGTATAAATAATATATTATAACGATAAAACATTAATGATAGACTGTTTTAATTACATCGCTTCTCAGTATATAGTTGCTTTCAAACTTTTTCGACTTCTTGTCAGTAACCTTTGTACCATTCAGTTGCTTCATGTAAGTAACGAGTAAAGAAGATGCTCCGATCCCACCCAAGATGCACATCACAGGTGCAAGAACTAACATTAAACGGACCATCACACCCTACACATTTTAAAAGATATTATTGTTTGAATACAACTGGCATCGATTGAAATGGAAAATACTTCTAAGTTATACTCACGGCAAAGTATAAACTAGTAACTCCATATAAAATTAGGAAAATGTTGGAATCTGTTAACTTTGAGAAACAGAAATACAATCCTGATGGAAATAGAAATACTAATATCTGTAGATCAAAGTAAAAAGAACTCCATGACGTCGGCTGATGTTCGGAAACGGAAGCGATTATTGGTATATGATTCTTTGCATAAGATGGATCCAAAAGAGAATAAAAACGTCCAGTCCATGGAGATATTTTTCCTTAAAAACGTCGAAAACTTCTAATATCGGTATGCACTATGTACGATTGTACAATATGTACAAAGAAATTTTAGCTTTGAATAATGCACACAATATATACAAATATGATAAATACCTGTAATGGTTAAAATAATCCCCAAAACAAATGAAATACTAACTGTGGAGATAACGAGACCACGGAAAAGTACTTCAAAATCATCTTGAGACATTTTACTACGTAAATAGTCAACTAACGCATGAATTTGACAAAGTCCAAAAACTCCTAATGCCTATAAAAAGAGAAAAGAACATAATTTTCACAAAGCCAACAATCAATATATATATGTATATAAATATATGTTGCTTACAAGCATATGTTCAGAACTTTGTACAGGCTGAAAACCAACAAACGATATTTGCATGGACAGTATTGTTCCTATGCAGTACAGAATGCTGTACGCAACGTATATCCTGTGCGAAAATCTACCGGTCACCATTAAGGTCAACACGTGCAAAGGAATAAGATTAATTAAGAACACATAGCCACCCCAGGAAGACACCATGTAAAAATATGCGAGAGCAGCGCAAGCCGACCAACAAATTGCTCCTGTTTTCACTGCTTTGATCCACATGTAATATGTAAACAGCATACAAAAAATAGCTATACCCTCGTTATCGTAAGAACCTGCCACGGATCGGGATATATAGCCAGGAACTATTGCTATCATAGCTGCAGCAAATAATCCTGATGCGGAATCCTTAAACCAAGGCAAGGTAGTACATTTTATATGAGGTGCATTGAGAATTTGAATATTCTACATATAGAAAAAAAATTTACCTTCAGTTCTTTGGTAAGCAAGTAAGTTATAATTGTTGTTAAACTAGAAAATAATGGAGCAAGGAAGACACAAATAGTACGTATATCTAAGGTAATATTCAGTAGCCATAGAATACGGTATAATGCAGCCGATGTTATCATTAAGCCTGGATATATCGTTCCTGTAAGACAATATAAAATTCATAGTAATTTCCCCAATTGTTCAAACAAAGTAACTGTAGATTAAGTTATGTACCTCCGATTATCCTGCCAAGGGGATACCAAACACGGTCGTCGAACCAATTATGAAAACTATAAAATCCATTTTCAGCTAGATACTTTGTCGTACGATAATTGAAGTATGGATCAAATTCATGAATAACACTCTCGAATCTTAGGACCGAGAATAATCTTGTTGCAAATGCTATAACAAAATGTTCTGATGTAATCACATCATACAGAATATTACATACAGATTCAGTATACTTACATAAAATTGCTGCGAGAGATAACACGGTTAATTTCAAAAGAGTTTCCTGCTTTTGCGCTGACATAAGTAAACCCTTCGTCTTTGTTAACGCACCCATGTTTATTAGGCTTACAGACAGAACTTTTTAACTAATCAAACACTTCGTTTACAATTTTATCTGCCCAAAGGAAAAAAATACAAGTTAGTTTTTTTTAATTGTATTTTACAATCCTGATCATATCTAAACCGAGACGATTGTCTCGCAGGCGGAAATCAAACAACGGAAAAGCTCGAAAAAGTCATTTTCAATATAAATAATATTTATTCGCAATTCATGAAAATTTAAAACGCATTGCATATGGCATTTGTCATTAGACATTAGGTTATGATTCGTTCGAAAGGTAAACAAGTGGAAGAAGACAATCCACGTTCGCCGACGAGAAAATGAATAAATGTAGAAATAAACATGCGATTCAAATAGCACACAGCGGTTGCAAGGCCAAAGAACATATAACGAGTATCGAAACGTGTCGTCTATCTGAAAACTGACCACGTATACAAAATTACCGGCCGGTGACATGCGTGTATTTTGATTCACGTGTTTTCACGTTCCGCATCGTACGTTAATGTAGTTTCCCGGCAATTAGATAGACCGTGATCTCAACTTACGAGTTTAGAAATTCACAACAATACAAGAAAAGTAAGAAAATAACAATATCATTTAAACGATTACTAACTCAGACACATTGCGACACGAAAGAAAAAGGCATGGATTCAAAGCTGTTCCTAGTTATGCTACCTTGTATTACTACCGAAACCGAGCAACGATCGACGCGCAACCTCTTACGTCGAATTCCAGAATTAATTACATTTCTGTATAATAAAGCATCGCATCTTAATAGTCGATACTCTATGGCTATCAAGAAAATTGTAAGAAAACCATCGTTCCCGCCAGAGGACCGGTGTTTGTATTATGTTGCATGATATTTGTTTCATCCCATTACGTTTAAGTACGACAGTTTTACGTGACAATTTCGTATCTTAGTAACGTTTCATCGACTAGAAAAAGATGACTGAAGGTAATTCTTTATTTATATAAATACTTACTCAAAGGGTATCAATTAAAATATCTAACCCTTAACATGCCGCATATCCCGATACATGTCTATCGTTCTTATCGGATTTTCAATTTGAATTGTAACCGATGATGAGCGTGTTTGCAGAGAAAATATCAACGGCGGATATGTGGACTCCGTACAAGGAATTACAGAGCCTCGTAGAACGATACATCACGTCTTCTCCGACGAATCATGATCTTCAATACCATGAATTTACAGAAGCTCTACGAAATCATAGGCAGAATTTTCTTACGCTCTTGAAGAATCCTGTACGCGAATATACTATATACACTACATATACTATACGAACACGAGCGTTTCTATTATACATTTTATACTTTGTTTGGTTGTAGCCTCAGAATGCAAACAATCGGGAAGAAATAAAGAAAGGAGCAACAGAAGGAATCACGCTTCCCGACTTGGGATTTCAGTTGTTGCCGAAAGAGCTGGTGGATGAAACTCTGATTATATCAGACATGTATAATCTTAACGAACTGGCAGCCTTAGACCTTCTATGCACAGCGCAGTTACAAATGCCTGACCATCCTGGTTTGCCTCGAGGATTAACAGCAATTTTATTGTACTACGACGGGAAAAAAGCTCTTACATCGACTCTGAGAATGCTCGTACAAGCTAGAATGGGTCATAGTTGGAAAATCGATGCACCCATAGCCCTCTTGAGACATATCACAGAATATACGGACAAATTGGAAAAGGACAACTTGTTGCAAGGAATTTTATCCTTGTTGAAACAAATGGATCCCGTAAAGGTGGCTATCCCAAATTTTCTGTATTCGTTCTTTCTTTAATTTGGAACTCGCTTTGTATACTTGACAGGAACAAGAATTGTTGGAAAAAAATCGGGCTTTAGGAGGATCGAAACATCGCTATATGGTTATGAAGCTTTACAACGATTCCAGGCAAGACTTGGCCGATATTTTGTATTTATGGTCTGCTCAATCATCACTGCCAAATGAAATTTTACTCGGCTTGTTATCACTCTTACAAACAAGACCTGTAGAATCGGAAGCACGCGAAGACGGACTAGATAAAGTTACTCTCGCTCTCATAATGAGCGTGTTGAATGCAATCAATTTCAGTTCGTTACATAGCCGCGAAAACTGTGAAGGTACGACAAACAGTTGGCTATTTAGTAGTGTATTTGTAGATTCGAATTTTAAGATACACGTTTGTTTCAGAGTTAATAAATTCGATGCCGTTGATCTCGGACAGCCATGCGCGCGAAGAATTTAGCGAGAAATTACTATCGACGTCTATTACTTGGGAAAGCGCTGGACTTCGAGGGGTGATACAATTCGCTTTTGCTGTTGCCTTAACAACGATTAAAACTGTAATCAATTCGCAACCATTGAACACTACGAATGAAGACGAGAGGCTGTTGGAAGCTGCTTTATCCAACAAATGTTTCCACTTTATGGCTGAAGTATTATTCAAGAACAAGAGTATATACCAGGAAGAATTTTATATTCGTTATTTTCATACTCTTGTATCTGATTTTATATTACTGATGCCTTTAAAAGTGAAAGATTTACGAAGTAGAGCGGACGAATCGATGCGCTTGATACAAGCCTATCAACAAGAGGGTATCGAGCCGCCTTTAAATTTGGACAATCACTTTGAATATTTGATGCTAACAGTGGCGGAGCTGTACAAAGAGGACCCTCTAAAATTGGATTTGGTGATGGATTATTGGTGTCATCATTCCGATTCGACGCACGTATCCGCGCCTATATACATGAATCGTTTCCCATCCAGACAAGTTGCGCTATTCAAATTCGTGCGGCTTGCAGGTGAAATACTGCCAGCCGGTCTGTTCGTACCTTATCTTAAAATGATAGCGTCTCTTGCATCTTCATCGCAAGCTGCGAGACAAGCGTTCAACTTTCTTAAACCAAATGGTAATCAATTGTTTCTGTAGTGGCGGGAAAGTGTTTACTGTTCACAGTTTGAGCAGTACTCTGACAGAACTCTAATGAATATAAACGTTCTTCTTAGGGACTTCAGGATCAACAACGATTTCATGGGATCACTTTTTCAAATCGTTGAGCCAGTATTACATCAATCTCCGAAAAGAATTGCCTCCTAGTCAGGACACCGTTTACCGGCAAAGAAATCATCCAAAGGGTATCACCCCGGACGAAGTGAAAGGACTCGAAGCGGTACTCTTGGTAGTTCAAGTTATAGCGAAGAACGATGAAATGTCCAGAATAGCGATATGCGATCATCCAGGATGGAAAGTGTTACCATCTTTGATCGGTTTGGTCAGTTGCAGCATATCGATTCCGTTGAAAGGAGTACTGATAAGGACTCTAGCCGCGCTAGCAAAATCCCCTGAAAGCTCGTCGACCGTGTGGCAAAGTTTAGAAGCCGCTCAAATACTATCGACTATACCGACCATCAGCAGCTATCAACCGCGGGGGGTTCAGACCGAGTTGGAGGAGATCGAGTCAAAGAAAGACGAATATCCGTTGACACGGGCGATGTTGGAACTTCTGGATGTCCTGACCGATTTCCCGATTCCACGTTTGCTGGGAATGGGCCATCGAAACCCCGGTTTCGATCCGTATCTGCATTTCATCATCAATACCATTTTCCTCAAGTTTCATACGCGATCTTATAAAAATTTGGCAGAGAAGTGGGAGGTTGCCGAAGGCTGTCTGAAAATTTTCTCGAAGCTCATCAAACAGTACGAACCGACCGTGGAGGATTTCATCGGTTGCAAGGTGGAGCTGCAAAGCGGTGAGACCACGGTGGTCAACTCTGCTCCGGGATACCACATTATGACGCAGTTGCATTCGAAATCGGAACTCCTTCATGTGATATTGTACATCCTAGACAAAGGTTGCTCCAACTTTGATTTATACGAAAGTTTCCCGGGCAAGAAGAATCTCGAGAACGGTAGTTTGTACTGTCTGGAAATATTGGAGAGAGGACTGAAAACACAGCACAGCTACATGGCACAGCTGGCGGCTGCGAAATCGATACACAAACTTCTAACCGGTTTATCCAGGTTGCTTCTAGAGGTCGATCCGCAATCGAAGAAGCCTGACTACATGATAAACGTTGCAAAATACGTTTCGTACAGCTCGTGGCTACCACAACACGCGTTCCACGCTGTCGGCGTGATTCTCGAGGTAACGAACGAACCGGGGGCTGACTCCGAGCTGCTATCGACGTTCACGGCGACTCCTGCCTTGGTTACCAACATCAGGCACGGGTTCGTTGAATGTTTGGACACGGACATCGTTCTGGACGATGACATCGAGTCGAGCGAGAAACAATATGCCGGCAACTGTAAAGAAAGAATCCTGCTATTGCTGATGCAGAGCATTACACGGCCAACGCCGAACCTCTCTCACTATCTGCTAGCGTTCGAATTTACGAAGGATATTCGAAAAACGTTGCTGCTGCAACCGGGTCTCTTCGGGTTCCCACGAACCTGTTTGCATTCGATATTGGGAATATTAGAGCAGTCCCTCGAACGCGGCCGCGACAAGATCACGGAAGCTTGTTACTGCTTTCTGCATACGCTGGCCGCGAACAACAAGACTTCCGTTTCGGTATTGAGATTTCTTCGTACCAGCGCGAATCAGGATTTCGTGCAGAGACACCTCTCCAAGCTGCCTTTCGAGGGTCAGAACACCGCAACCGAGCTCGGTTGTATGTCGTGGCTGCTGAAACTAGCCGCGATCGAGCTACGAGTCGCTGGTGGTAGATTACAAAGTTCCCTGGTTCAACGTCTGATGGGAGACTTTGGCCAGGAGAAAGGGCAAATAGTACCGTCGCAGAAGCTTCTGATGGATCTGCTGCACTACATTGAGTTTCAGCTTCAGCTAGAAGCCCCGCTGTCCTTGGATTTCTTCGATCCGTCCCAGATAGAGATGGTGCTGGGCCGCTGCAGCGTTCCGGTTGCCCTGATCGGTGGTCCGCGCCTTGTAGACATCAGAAAATTACATTCCCTGATCACGGAGGAGCTGGCTGTAACGCAGAGCAGCGCGACCGCGACACAACGGAATCTTATGCAACAGGAAGTGCAGAAGATCTTAACCTACGCTTTCAAGAGAAACCAGACGAAGCTGCTGTCGTACGCGACCGTCAAGTTCGTCGAAGGCTGGTGCCAGACCACCGAGATACTGTTCTGCGTCGCGACCAATCAACAGCTACCCACGCCGCAGAAGCAAAATCTCTTGCTGAATCTGTCTCACGATCTATTGCAAAAAATGACTTCTTGCGAGGCGCTCAGCGAGATCAAGACCCTGGTATCCGGAACGGTATTGATGTTGCTGGTCAATCTGCGGAACAGCTTCATCACAGACACGGACAACAACGAGTCGTTCCCGTCTTCGCCGTCGAACACAACGATGATGAAGATCATCCTGAGCCACATACTTCAGTGGATATTGAACGCAGGCGCCTCATCGCAGAAAGTGATCACGCACCTGTACGCGGCTCTCTTGAATTTCCTCTGCGTGGTAGGCTTGGAGAAATCGGAGAGCACCAATATCATAGACACGATGTACGTTAGTCAGCTGGATAGCACGGTGAACAGGGTGATGCCGGTGCAGGAGCGTTCCCATCGATACGCGACAATACAGGTGATAAACAGCTTTGGGAACAAACTGATGGACATTCTGTGCCACAATTGTTCCGGTGGCCACGACGTTTGCAAGATGCTGGCGCTCTCCTGCCTCGACAAAATCTTAGAGCTCGACTACGACAACGCCTGGATACTCTATCTAACCAGCAGGGGATACCTGAAGCACATGATAGACAGCCTTCTCGAATCCGATAATATGTTACGGTGTATGTTACAGCCGGAGCCGAAAACGTTGCGACCGCTCTACCTCTACGAGGCGAAAATGGCTGCTTTCTGTAGAATGGCATCCACCAGGCTCGGCGCCGAGAGCGTTCTCGAAAACAAGATTCTCTCTTGCATGTCGAGCATGGTCGTTTTCGATCATCATCCCGACGTTCACATCGGATTCGAAGGGGACGACTATTCGTTCATACCCTCGATTGGGCAACGGTACCAGCAAATCTTCTTGCCGGCTTTGTATCTCTGCGACGCTCTGCTCACCACTCTCGGAACCGAGAACCAATCGTGCGCCATACAAGTCTGCGGATTCCTCCAGAGTCATCGGGACGCCATCGAGATGGTTCTGCGGAACGCGTTCCCCAAAGCGAATCCCCTCTTTTTGAAGGAAATCGCCTGCCTCACCGGTGTCATATCCAGATCCGCCAATATCGACATGTACAGATTGGTCGACGAAGAGCTGGCCAAGTCCGACTTCGACGACCGGAAATTGGAAGACACCACTGGTATGAGAGAACTACGCGCTCATCTCTATCGGTTGCAAAGACTGATGCTCTCTCTGTTGTGTAAATTTCAACTGCAACCGGCGCCCGTTCGTTTCAACCACGAAGATACCGACGCGAACCAACAGCACATGTCCTGCGTGCAGATCGTCGCTAACATTATGCTGTACACGCGCAATCAAATGCAGCACACCAGAATGGATCAGAAGATACGCAACGTCTTGTTCGAACCACATCTTACTCCCAAATCGGGAGGCAGGGAGGACAAGATTAAAGAAAATACCTCCGGTGGTGTACGTTTGGGGACTATCGTCGATCAACTTGTTTCCGTTACGAATTTGTTACATTCCGAACTACCGCATATCGATGCTCTTATAAAAAAGGTCGCCATGGTGGGAGAAATGAGTACCACCGAACTAAAAGAGTACACGTCCGAAGAAGAAGATGCGGAGCTAGGCGTGAGGAACCATCGGGTCATAGTCGAACAACGATTAAATCGCTGGGTCAAAGAAAAGCGTCAAACTATCAAATACTGTTCCCTGATCATAGAACACGCATTGTACATACTCTGGAGTCACCTGGACTTTTATATGATTCAAGTGATATCCCGACACAGTCGAATGCAAGGTAATCAATTTTTTGCTTTCAATATTCGCAAAAAGAGAATCTTGGACGGCAATGCTGAGTCGTTTCTACGCTCTACTCGTTGAAGGCTGCGTAACTTTGTTCTACACATTTCACAGTATACATGCTGAGTATACAGTATACCAATGGCGGCTAGTAGTTAAAATTAGTGGGATTGCTACTCCAGAAGATATTTAGCTTTCGTTTTAACATTGCGTGAAAGGGGATAGCTACTGACATTAAGCTTAAGGATTATATATTGCACAAATATAAAGAAAGAATTAAAGGAAAAAGGACTCGTATTAAATGTTATCGATAATATCAAGTGAAAATAGGGGGTGCTGCAGTGTCATAGTGCCTATACACGAGCCTCCACTGCAGTATACAGTATATAGGGAAATCGGCCAACAGACGGGACTTAGAAACGACTCGCATCGCTCTCAAGTAATCTTTTGCTTTGACGATTCGACTTATCGGTAGTCGTTTTCTAACTTTTCTCGACTTATTTTCAGTGTCGTCAGGAGGCATAGACGAGGACATGGTTGCGTGGAAAGGATCGTCAGAGACATTAATGGAACTGAAACACGGTCTTGTTTCTACTTTTACGGACAGTTTTATTACGCAATTGTTAGATACACACAGCGAGTACACGACGGTAGATCACAATTTCGTCGATGTGCTCGTGAGAAGGATCAAGAGGTTATTACAATTTCCATAAGCTCGCATTCACGCATAGCGATTCGAATGTACAAGAACTTATTTTTTTATACGTCCGTGTATACGAACGTCTATCGAAAGTCGCGCAAACATTATTTATTAGAAAAATATAATTGGATCGATCGAGTCTTAAGCTACCGCTGAATACGTTGAATATGATCTTCGGTCATTCGTTTCTGTGTATTATGGAGATACTTTGCCGTCACGTACATACATACTTTTTATCAACTGTAGTTCACGAATTAAGGTCAAATAGTTAGAGTAATATTTGTTGATAAGATATATTTATATATATCTATATAGAAATACTAACATCTGTAATATTTTTATTGGAATATTTTTCTAGTAATATATCCAAATGTTCTTCCATAGTTTTGTTCTGTGGCTACAGTAATTGTGCTGTCTATCAGTAAATTAAATGTTAACTTTTTTCATGAAGTTGTACCGTTCGACTGTAATGTATTTCCTACCATTGACTCGTAATATTTTCAAGTTGCTAAGAAGTAATAATAGCCTCGTCCCAAGGACCATAAATATTGTCTTTATACCTCTGACATTGTACATACCAATAAGGACATACGAAATGAAGGAATACTATGGACATGATAAAAACATAAGAGATCGTTTGTGAAATAAATAAAAGAAAATACAAAGTACTAAAAGTTAAACAGCTCGAAATAAGTATTTTGTTGCTTAATTTATACATAAGATATGGTAATAGGACAAAACATTGCACAGCAACCGTAAGAAGTGAAAATGCATGAGATGGAGATGACAATCTAGAAGCTAACATCAGCGAACCAAATATGGAAGATGTTATCGATAAAGAATCTGATAAAGAAATCTGCAGAGAACCGTATTTGCTAAATATCAGATGTGTTAAGAACATCAATATGGTCATAACGTAGATTGTATCCGTACTAATGGTTTCGGTTAATGTCTTCAAAACAGGCGACAAAATGTAACCAAACGTAAGAAAAATTAATACTGTCCTAATGTCTTTGGTCAACTTGGTCAAAGTGTTCGGTTCTTTTAAACAATACAAAAGATAACCGAATATTGTTAGAATTACGCTCGATAAAAATATCATGTCGGGCATGGCCCACTCCCTGTTCAACCAGACAAATATAATGACAAAAAGCACTACAATGTTTAACTGAATACATATAGTAGCTCCAAACGTGATCGCGTCTATCAATGTTATATCATTTGGCTTAATATTTTTACGTAATTGCTTTAAAAATGAACTGTCCGTATAGTTGTCTGGCAATCCATAAGTTTCGTACAATTTTTTCTGCCATTTCATCTTCAATGTCATTTTCCAATTTACAAATCAATTTTCATTCACGTTTCTCATATACGCTGAAAACAGAATCGACAACTTTCAGTTTCAAACGGATCACAAAACATACGGAGTTCTTGTACATATATTTAAACAACACAATTAGACAAACCTTGATCTTTATCCAAGGTATTTAAACAATTAGAAAACATTTTTAAATAAATTTGTTTTGGAATTATAGGTTATGAGACTACGGAATAAACAATCAAGTAAGTAGATAAGTATCTACATATTCCTTCCTTCTTATTTGAAAATGAGTCTGATCTAATACATTAAGCTTGGTTTGCATTCAATTTTATTCGGTGATCTTGCTAAACGTTCGACAATTTCGATTTCTATTTGAACTCTACTACTTGATATTTGTAGGCTCATTGTACAATTTCAAAATCGTCTTCTATGGTATAACTCTATATTATATGTAAGTATCTATAGTGCAAACGCATATGCGACACGCATACCTACTTACTACAAACTACACACATTCACACGTGCAGTTCACCGTTTATGTGGAAAAATGGCAGCGCTGAAGGATGTTGTTTCTCTGTACAAAAATTTAAAAGAAGAATGGACAGCGACTCCTTGCAATTTAAAAAAATGCGGCGAATTGCTCAATCAATTAAAGGTAGTGTATACGAATTGATTATTGTACCGTAATCTTACTGGGAAAATGTTACCATTGTTAAACATGCAAACGATATAACCTGGTTAGTCTGTCAAAATGAATTGTCATGGTACGCTCTAGCTGAAATTTATCAGACAGCATCCATTTAATATTAAATTTTTATGTTTCTACCATTTAGTTCATACAATACAATTATAATCTTTCAGAAGTTTGAGAAAATAATTAATTTTCACAGGTTGGCCTTACCCATTTGATGTTTCTTCCAACGTCCAATAATACTGCAAGTCAGAAGGAATTGTTGATAGCTCGTATGTATTGACGCATAATACATGAACACGTATAATTAATGTGAATCGGAATTATGAATAATATCGTTTATTAACTTTTTCGTAATTACAGGTGATATTTTAGAGATTGGTGCACAATGGAGTATAGTCACGGAAGATATACCTTCCTTCGAACGTTATATGGCGCAGTTGAAATGTTACTATTTTGATTACAAGTCCGATCTTATGGAATCTGCATACAAATATCATCTGCTAGGATTAAATCTCCTGTTTCTCTTGTCTCAAAATCGTGTTGCTGAGTTTCACACAGAACTAGAACTACTGCCTTCCGATCAGATACAATCCAATGTTTATATTAGACACCCTTTAAGCTTGGAACAGTATTTGATGGAGGGGTCGTATAATAAAATATTTTTAGCAAAAGGTAATGTACCGGCGGCGTCGTACAACTTCTTCATAGATATTTTATTGAATACCGTGCGTGATGAAATTGGAGCCTGCATGGAAAGTGCATACGACAAGATTTCGATACAAGATGCCTCTAGGATGCTCAATCTGAATTCAGAGAAAGATATGAAAGCGTTTGCAACGAAAAAGAATTGGACTTTGACCAAAGAAGGTTACTTCTACTTTGCCACTACCAATGAAAAGAAAGCTGAGGAACCAATACCCAGTTCAGATTTGGCTACGCTAGCTATAGATTATGCAAGAGAACTTGAAATGATCGTTTAAGAAGTATGTCTATCATCCTCCTTGTATTTTATAAATAAATAAAAATTATCATGTATTTATTAGAAATTAAATTAATCTTTCGTACTCTCGTTGGATTTAAAAAAAGGAAAAGATTATATACGGTATTTTTATTTTAAAAAATCTGCAGCTTAGAACGTCATCTATCTATGTCAGAACGCAATTCTTATGCGAGTAGCTTGAAAGGTTTTATCATAGATGGCGCTGCAATTTCTTTTTTATACTTGTCATTACGCATGAAAATTTAAGTAATAACTAAATATTAAAATATCAATGAAAAATAATACTTGCAAGTTATTTTTACGAATTTTCGATAATTTCTCGTATAGGTAATTTCGATAGAATGGTGGGATATAACTTACGCTCTTCATGACCTACCGGAACGGGATGGTCAACACCTGTGTAACTGTCAGTGCATCAATAATCTCTAATTTTTCGAAGTATTTATAAATCTTATTCTTTCCGAATCTTCTTTACGTAAAAAAGGAAAATCGGTGATGGTTAAAATGTTACCCCGCTACGAAGGTGTCCTTTATTTCTCGGACAAGCAAATGGTCATATTTGACATTGGAAGCGCATATACGAAGTAAAAAATCGAATCATCTGCATTTGTTTGAGTATTCTAATGTTTAAGCAACAAATTGAAATGTAATTTATGATTAGATACGGTTACGCAAACGAGGCTACACCACGCGGAATAATAAGGACAGAGACTGTTTGCCCAGAAAGCAAACAGATCAGGAAAATTTACGATTATAAAGATACAGAAGATTTGTATCAATTACTTGTAGAGTTTCTTCATTGTTTATTTTTTAGGTAACAGTTTTGTACATTTAAACACTATTTTCATTTGATCATATTGCTGCGTCGCTAACAGTTTAATCTTGATCACAGGTATGTTATAATAACACCTAAGGATGCTAGAATTGTGATACTAGAATCTTGTTTAACACCGTCCGAATTCAGACAAACACTAGCCAAAGTATTATTTAGACATTTTGAGATTGGCTGTTTGATGTTTTTGTCTACTCATTTGGCAACCGTTAGTACCTTGGGCACCAATACAGCCTTGGTATTGGATGTTGGATACAAAGAAGCTACAGTGATCCCAATTTATGAGGGTGTACCAATTTTGAAAGCATGGCAGGCACTTCCTTTAGCTGGCGAAGCTGTGCACAAGTAAATACCTCCTGCTAAAACGCAATACAATCGATGTTACCTACACATCCGTATACTGCTTGTATTTTATTTTTATAGGTATTTAATCGAAAGTTTGAGAGAAACATCTCCGAAAGCGAATATAACAGAAAAACTTGTGGAAGATATAAAAGTTAAAACATGTTTTGTTACTACATTGGAAAGATCCATTAAATTAGAAACCGAGGAAGCTCCAAATCCTCCTCCTGCAGTCGTGTACCCTGGGGTTAAAAATATTATCATACCTGGCAAAGTTAGGGAGAAAGCATTTGAATTATTGTGGGAAAGGGACAATGATAATTTAAGCATACCTACAATGATTTTAGATGCAATTCTTAAGGTATAATATGCTACCTATACACAATTAAGACTTCCCCAATATTCATTTAAACTAATATTAGCTGCTATTTGCAGTGCTCGATAGACACTAGACGAACTTTGGCTGAAAATATAATATTAATTGGAGGCACAACAATGGCGAAAGGATTCGTTAGTCGTCTTAAATCGGAACTCCTAGCTCTATTGAAAAGCAATCTTTATTCGGAGAAGTTGAAAATACAAGTTTTCAAATTTCATACTGCACCCAGTAAACCCAATTATACAGCATGGTTGGGAGGTGCCATTTTCGGTACCGTCGACCTCCCATTGAGATGTATAACGAAAGAGAATTATTTGAAATCGAACAGAGTGCCAGATTGGGCTAGTTTAGTCGATAATCAAAGAGAAGATCTTGTGGCTTGCGAATTATGAATAGTTGCCTAAGGATTTTCATATATATATATATATATAGAATTGTACAAACAGCTTTATTTATTTTTCACTTGTATTCTTATCAATGTAAAATATACTCAAATACAATGAAATGAAAAAAAAGTCACGTTGTACCGAAAATTTGAAACTCCTTTTATTCACAGGAATGGGTGTACAGAATTTTACTTGTACTTGTATTATAAAGTTGTGAGCAGTGTAAGTTTCTCATTGAGTTGTAGTTGAGTTTTTATTAACTGCGAGAGCGCGACAACCATCAATAGGTCTTTCACATTGCTGTTAAACATTTCATCAAATTGATCGCTCGACATTGTCGGTACAGAGTGCACCATATCCAGTAGAGCACGACCCACCTGAAGAAATCAAATAATTCATTAAAAATAACTCGTTAGAAATTTGTAAAATATGTAAGAATAGAAACATATAACTACTTGGTTATCCGGAGGTTGTTTAGAATTGAGAATGACGTCGACATATTGGAGTACTTGCTCCAACATAGAAGATAGTTTACCACTGGCTTCTGCGATTTGAGCAAGATCCATCATCGGTTCTATACCACCGCCAGTTTTTACACCAGCTATTTGCGCATGAGCAGGTAACTGTGTCTTGGAACAAAGCTGCAACCCAACTACTTCTGGTTCGTAACAGGTTACCTATAAAACAGTTATGTTTTGTAAGTCCGTAAAAACAGATGTATTCCACACAGAACTATATTCTTTCAATTAAACTAATAATAAGTAACATACCTGCACTTTAACCGGTGTAAACATGGAACCTTGTTTTCCATTAGGTACTCCTAATGGTACGCACACATAAGCTTTAATTGCCATTCTAGTAGTGTTTATCAGCGTTGTATCAACAGTCAAGTGAACAGGATTATTGCACTCACGAACATAGTATTCATGTATAACCGAAGAGTGAGTGGTAACCTGAACAGACATAGAAAATAAAAGATTTTCATCGGTTTGTGGCACAGCAGAATAGATCAAAGGTAATTTACCTCGTTCCCAGTTGCCCACCAACCAACAATGTTTTCTTGTGCATTCACCCTGTGATTTAAATCGTACAGGTCGATCCCGTATGTCAGATCAGCTTCCACTTGACTTTCCGACTCTTTATGAGGTACACAGAAGCAATTCGTCACTTCTACCATACCTTTTTCAGCCGTGCCTAGAAAAATCAATCGAATAACATAGGATTTTCCTTAATAATTATTGGATTTGACAAAATAACGTATGCAGAAACTATATTACTAAAACCAACGATATGTCTTCACCGAAACGACCGTGGAAAACGTCGTCAAGTTTTGCATTACCTAGTAATGTACCGATGACACGGTGGGACTCGGCTTTTCGACGCTCGTAAGCGTCGACTATTTGGAAAAGAACCACAGGATGAACTTTTACGGTAAGGTTAAGCGCCATAATTTCTTCGTACAAGAACCTATTCACAAGGAAAAGTCAATTGTGTGTAATTCTGCGATCACACTGGATCACACTGACCTCATAAACCTAACCACAATTCCACAATGCTTATAGATCATAGTCACAGAGTATTCTTACAGAAACGGAACTCCGTTGTTTTGTTGTCAGCGACGATGTCAGCGCCATCTAGCTGTACAGTTTTTCAAACTAATTTTTTTTCTGTCGGTAAGGTTGGTTAGTAGTTTGAGCGTTTCGCCGCTACGCGGAATAGCGCTGTACGAATTTTTTGAACGGAGCAAATGATTCTTACCGAAATTTGCAGTGTATCTCATGGCAGAACCGGCGAGAATCATTCGCTCCTGAATGAAAAATAATATTTCAACATTTTGCTGTTAAAATTTTTTAAATGTCGAAGACACAAAGTAAAACTGGATGAGTGCACTTTATAATCAGACGATTTCGATTTAAAAATATATTGCAGTTACGATGACATACTGGAAATCTTAAAACAACTGTAGTTTATTCAATTATGGCGGTTGATTTGAATCGTTTATTTCGGAGGAAAAGGAAATGTTTTGTTCCGGATCATGCGCACTGAAAATTAGTTCGCGTAAATCGTCGAAGGTTCATCACTCTAGATATTTATATATGTGGTCCAAACTCCAGATTAAAAAATCGGTATCGTTTGACTGTCATTGGTTCTCGCAAAATTAGCTTAAAATATACATTAAATTATTATGAGTATCATAAGGTAACATAATAGTAATTTCATGGAATGGAAGGAAGCTAATAGAAAACTTTCACCCATCGGAATTTTGTTAAATTTAAACAACATTGCAAGTCCATGAAGCCGCGCTTACAACGAAATCCTATCTGCCACACACTTTCATCCAACTTTTCAAACTAATATGTGGTAAGATCTTCGTAATCATCGAACAATGCGCGTCTGGTAGGCGTGATTTTCGATGTGAACTGTTGTTGCTATAGTTGGTTAAAGTTATAGTTAATGGCTTGTATGATATTTAGTGGTTTCTTATGAAATAAAAGAGAATAGAAAGCACATCGTGGTCTCAAATGATAAGAAACTACACGAAGGATTAGACTTCACATGAATGGAAGGCGTTACTGTCATGTAGTGCATACATACAATGACGTATAGACGTCAAGTGCACACCAAATACTTATTTTTTTTTCGACTGTTATCATGGGTTCCAGATTGAGGCAAGTAAATCTTTTGTTAAGTATCTTATTTTCATAGATGGATGTTGTTCCACGAATAATTCTGTACTCTCACGTTTATACTTTATGAAACAAATAAAACGAATATGAAAGTACTCTTCTTTACCATACCAGTGTATTGTCTGAATTTTCTTTTTAATCAGTTGTACTGATGTCTAGCACACCATGCTAGTAGGTTTGATTTCTTATTTACGAAAATGTGGAACATATAAACAGCGTGTCATATTCTTATGCTCAAATGTAAATATCGTTTTTTATCACAATATTTTCAGAGATAATGTACAACATCTCTTCGAATGCTTTTGCGAAGTAGCTGCGCCACTTGTAGACAAGTTGCCATGGATACTCCAAAAATATCCTAGCTCTTTCTCCGACGAAGAAATACTTAAGTCTGTGCCTAAATTTGCATACCCCTGTGAAATAGAGAAGTAAGTATTCAATGATTATGTGGTTCTTGAAATTATACAAATGCTTTTAACATATAGGTGAAAATGATTATAGTCGCTTGGAATTATTCTAGCTTGGTGGTGCAACATTTTTCATTTGTACTCACTAGCATCGATTCAAAATGGACATTCGGATTCTGTCGACACGATCCCAAAACGGACACCGGTCTAGTAATTTTAAGCGCATTACCATGGCACGAAATATTTTACAAGTTAGTACTTTCTCTATTGCGTATAAAAATAAAATAAGCATAACTATACTTTAAATCTAAAGTCTTCTCATTTTATATGCAAATAGGCTTTTGAACAAGATCGCAACGTTAATTCAGAGCACTGGCACCGGAGAAGATCTTTGGAAATTTCTTGAGACTGTGTATAATAGTACAATTCCTATCCCTGGTAGTTCCATATCTATTCCTGTACCAAACTCTAAGGTGGTATGTATCTTGATAAATTATTTCTTATTGAACGTTTCATGTAATATATTTATTAATTTCCAGAACTTTGTTTATCAAAGTCCAAAGCAGTTTCAATTGCCGAGTATACCAGAAAATGTAAGCGATTGTAAATCCATTGTGGTTTTGCTTGTAGAGTATATTAATCCCTGTATAAATATCCTTTTAATTTCAGAGAAATTTGACCGAATATTACAGTGCCGTCGATGCTCACAATATGATGATAGTATTTGCTTCCATGCTATATGAGCGGCGAATTATTTTCACTTCGAAACGTCTTTCGAGATTGAGCGCTTGCGTTCAAGCATGCAATGCTTTAATTTATCCAATGATTTGGCAACACATATATATTCCAGTTCTGCCATTATCTTTAATAGATTATTTATTGGCACCGATGCCATTTCTAATTGGAGTACCGGCTCCAACGCTTCAGGTTTTTTAATAAAATACTCGTGCACAGCATTATTTAATAATTGTACAATATTGTATTCGAATATTTTGTTTAATTTTTAGAGAGTACGGAAAAACGATTTGGGAGAGGTAGTCGTATTGGACGCGGATAACAATACCATCGAGTCTCCATTTGAAGATTTAGAGTCTTTACCTCAGGACGTAGTTCGTATAAACACATGATTTTGTTTTTGGAGTAACGATTTAATCCTTAAGAATCCAAACACATCTTAAATAATGAAATAAAAAGTTTCTTTGTCCCAGGTAGCCAATTTAAAAAAGGCATTGCGCAATCGAGCAACGTTACTCGGAGATGGTGTGTCTAGGGCATTTTTACGAGCATTGGTTCAGTTAACTGCTGGATACAAGGATGCATTGATTTTAGAACAAGGCCAGTGTATTACATTTAATCAAAATGCATTTGTTGAAAGTAGACCATCTTCAATGCAACCTTTTTTACGAAAAATGTTGGAATTGCAAATATTTCAACAGGTATAAGAAACGAAATCTGTTTTTACTGTTACAATGGTTCAGTTGACTATTACTTTGTTTATAATAATTGACTCCTGTCAAAATTCGTATGTGTTCCAGTTTATAGAAGAAAGACTGAACATGCTCAATTCAGGGCTTGGATTCTCGGATGAATTCGAAGTTGAAGCTAGCAGCTATTCCGCGAAATCTAGCAGTAAATTTATGCAACAGTATCGAGAGTGGACTTACGCCATGCGGAAAGAAAGTTCCGCGTTTTTCCGTAGCGTAAAAGACAAGGTGAAACTCCTATTATTTTCGTTTTCTCGAACACGTCCTATATGATGGATCGATTTGTCGAATATATTTGTATTTCTGATTGCCTGCGATTTCAGGCCAATCCAGCAGTGAAGTATGCAGTTAAGTCGGTAAGTAGTCACCAATTACCATGTTTTACTTATTCTATTATGTATTGTTAGCGATAACCACGCGTTAGATTTCACGCGGTCACGCGTTTGTGCATTGAAACATTTTCACAGGTTAAAGACAAAGGAAAGGATATGAAAACAGCGTACAAAGGACTGAAATGGAAAGGTGGTATGTTGCTCCTTTTTATTTGGAATATCTTGGATAAATATTGTTTAATTTTGTTATGAAATCTGCAGGACGAGCAGGCAGAAGCGAAACAAGTAGAAGATTTCATCAGCCGAGGTCTGCACCTAGTTCACCCACCTCGGATAGAAGGCCTATCGATTTCGCATCACCGCCAAAATCGCCAAATGGTTTTACCGCTACCACTAGCTATAGGAAAGATCTTCGACTGCGTAATAGTAATTTCGCCGATTCAAGGTACATTTCTATATCTATATTTATATCTGTATCTATATCCATATCTATATCTATACTACTTCTACTTCTATTTCTCGACTCGGCATATCCACTTCATTGTACCTATATGCTTCATTTGTACCGCTGAACTTTTGTAGAAAACAATATTCGCCATTAAGTCCTAGTTCTCCAGAAGAATCTGATTCTCCGCCAGAACGAGTGAATATTGACCTTATGCAAGAGCTTCGTCACGTAATATTTCCAAATACACCACCCGTTGATAGAACAGTAAGTATACCAGTGTACAAGTATACGTAGAATACATTCGTAACGAAGCACTATCGTATGAGAATTGTATAAGGAGAAATTATTTTTGTAAATGCAATGTTCCATTTATAATTAGAACGTCTACATATACATACGCATATACATAT
Source organism: Lasioglossum leucozonium (assembly GCA_028454225.1). NCBI lineage: Eukaryota > Metazoa > Arthropoda > Insecta > Hymenoptera > Halictidae > Lasioglossum > Lasioglossum leucozonium. The sequence continues at coordinate 4,000,784 of CM052207.1, read as the reverse complement.
ACATAGTATCTACACTACTGCTTATCACAATGTGTAACGTCTTAGCCAGCAGCATCGGTAGCATGGTTATCGAATTTCAAATACGTGATATGATACCAACATTAAAATTCTCAGTTCAAAATCATTCGTGCATGCATTATCTCGAAATGTTTCTGTTGCATAGGCAATATAATATAATAGAATAGAAATTTGTTTAGCTCGCTATTCTTTCGAATGTAATAGAATTTCAGTTCATAAATTTTTATTTAATGTTGTATGTCTGTATAATAACTTATTTTAATATGTGCACTCATTATGTTCATAATTATGTGTGATGCATCAATTTCAGTTGAAGCCAGTGCGCAGTTTAGACAGTTTGAGACCTGCATGGAGTGGGCATATGCGGCACGGTCCTCCGCCTAGTACAAATGTTGCAAACCCAACCATCACCGTCACCTCTTCCGCAAACACTCCATCTCATCATGTTCCGCACTCCGGCTTCGTTAGATCGGTTGATCGGTCGAACATTTTGCTAAATATCAACGATGCATTAATTGGTAATATTCATGCCGGTGCAAGCAGATCATTGCCATTGAATTCGTTGGCCGTAAAATCAAGCAAAATTGTCGAAAATAAAACGGAAGGACCGTTGGTTACATCTATTTTAGAAAAAACCGCGGACAACGTACAGCCAAGTAATTTGATACACGATACCGTACAATATAACTACAATGCAGATTTACGCTCGCATAAAACGGAAGCGAAGCAACAGGAAAATATTGTCGAAGGTTGCTCGAAGAACGTGAAATTTTACACCGATGACATCCTCACCAATTACGATCCAGAAATGGACGGGAAATCTTTCGAATCGCATTTACAAACTTTTGAGTCTACTAACTATCTGAAAGATAACGACCCATTCGATACAAGCAAAGTGTTCATACCTTCCTACTTGCCATCAACAATTTTCCAAACCACAAGCGCATCGTCATTGTCTGTTAATTCGAACGTTTCATACTATACATTCAATAGCACATCCTGCTCTGCACATCCGAAGGTAAACGTCATCAATCGTCTTTATGTCTTTTGTTTTGTGAATGTACAATCTACATCTGCACTCAACAGAAAAATGAAGGCATCAGTCATTTTTTGCCGAAAAATTTGCCCCGATCCTTTAACTTTTCTGTCAAGTGTATATCTATACTATGTATGCATTGTATATTGTACGCATATATCTGTGCATCCGTACACATACACAGGGATTTTAATTGGTAATTAACCCAACTCAAAGTTTCAGTTACAATCGGTAAATTGAATCATTCATTGTTATTAATTCAAGTATAATTGGGTTCAAATTAGAATTAGGATCCCAGTTCATTGAATAATCATTATGTATACGGTATACAGGATAGTTACGTTATGCATAGTTATATCCTTTGGTCGACAAATATTTAATTTCGACGAAAAAAAAGAAAGAGATTGTTGGCAATGTTTTTATCTGATGATGATAATTATTTCTAGGACTCGCCTGAAGTGCCAGATTTGATTAGACTAGACTCAACAACGAGTAGCGACGACTTTGACCCGCTGCTTTCCAAGTCCTCGGAATTTCCTAGTTCGAAACAGATGACGCAGTCCTTGCATGCGCCAGAAATGGGAGAGGGCCTCAGCAATCCGTTGTACCCGTACTTTCAACCTCTGCACAAAACCACCGAGAAACCGAAATCGTCGGACAATATCGGCGACTTGGATCTACTGCAGGCGTACGGCTTGGACTTTAATAAGTTTAGCATAAGTAACGGCGATTCACCGACCAAAAATGCTGCAATGTGCAACAACACATCCGAGAGTAGTATTAACAATATTGATAGTGCGTTCAGCTTAACGTTGAACACTTCCGCCATTAAATCACAAAATAATTGGACGAAATTCGAATAGACGATATGCTAGCAATGAAATTACATGATACATTCACTTCACTTCACTTCACTTCACTTCACTTCACTTCACATATCACAATTGTAAATACATAAGGGTAGTTTATTTCCCATTTCTCTTTGGTCCATTGATTTGCGAAAATATATCGTCGAACGCCTACAGAAAAAGCGAATTAGCTTGTAAAAGTGTAAACAACCGAAAGAATTTTACATGCGAAACATTAGTAAGTAATATAGAGTTAATGAACAAAAAAAACAAAAACCGTCGAGATGCGAATCAGCAAAACAAGCTGTAGTAGCTTTGCTTCGTGGCACAACTCGTAATAGTATGTCCCGGGTGTGTTTGTTACATGTTACGTTACTTACACGAAAGCAATTCGAAAGTCCATTCGTGCGTTTAGGCGGTCAATTCTAGTATTTACACAAATTTTCTTTTCTACCTTAATTTGCAAATATTTGGGAATGGGAGAATCATACCGAACGTTGAAATAAACACTGCAAATCATTGGAAATATATACCATTTAATATATATTATTTAAATAAATCCTTTAGGTCTAATCTATGTACATTGAAGTCATTAAAAGCGTAAAATCGTCAAACGGAAGTTGTATTCACGCAAACAAATAATACTGATAATGTAAAAGTAATCGTAAAACTTACATGATAATTTGTATCGTTCAACGATTTAGTCAAACGAGTTAGTAACACATTTTCATCTCTGCTATTTCATCGATGATCAGAAAATTGGAAATATTTGTTTGTAAACGCAACAATAGTGGTAGTGAAACGATCACATCGTCGATCATCATGTTCAAACGATTATTTTCAATAGAGCGCTCATGTTTAAATATGTTGAATATTGTACGTGTAACACGACTGTTTCTTCCACGCGTTAACTTCGAACGTGATCAAATCGTGTATCATAGCATCCTGTTACACGCGATCGGCAGATATCCGATATAGAATCAATAAATCAGAGCATATTGAGTACGTTTATTGAAATCATTAGTTCGTCCTTGTTAGGTTTGAAGTATGTTAATTTTAACGATTGTTGCACATTCATCGATAACGCTTTATAATAAACAAATAAATGAATAGGAGCAATAAATGCTTTTTCTACAGTGGCTATTACAATATTACAATATTATACATACGTTACCTGTCTCGTCCTCTTGCTTTTTCAAGAAGAGCAAACGGTAGTATACATACTCTTAGAGATGAAAAATGCAATAGGTGATTTTAAAAACGGATTAATGGACTGAATTAAGGATTTCATTTTCTTTTTAATCTATAAAATTCGAGCTATTAAAAATTATCTATTACCAGTACAGTTCAATAAATAAGACACTAATAAAGGAATAGAGATATCGGAAAAACAATCGTTACATTGTTTTTAAAGCAGCGATCGCATCGATAATTCGTTGCAATTCTCCTTTGCTGTTTACCATCTTCTCTTTATTATTGTTTTGAACATCCAACGGTACCTTCACATCGTAATCAGGAACTTCCATAGCCTGCCTTGTATTTTCAATAATATCTTCCAACTGTACTTTCCTCTTACAAAGCTTCTCTAACTCTTTCTTTGGATCGATTAAACCCTGCAATATAAATTATTATTATTATTGATATCTTATTATCGAAAATTAAACGAGAATTCGCGATGTTTACTTTTAACAGCAGATGCACTTGAACTTTATCTGTCACTGTAAGGATAGCGCATCCTGATGGAGGTTCGTCTGTATGTATTGTAGAGTAAGCAAGCGTCTCTATCAACAATTGATAATCCATAAGCTTCTTTTTCAGGCTGTCATCGGCGCACACGATAAACGCTTCGGTTTTAGTTTTATTTGGTAGATTGTAGGTAGCCCGCGTCGACCTGACGTTCTTGATTACTTTGTTGGCGAAGTCAACGTCCTTCTCTATTTCTAGATCCCTCCAGGGACACTCGGACTCTTCTGGGTAAGGGCTGACGCAAATACTAGGATAAATTTGTTTCTTGCGAGGTAAACGTTGATAAAGTTCTTCCGTTATGAACGGCATAAATGGAGACAGTAATCTTAGCCCAACGTCCAGCGTTTTGAACAGGGTCCTCGTTGCCGCGTGCTTCTTCGCGTCATCGTTCCCTTGAAATACTGGTTTCAAGTACTCGAGGTAAACGTCGCACAGATCGTACAACCAAAGGTTGTAACAGGTGGTCGTGGCCGTTGTAAAGTCGTATTGTTCGATTGCTTTGTCGCAAATCTTCACGGCGTAACTCACGCGAGAGAGCATCCACAAATCAACGTTCGTGTACGCTTCGGAGTCAAGGGACTCTGCACAACGGCTACGACTACGAGTACTATTACTATCACTACTACTAAGGCTAACATTGTGATTGTACAGATTATTACTGTTGCGAACTTTAACTTTGCAGGCGCATTCGGGCAAGACTTTACCTTGCTCCGGACGGAACGCCAATCGTTCTTGTCGGCTGTACGACGCAATGTGTCTATACCATCGATACAAGTGCGCATAGCTGGCAACGTTCGCATTCAGTTCGACGAAAGTTTGGTAAACTTTCGCATCCGTTTGCGACGGTGTGTACCCATCTAAGTAAGGATAATCATTTAAATAATTGTTCAAAGCATCTTGCACGCACGTCTCCTTCAAAGTGCATTTGCACCATTCATCGTGATCCGATATCGCTGTTGTCACCTTGTTCTGTGTACTAGGGTCCGTAGGGTACGACGGTTCGTCATTGTCGTTGATCGAGTTCAAATAATTCAAATTCGAACCGAGATACATGAGAGCAAATTTAGTCGCGTTCCATATCTTGTTACAGAAAAATCTGTAGCCCTGCACGCGAAGAATGTCCAGATTTATGTCACGACCCTGGGAGGTGTACGCGCACAGGGCGAATCTTAACGCATCCGTGCCGCATTCCGGAATCCCCTGCGGGTAATCACGTTTCTGTCCATCCATCGCACGTTTCAGTTCCTTCGGATCCAAATTGCTGTCCAACAGTTGCTTCTGAAGATCTTCCAATGATATCCCGTTGATCACGTCCATCGGGTCTATCACGTTCCCCAGAGATTTGCTCATTTTCCTACCGTGCGCGTCTCTGACCATCGCATGCAGATAGACTTCCCTAAACGGCAACTTGCCCAATAACTTCTGCCCGAAAAACACCATTCTCGCTACCCAGAAGAACAGTATATCGTGGCCAGTTTCTAATAACGAGCCCGGATAGAACGCCTCGAGCTCCTCGGTCTGGTTTGGCCATCCGAATATCGAGAATGGAAATAGACCAGATGAGAACCATGTGTCCAGCACATCGGGATCTTGTTCAACTGTTATATTGTCGATTGTAGTACCCAACTTTCTAGCTGCTTGTTCCTTGGCTTCACTTTCTGACCGCGCACTCACCCAGAATTCTCCCTCTAACCGGGCACTTGCACCGTCATCGCCACCGTCATCGAGTACTTTAACGTAGTACGCGGGGATACGATGACCCCACCACAATTGCCGCGATATGCACCAATCCCTGATATTTTCCATCCAATGATACCAGATTTTTTTGTATTGATCTGGAATAATTTTCAATTCGCCTGTTTGCACCGTTTTCATTGCATTCTCTGCCATTTCACTACACCTTATGTACCACTGAGGTTTCATCAATGGTTCGACAACATCTTTCGATCTACTACATATTGGCACCACCATGGGATTGTCTTTCATTTCAACAAATAAACCTCTTGTCGTTAACTCATTTATGATGGCTGTTCTGGCATGAAATCGTTTCATCCCCTGTTCAATCAAATTTACATATTACATACGAGAGTTCGTTTTGAATGTTATTGTGTACTTTAATAGTACAAGTACTACCGTAAATTTCCCGTAATCGCCGATAACATTCCCACTGTCGTCGAAAATGGTGATGAACGGTAAGTTGTGTCTCTTTCCTATTTCATAATCGTTAAGGTCGTGAGCCGGTGTAATTTTTACAGCTCCTATAATAAGGAAATGAATATGTTATCAAAAATAGCATTCCCATTCGCATTCATGCAATTATGATACAGTTACCTGTTCCAAATTCTCTTTCAACATATTCATCAGCGATAATAGGTAATTTTCTATCACAGAACGGATGCTGCACATATTTTCCAATAAATTTGGTGTATCTGGGATCTTGCGGATGCACTGCAATAGCAGTATCTCCTAACATGGTTTCGACACGAGTAGTAGCCACAACTATTCTTTCCTTATCCTTGCTACCAATTATTTCGTAACCGAACAATACCAACACACCAAATTCTACTTTTTCTTGATATCCAGGAATCGAAAGTAACGTCCTACCCGTTAATTCTACTTTATCAACCTAAGGGAACCTATGTTAGACACCTAATTTACGAATGTATCATATCTTGCAACTGAGGTTTCTTACTTCTATATCGGAGATAGCACTTTTTAGAGTACAAGACCAGTTGACCAAACGGTTGCTCCTATAAATTACACCTTCATTGTGCAGCCTTATAAATGCCTCTGTAACAGCGTCGCACAATTTCGGATCCATAGTGAAACAAGCACGATCCCAATCAAAGGAACCACCTAGTTTTTTTAGCTGTAAATAAATTCTGTGCCCTTTTCTGAAATAATACATTTATTATTGGGCGTCGCAATATTTCTTTCGATTTTATTTCTCTATAGTTTATTTATAATTACTCTTCTTTCCACTTCCAAACTTTTTCTATAAAGTTTTCTCTTCCTATATCGTGGCGAGTTTTTTGCTCTTCCTTCCACAGTTTTTTTTCAACTACCACTTGAGTAGCAATACCCGCATGATCACAACCAGGATTCCATAGAGTTGTACGTCCTTTCATGCGATTCCTGACAAATCATAGAAACTTACTGTATACAACCAAGGAAAACGATGCTGTATTACGATTAAACAATATTATGTACCATCTTGTAATGGCATCTTGAACGGCATTCGTTAAAGCATGACCAAGATGAAGGATACCCGTAACATTCGGCGGTGGTATCACCATAATAAATTTTCCCTTAGGATTAGGTTCTAATATACTTTTACCCTGTAAATAATAAGGAGGTAAGCAACTGAAGCTCTTATATATTCACAAGTTGTTCATACTTCATCCATATGTAATCTAACTACATACACCATATTCCGGTTTGAAAAATCCCTGTTTTTCCCACCATGCGTACCATGCGGCTTCAACGTATTTTGGACTATACGTATCAGGCATTGTACAAGTAATATCTTTTTTATCTCCTACAGGTGTATTGATAGTATACACAGCCGATTCTTTGGAATCCTTTTTACTTTCATTCTTCTGAAAGTAGAGTTGTGTAATCTTCTCTGTGACACTATTATAATACACAAATAACAATGCGAAAGAAGAATATGTAACTCAGAACTGATGAAACAGTAACCAAGTCTCGAAAATTATTTGAAATCGTACAAGTATCGTTTGATCTCTGGAAATCCGTTACAAAAATGACCATATGGATATCGATAAACGACAAAGCACTGCGAATATTATCAATGATAAACCTGTATACTCACTTCATTCTTTTCTTTCACTTTAATCGTTTTATCGGTGCTCTCTTTCTTCTCCTGTTTTTGCTTGAACTTTTCGAGTTTCGCCAATTTCTTGGCTTCTTTCTGCAATTGTTTTGCGGTTTTTTGCGGAGCCTCGATCTCCCCATTCATTTTCTCGTCTTTCATATCAACCATTTCATCAGTTCAGTCTCAGTCACGGTTTCTTCCTGACGATCTATACCACCACATGCAAATCACAATTTGGATCTGACGACACAATTCGAACGATTACAGTTTCAACTAGGCGCTTCTCCTATGCCTATACCATAATCTCTATACTATACCTTTATCGTTAGCGTATTTATTTAGTAGGTAAGTACATACAGGGTACAGCCAGGTACAGCAAATTGAATTCGTACTCCACTTTGCGAAGTGTGATCGTGATCGCGGCATGAGTTGTCACCGATGAATAGAGAGATAAAAGAAAGGAAAAGTGTCTCTCCAATTATTCGTATTGTATACTCGCATATGTATTCTTTTTGATAAACGCAAGATGTCGAAATATCAGATATTCACGAAGTTGATTCAGGTTGAGCAAATCTGTTAGCGTGTGTTTCATTGAATGTAAGCCTTGAACTTGAAATCGTGTTATTGTATGCAGTATGCAGCTCGACGAATTTCCTGTGGTTCGTGGCAAGCACATGTAACCGTTTTACCGGCATTTTCGCCAGAAAGGATAACCGAAAATATTTCAAATTTAAAAACTTGGAAAAGTGAAATATAAAAGGATTTGAAGTGTTTTCTTCTTCGTAATAATTCTATCGGTTTCTTTTAATGTAGCGTTTTTAAAGCTCCTGATGAACGGAGTAATGGATCGCACGAGTACAGGGTACTCGTTTGGCAATAGTCTTTTAACGCCTTCTTCGAAGAGACGCATGTCGAATGCACAATTTTCGAAGAAAAATATTTCGTAAGTTAGCTTCGGATAATGATTCTGCTGTTGTTTTGAGAGAATCGTTTTTTCAAAGGGTTGGTTGATTTATTATTCGGTTACAGAACAAACAGCGTGGCCGGACGTTCAAATCAATCCGTCCAAGTAATATGTAACACATCGAACTATGTAGTAGAAAGTTTCGGTTCCCCTTTACCTGTCCTCGTCACGGAAGCTTTAACATTTGTCGACACGAACACCGCTGTCAGCGCAAATATTTCCGAGGATGGCTGGGCATGGCTTGTATGCGGTCGTAGACTCCTCATATGGCAATGTAAAGTCCCAATTCATGATTCGAAACATAGGAAAACTTTTAAGAGTCAATGTCGCGAATTGTTGTTGCCTCAAAGCGATCTGGCTCACAAAGCAGAATGTATAGCCGTGTGGTTACCTCCTGGCCATCAGGTTATAAGAATTTATTATTATATATATGTATATATAACAATATTCTTGTTTATCAGATGCTTTTACGTTAATCTTTCGTGTACAGCTTCCTAGTTGCATGGCTGTTTCACCGGAAGGCGTAGTGCGTTTTTGGGCCAGTATCGCCCACGAAGGATCTTCCGTAGAAACAAGCGCGGAGCTTGCTGGTCAAGAAGTGAATTGCCTTACTTACGTTCCTGGACACGGTTGCATTTTGGTTACAACCACATGCACGGTGGCATTGTTGCAGCCACAGTTTGCTAATGGAAAAAATAGTATTTGTTGTCAAGTACTTAGATCGAGTCAAGGATGGTTGGGTGGTATAGGACGTAGAATGACTTCTCTTATTTTTGGAGCCATACCTCAGTCTCCGGTCATAGAATCTGTAAGCTTCAGTATCTAAGATTCTGCACTTACAAATATAACTATATTTTTCGACTACTTATTTATTTTCTATTCTCTGCTTTTAGAAATTAGTCAAAGTTGTCTGCACAGGATTAGGCGACAAAGGATCCAGAGTTCTTATTTTAGCTGGCTCATCTTTACAGTACTGGTCCTTTCCTCGTAATGAACAAGAGAAAATGGAATTCGACGAGGACATAGGACATGTTCTTTCGCAAGCGTTTCAAAGGAACGTTTCAGTGCGTATATACGAGTTTTTTTGTTTGATAATTTAAGAGACTTTAATGATAATTTACATACTTCTGTTGACAACTTTAGGCATTGAGTACTTGTAATCTGCAAAGTATAATGACTTGGCTGGTCGATATGCAACCATGCGACGAAGGCATAGTATTTTTAATGGCGGCACAAACCGGTGATGACTTCTTTAATCCGATTCACATTGCTATCGGTAAGACGCTGCGATTCATTCCGCTATGTTTGTTATGCTCGTGCAAAATATAAAGTATTCTTATCAAATGATATTATAGGTTTAATAGAGTTGACTTCTACAACGCTGGCAAACACATTCAAATGGTTTGTACCAATTAAAAAAGATGTTTTTGGTTGTCCGGAGCCTGTGTTAGTTTTGGAACACCTTATATTATGCGGTGGAGAAGCTATTATATACGACGACTACACTATAATCGTTCTTAACTGTGAGTGAAATTTTTCTTTTAGAAATAGATAGACTAATCGTATCGCGGTAACCCTTCTATTCGTTAATATACATTTGAATGTAGGTATGTCCGATTTCGAAGAAAATAAAATGCGATTAGAAAGGCAAGAGGACAAGATACTTGGTGGTGCTTTGTGTTCAGGAACGCCTGTGATATTTACAAAAGTTTCGGGATTGGTATCGATCATGCCAACAGACTTTTCATCGCAAGACTTTAATGCAAGTTACGCTGATGCGAACGCGAGTACAGAGTATAGCCACCGACCGACTACAACCGTACAAAATTTCACTAGTCTAATTAGCAACGAAGAAGTTCAAGACATGTTTTATAGTTCCGATAGTGCGACGCAATTGCGAGCTGCGTTCCTTCTTAGTTTGCGTCAGAATAAGACACAGTGCGAAGATATTTTATCACAATTGTTCCCGTTACAAGAAGAACAAATAATGGATATAGATGCCAGTCTCGACACTCTGGTTCTGAAAGTTGCTCAAGATTTAATAGACGATTATCCGGCGAACGATCCGCGTTGGTCGAATCACAGAGACTTGTCGATGACGATAAATGCAGTAACTTCCATGCAAATACCGCATCAATTAGAAGGGAAACAAAGGGCATTGGAGCTATACGTAACATTCCTGAAAGAACATAATTTGTGGAGCAGATTCTGTGCCGTTACACACCGAGGGATAATAATGTCTACGCCGCACGTCTTTGCAGAGTATGCAGAGAAAATAGTTGCAGCATTGACTATATATAATCTTCAGAACAGGTATCCAGACATTGTGGATACTATAATCGAACAAACCTTGAACCCCGAATCTTATGTGTCCGACGAATTAACAGCACGCGACATATTTTATCGTGAAGCAAGTACAGTGCATTACTTTCTTCCTATTTTGGTAAATAACGCGAACGAAGTAACTCAATCCGAAAGACCTATACAGCAAGTAGCGCATTACACAATGCAAGTGAACGCTATAATATTGGTAAGTATACGTTTAAAGAACTCTTTCTTTTTGTTTTGTTTGCATTTGTATCTTACACGATACTCTTAGAATAGAATGCAATAAAAATGACTCGATAATTAATCGAATGTCGATGATAGAGCATACTACACGAAGTACTTAAGTACCGGCAATACAATGCCGAACGTTTCGCGCCTACGAGATCAACGAATGTTACAACGGAATACCTTCCATGGACTGCTGCTGTTGGAAAACACGGGCTGAGAAATTCTTTAACTACAATGGTTGGATTTTACGTTTATTAATCGGAAGAAATGCGTACAGTTTTTAGAGCTTAATAGGAAATTAATATACCCGTTTATTTGTTGCAGTATAATTTAACATTGAAACACGGTATAACTGGAACCAACGACTCGATAGTCAGAAGCGAACTGTACGAGCAATTAGTCAGTTTTATAGATTTAATATTGGATGGGCGAAAAAGTCATTTGGAAAGCGTTAGAGGTACAGAGAAGTTCGAGATACTTTTGAAGCAGTACGAAACGGACAGAACGAACTTGATACAACCTCTAAGTATGTATTTCTCGAGTGAACACACTCGATACTCTAAGCTCTACAGATGGAAAAAGATCATTGTTTCTATGAAATGATTCACAGTAAAGGAGGAGCAGTATGACAGCGCAGCAATGTTAGCCGAGAAGTATTGCGATTTCGCGTCTCTTATACAGATCTGTGAATTGACCAACAATAAAAACCGGTTAGACGGATATATAGAAAAATTCTCGAATCAAGACTTTGTAGGTTTCTTATTTTCTTGGTAAGGGTTTTCCTCGTTAAAGAACCGAACGATCGATGGGACAAACGTTATTTCTTCATTTGTTTATCGTATACTGATCCGTAGGTATGTGAAAGATGGCCGACAAGGTCAATTGGTGGAAAAATGTAGACGCGGAGGTACCATAGAACTAGCAGAAAAGTTGGCAGAACATCCTACACTGTCTTGGGTGCAATCCGCATTGACCGATGATTTGCGGTTTGCTGCCAGTACGCTTCATTCTTTGGCCATCGAAGAAACCGAATTAGTGACTCGCAAGAAGGTGAAATACTATACTATACGCATAAACAACTCTTTTTGTGTTTTCAAGTTTTACTGAAACGATACAATAATTGTGATGTTAATACTTTCTTGCAGTCCATGCTTTCTTTGGCAAAATTAGCTTTGCTCGCTTCCGACGATCCTGAGAAGGAAGTTCGACAACGCGTCGATAGAATTGATAACGAACTTGCATTGATAGCTCATCAAGAGGATCTACCGACACAAGTACTCACAACGTATGGTTACGATGTAGAAAAGCTACGAGTATTCGCGCCAGCAGAATTAATCACGGTACATACTATTACATATACAGTAGTGTTGCTCTTGCTCGGAGTGGACCCTTCTAGGGTTTCGTATCTTATCTTATCTTTCTGCGTTTGCAAAATTTGTATTTCACGTTTCCGTATTTCATGTTCGTACAATGCAATTGCACCGATGTCGATGCAGTTATATACATCCGAAGACAATGTGGATGCAAACGAATATGATTTTAAGAAAGCTCTCGATTTGCTCGAATACATCGAAGATAAAGACGAAAGAGAATCTTTAAGACTACGAGTCTGGGCACTAGCCGCAAAACGAGATCAGTGGGATACTGTTGGGAAGAATCCTGAACAACAGGTGCAGGAAATAGTTTTCTTCAAATTAATGGATCTAGCACACTTTATGGGTACGCAATCCTTTGTTCACACTCCTTCGTTCGAAAGAAAGATACAATATACAATATAAAAGTAAGAATAAAGTCCATAAAATATCTTCGAAATCGATGCAGGATTTTTCCTTTTGGTGTTACAGGTGGAGCAGCCGAAGAATTTCTTCCATCGGTTGATAGGCTATTAGCTGAGCCCGAATTAGGAGATCTTGCCGCATCAAGTAACTTTCAATTTCTAATCAAATTCGTATACGAGTATGCATATCACAATTATTAATCTATCCAAACGATTGTAAGTAAGAATAAAATTTGTATTTTTTTAATGTAATAAAGTTCTATCATATTCAAACTGTTAGATAACGTTTCAAATAATTCTCTTGGCTTGTATCTACGAGTATGGTAGAAAACGTATTATATGTACAATAAATTTAATACTTTGCACAATATTACAATATTTGAAGTTTAGGCTAGCGCGCGATACACCAATAAAAGTAGCAAGTTTAATGAGACTAGTATTGTCCTTTTATCAGCAGAATTTTTATGATAAATGTTTCGTGTCCTTACGATGAATCTCACTTGATCCGGTGTACGGCAGTCTATCTCTACAATACAAACATGCAACGTTACAGAGAACTCTTATACAATAATACCTTTGACGATTAAATCAATTCAATTCACCTGCGCATTTGTAGGAAGATGTTACATTTTGTATACGAAAGTATATGTGAGGACAAGGAATAGAACTATCGCATTTGAAATCACTAGGTAAAGTGATTTCTTTATGACCAGCTAATTCGGTGCAATAGTATTTTTGTCTATCGTTCAGCCTAAGTTGTAACCACGAACACACTTTCATTGTACCATAGCCAAAAGTATGGATCTAAAAAATTTAATGATATTGATAGGCAAAACAAAATTGATAACAAAATTCTCACTGATAACGAGATACTAACTGAAATCGGGATTTTCTTTATATTTTGTTTCCACTGCGAATGCAATCTGTATGTAATGGACTTTGAAGGACTTATATAATCTTCGTACCAAGGGGTGATATTTTTCGAGTCATTCGAACCCGAAACCAGTATGGGCCTTATGATTCGCGGCACTGGAAAAAAGTAAAATATCAAATTTTTTTTCGTACGTATTACGTATTGTTTTAACACTTAGAACATACCGATCCTTAGACGTCGAGTAATAGCGTCAACGTTAGTGTCCTTTATTAAGTGATCTTCAGCCGTCAAAATAAATGGCTTGAATAAATTAACATTGGATCGTGATGTACAGTACAGAAAGTAAACATCTATAAGCGTAGAGAAAAAGAAAGAAAAAGATTGGGAATTTGTCGTTTCACTATCCAGTTCGTCCCCTCATCTCAATTTATACGTATAATAAATCCTACCAGGATGATTGTCTCTTATTTGTTTCAATAAATTCATTGCAGATTGTCTGTCGTTATTGGGCACATAGCCCAATGGAGTCAATAATACAACTACTTGACCTAGACTTCCAGTTATACGCAGTTTTCGATTGTTTTCCCATGTTTTATTCAAATGGTCAAAAATTGTCTCCAAAACTCGAGTATAGTTCAGTTGCGTAGGCCCTGAAAAAGAACCATTTCAAATATTTCTCGATAGTATGTATCCTATGTAGAAAGATTTTCTTTTTATTAAATCGTGTATTGTACATACACAATGCCTCTGTAAAATTATTCAGTGTGTTGAATATAAGGGACGGGCTGTTTGTAACATTCGACAACCATTCTCCCGATGTGCCATGTATTATGCCCATTTTTGATCCATACATTGATACATCCAAATTTTGCGTTAGAACTCTGATGAAACAAAACTTGCTATACTCAACGTATAAACCGATAAAACGTTTGATCGGTACTACAACGCACTAGAACTCACGCAAGGAAGTCCCTTGTATACTCTATGGACCATGCACCATCGAATACGATCAATGCCTCTAATCGTGGTGAATCTACTTCTGGACAGGCCAGTTGTGGGAACAAATGATTCTCCGTGTAGCTGTAAAATTTTTCGATGGCATAACTAGCCAGACGTTGCAACGCATCTGGGGACACGTGAACTACGCCTCTACGATAGAGTAACATCTCAGCTGCCGCATAAGTCTATTGATAAGTTGAAAACAATATTTATTATGTTTATACCTATAAACTGAAATCGGGTTTCCATTTTCATACTTTCGATTGTACTACAAATACAAACCTGTTCGTTTAGAATAGTATTTGATACAGTATGTAGAAAATGCTGTGCTCTATTGCATGCTCTAATATTCATGTTGAATGCAATACCCTCGTACGAATAATACATGTCCAAGATTTGACTAAGTCGGAGATTGTAAAAATCTTGAATCCAAGATTGCAAATTACTTGCAATAATCAAACCTGATACAAGTTACAAATAACATGGCTAATTAAGTTACGTATTTGTTCGTTTTAGGAAAGAATCTACTCTTATAATACTTTTACAGATTACCATCGATGCCTCCCAATAATTCGGCTCTAGTCGCATCAAAGGTTTCATGCGAATTTGTAAGATAATAAACAGTTGGTCGCATTGTATTGTTCCAATATCCAGTTGCACCGAGGCTCATATTTTGCAATTTGAAAGGTCCCTGGTATACAGCCATTTCTGCCAGATCACCTGATACAAAATTATCTTAGTATTTTTACACATAAAAAATGTTTTCTAACAAACAAACAAACAGACAAGAATTTACCCGCAACCGTAGTCAACCACACATTATCCAATTTTGTGGAGGAACTCGTTAAAGTATGATACCACATATGCAATTCATCACTCATTTCGCTTCTTGGTACAACAAAGTCAATTTCTTCCTCATTGTACGTGGAAGTCAGTACAGTTGTAGTACTGACTATTAATTGATTTAATGGAACATTTTGATGTTGTAGAGATGCAGCGATAGCTCCTATAATTGCTCCAGGTGCAACAGTTCCGTACGGTGTTAAAATTACTCCTTGTTGTCTCGGATAATTAAACGTATCAGTAAGTTTATCTGTCCAACGTTTGCAATTTATGTACATTATTTTAAATGATTTTGTGTTCTACTACAACTATAACTTTAACTACAAAATTACCAGACAATTTTTCAGTTTCAGTGTCTTCCTTGCAAGATTCGTTTCTGCATTTCCGATCATCAGGCTGCAAAATCGTGTTAGAAATAGCTTGATGAAGCATGCAACGTTCCACGAGTAGGAGTGTATCGTCTGGTAAAATGTCTGCATTGCCTGGAATCAGTTCTTCGATCAGTCTTTGTTTGACACGTTGCGGTCCAGTTGCACGATAAGGAAGTACTCCGTCTGTAACTTGTACGTTTTTTTGGTATTCAATCCCGTCAAATTTAAACCTGTAATTTATAAAACAATATCAGCACCGAAACTTTAAAATGACGAATGTAACGTCAAAATTTCAATGCAGTGTATGTGTATGTATTATATTATAGTATGTATATTTATTGTATATTCGAGAACCTGTGAAGTAAAGATGATGACAGTTCTCTTATATCCATTGTTCTGTACGATTGTTTTTCCAGTTTCTGTATGATATCTATTAATACACGTAAGTTCAATGGATGTGAAGAGTTGAATGCAACATTGCCTGTGTAACATTCTTTGAGTTGTTCCGGTATAGTTATTTGAGACCACACCAACTGCAGTTCTGTACAACAAACAAAATGTATTTGGTAATCGTTGCTTCATTAATTAGTTCACAATCAATTGTAAAACTGAATAAGTATGTATTTGAATTGATCAACTTACCACAACACACTATCCATAATACAATTTTGTTAATTGCCATATTTGCGTTACAGGAAATTCATGATGTATGTTATTTCAAGCCTTCCAAGAGTGTCATACTTTTGATTTTTATCTGAATCTTTTTAGTGATTCACAATCATACAAGCTTGGTAAAGATTATGTTCTATTTGAAACACCTTGATAAGATAATTATCGGCAAAAAATTCAATTCCTATAATAAAAAACAAAAGGTGGGTATGAACACCATTGTTGGTGGTGGTGTCGTTGCTGTTGTCTGATATATGGGTGTATACACAAATTATAAAATATTATTTTAAAGTGTGATTGTTGTTTGAAATACCATTGATCATATAAGCAAAATTTCTGAATGAGCAGAGAGAAAATATGAAATCACAAGTAAGAAAATTCGATTCATGTTATTCCTATATATATACATATGTATTACTTACAAGATACCTGTAATAAGGTTTGGGTGAGGTAGAGCTGCTATTACTCATGACATATCGTACTATCTTATCAGTTTAGTGGTGATAGATACTATTATATCTGTAGATAGGTGTGGTGTTACACTATGGTATATTGAGCTAAAGGAGTATCATTCATTCTGTGCTTAACGTCTCCACCTGTAAATTATCGTAAGTATTCCACTCTTTCAAACACGGTTTAATTACTAATCGTCTTGCATAATATTACTACCTTTTTTAGGTTTAACAAAATGGCTAAGTTATTACTCCTGTATTACCTTGGTACCCTTCTACTAACATTAAGTGAGTATTTTAATGATATCCCTCATACCTAAAATTAAATTATGTATATAAATATATTGTATACTTATACATACATGTGTTGTATATGTCTCATCAATCAAACAATGAAGATGATGTTCATTTCACTCTAAATCAAAATTCAAATCTTACTCGTTTCAGGTGTCTGGGGACAAGAGAATGCAATTCGAAACCTTTCACCATCTCTTCGAGAGTGTTATGAAAATAAGTTTCTTTTACAAAGAAATAACAGACTGCCGCATACTTTGAATACGTTCGTCTCGATATTACGGAAAATCGAAAATACAGAAGGTCTTAATATGGATTTGAGGAGTTTATCTGTTGCTCTCTTACATCGGTAAGACCGGTGATTATGTTATATAATACATTAATACTAAAATGAGATACGATTAAGAACGATTTCACCAATATTTGAAATGTATAGTTTTAGACAAGATGGAATTGTACCGAATCCCGAGGTTCCCATACAAGATGGGGTGACACCTTATGGGCCGTTTGCTCCTCAATTTTACCGTCATGCCCAAACCCTTAAACTTATACCAGGAGATGCGCGTCGATTTCCTAACAATAGCATCACAGACATTGAAAGGGTACAACCAACAGATTATATTTACTTCTAGCACTCGTTACTCGAACTTCTCAAATATTTCATATTTAATATTACATTATATCGTTTTGCAGTGTACGTTGCATTTCATGTTATCCAGTAGTATCGAAATCTTCCAAAGAGGAGACGAAGCAAAAGTTTGCAGATACCCAACTGCATATAGGTACCCGAGAAGCGTTTCGGATCGCGATGAAGTGATAAGCGAACATACCAATGATGCGGAAACCGACGATACTAATAGCGATAATGTAGAAATTTTGCCAGCCGATCTATTGTAAGTGAAATCGTTGCAGTTGCAGTTGCAATTGTAATTGCAATGTACAATGAAGTATACATAATGTATTCGTGAAATTATAGGAAGACCACGTCCAATTCGAAGAATGAAGGAGCTAAAGTTACAGACGACCCAAATTCACGTTATCCAGAAAAACAACAGAAGAATCCAAAATTGCGGCTATTACTCCAAAGCAAATGTCCTGTAGAGAATGGAGTCATAAAGACCCGGTGCGTCTGGTCTTTCTCTAAACTGTGAACTCTAAACTCTAAACTCTGAACTCTGAACTGAATGTGAATCAATTGGTAAGATATTTAATGGACTGATTGAATTATTTTAATAAAACACATTTTAGATGGGGCGTTGTTTCTCCTGGCCTGGTTCTTTCCGCGATAGCAGCTGCAACACAACCGCAAACAGTCATGTTGCAAGATGTACAATCTGAATTGTCAAAGAAATACAATGCGAATCTATCGGATGTGAGCATAGACAATAAATGGTTCGCCACTTTAGCTGGTAAGATGGACCTCTCCAACTATTTTACATACGTGCATATGAACATAAACGACTATTATATGCAAATACATACAATCAAATTTATCTTTTGTCACTTCTATTTGTTTCGACAGGAGACTTGGCTGAGGTTGCTTTATTACAAGGTCCTACAAGACTAAAAGTTAGCGTCGGAACAACTGGTCATTGGAATTCTACTGCTCTGCCACGCTGGTATTTTTTGGATTCGAATGAAACATTTGAAATGACAACAGCAGAAATAAGAGGCGATTTAGATGGTTTAATCTTGGCTAATGAAATCAGTAAATTATATTCGAAGACGCCCAATATGAAACTGTCAGAAGTATTTGACATGTACTACAGCGATAAAGGATTCTTTGATTCGTCGATCAGAGCATGCAATCGTAGAACGTTATTCACAACTGTGGGTTCCAAAGAAACGATGACTGAACAGGTATAGATGTTACAAATATAGCAAAACTTTCAAAATTCTTAGAATATGTACCATCTAACAGTGTGTTCTTACTATTTGTTCTCGTTTCTAGACGGTTGCTGCTGCTGCACTATTATCTCATAACATAGCTGCAGCTACGCTCGACATAGAAAAAATTAAGCAGTTTTCGGTACAAGCGGTGAACGATTTGATAACATACGTTCGTAAGTATAGATCTTTAAATCTTTGAATGTTAGTTTCGATTAACTCCTGGAAAATCTTTGATCAATTTTCTTGAATTAATTTGATTATTCTTATAGCTGCGTCGATGAATATGGACCTCTCGTGTGAGAAGACAGATTTCTTAAACGACTCCCAACAAGCAAACATTGACTTGACTATAATTTTAGATACAAACTGGGCATTTTCTGCGATACAGCCCATTCTCGCGTAAGTTTCTATATCCATACGAGATACATATTTGTTCCAATTAGAATGCGCGTCAAATGAAATCAAGCTGAGAAGAAAATTGTTCTGTATCTTCCAGAACATTGTTAGAGGACATAGACCTAAACCAATTTAATAGCAATTTCACGCTAATAAATGGCCACGATGGAACTGAGATTATAAACAGTACATTCAGCATTCTGGACTTCTATGCTTACAATTCATCGCAGTATGACAACAGTACGTACTTCACACTATATTTCATATTCAATTCATATTAATTACATAAATAATGAATGAGCCAAGCTGAACGAGTAACCATCTTTAAATATGGTTTCCAGTTACGGGTCCATTTGATTTGGCAAAATCGATCGAAAAAGTACAACAGCGTTTGAAGAACAAATTGGAGAATGAACGTGTCCGAGGCTACGGAGGTGCAAGATCTGACATCGTTTTAATTGTTCCGTATAAGTCGAGTATTCCCAATGGCGATAAAGATTACAGTTTAGACAAGATATTACGAATGCGCGAGCAAATACCAGGTAAGTGATGAATCATATTAGTTAAAACATCCTTATCTATGTTTATTCTTCGATTCATTGAATTGTAAAGTCAACAAAGATTATAGTTACACACACACACATGCACGCACGCACACATATACACCTCTAATTCGTAATTGATTCATTTCTATTTCTATCTCTATTCAGACACAACCTTCCTCATTATGGCATTCGAATCGAAAGATACGTGGTCCGAATTCGTTAAAAATCCTGCAACAGATCTGTTCACCATTGGCGTCGGTGATACAGAAGATGCTTTAGCACCGATAGCCAAGTTGACCTCCCGAATAAGACAAGGTGAAAGAATTAGTGCTGTTGGTATTTTACTCAACTTTGCATTTCATATTAACAAAAAGAAATATACTTTTTTTTGCAGTTCCTAAACGTCTTATTAATACACAATGTGGTTCAAATTTCGTTTCGTCTGGACCATCAAATGCATACGTTGATTATGTTCCGTCGAATGCTGTTAATTTTTATAAATTACATCCTAATTATTTTTTCAAACCTGAAGGTTCTGCTACAGTAAAGGTATGATTTCCGTTTTTGCACATAATTTTAATCCATGGTTGTTCACACGATATATAAACGATCTTTAAATCTTCCTAGATTCAAGGCTCCAGTTTAGATTATCTGACTATATGCACGGCACGAGAACCGCTGTATGCCAATGCAGTGCAAAACGTCACGTCTAAAACGTGCGTATCAGTGACTGGCGACGCATATAATGTCACAATTTCTTGTGCCGGTGTTACTTTCATTCATGAGTGCCCACCGCTTTATTTGTCTGTAACTGCAAATTCCACAAGTCTGTCAACATCGTGCACAGGTAAGCACTATTATTTTATCTATTGTTACACAAAAAAATCAAGTAAAAATATAGGAAAATCCGTAAATGTTAATCTTTTCTCCTATTTTTTTTTCTTTCAGATCGTCAAAAGTGCAGATTTTCAACTTCAATAAAATACACGATATCCTACGAAGATCTAACATGTATCAGCGGTGCAAACAAAATTGCATTTAGTTCACTTATTCTAATTGTACTCTTAACATTCTTCAATTTATAAAAAGGACGATCATCTTTTTTAGATTTAGAAATAAAATAATCATCTATCATTCATTTTTGAATAACAAGTATTCGGATAATGTTTTAAGAATATTTTATATATCGAATATGCCTCGTATTATGTAATAATAATGTGTGCAACCGATTATAAATTTTTATTCCCATACTTATAATTAAAAAATGCGCGACTTTCACGATTCTCTTTTATAATATAGTGACTAGGTGACAGTAAAAAATTATAGTGAATGTGGATTTTGTACATGTTTTTGTATAAATAATGTATTACCTTGTGTCAAAATGAAAATACAACATAACTGCTTTAACTTTACATAAAAGGTTTACAAAGCGTAACTGTATGATCGATTCCACATGCGACTTTCTTTACTTGAGCTCCAACAGTTACCTATAACAATCGTATCGTATTATTATACATATTTATATATTACATGAACCTTACTGTTATGCTCTTTTTCCGAATATAGCTAACTTACCTTTAATGGAAAACATTGATCTTTAATATGCCCCAATCCTAGAGATCCAAACTTATTACAACCCCACATATACAAATCACCTATATTAGTTAAGGCTGCTAGTTGACTCATACCACAAAATATTTTAATTACCTACGAGCAAATATTAAATTAATTTATATGTATCTATTAGATTTGTGTCAATTCGAATATTTATTGCTTACTTTCGTATTTTTTTCATATGCATTTTTACCAAACAATATAGACGGAATTTGTGTGGGTTGCGAAATATTTTTAATTTCAGGGCCAAAACCAAGAATACCGTATCCCCATACATAAACATCTCCTGCATCTACGACACACGTATAAGTTATTACGACTCGCGTCCAATATAAAAGTATAATACCAAAATTATATATGAATACATACCATTTAATGCCATACAAAAACAACCACCGCTTGCAATATCGGTAATGCGTCCTAATTGTTCCAATCTGTTTAATTCTGTGGCAATGTTTATTTGCTGACTCTCACCGGTAGTAAATAATTGTCCATACTCGGAGTTACCCCAGCCAAATACTTTTCCTTTATCTGCAATTACATAGCTGTTGTAACTAGTTGATTGCACAGCTTACACTATTATTCGATGGTTTTGAACATCGCATAAATATGCAATTTATCATAGAATCAATACATGAATATTGGAGATACCGCTGAGTGCTAATACACAATCTGCTACGCAAGCAACTTTTATAATATGCTGTCCAGCCAAGTCTCCCTTCACCAAAGTTGGTCTATGCTCATTTTGGTAATGCGCCAAGCCGGTCTGTCCATCCGCACCCCAGCCGAAAGTATATACTTCACCGGATTCTGTTAAGAGTATACTATCATATAGCGATAAGGAAGAATATTCAATTATATAATGATTACATTGATTATGACATATTATTATATCTTGTACCTGTGGTCTTGACCAGCTGTAACGGCTTTTATTCTTTTGCCCTTGATATTGGATATATGATGAACTACTTTACTTTTATTATACTCTTCGTTCAATATTATAGGTCTACCACACTGTCCATAGGCATTATTTCCTAAAGTAAATAAGCCTTCGTTCGTTAATACCAACAAGTGTGCTCTTCCAGCAGCAATATCTATAACTCTACTCGAAGATTCTTTGAGTGGCAATATAATGGGTCTTGGGTCGATTATTAAATCGTCAGGAAACTTTTTGTCCAGTTCATTGAAACCTGTCAATGTGTTAGATGTTAGATTTTTGCACATAATACTGTGAAACTTACGATTAACCACTAATATTTACCTAGCTGAGAATCTGTGTTTATTCCACTTCCATATAAAATATTCGCATCTTTGGAAGATACGGCGAAAGCGGTAAAACCATAACCACAAGTTATATTTGTCACATTGTGTTTTTCCCCAAAAACTAATCGTTTTGGCTTTGCCACATAATGATAACCTTTCATATCTAAGGATCGTTTCAGTATTCCAAGAGCCCCATGTTCCGCTAAACCCCAAACATATACTCTGTGTGCTCCTGGATCACTTACAGGATACTGAAACACTAGTCAAGTATCATGGATTAATACATTTGTTAATACGATTTCAAATGATATGATTTAGGATATAGTACCTGGAAGTGGTTTTAAAATAGACTTTTTGTTCTCCGATTTATGCAGACGTATGCTTTCACTGCGTTTCCGCGCAGACTTTTTGATACAGGTTTTCACAACGTTCAACATGGTCACTATCGTTTCTTGTTTACCAATTGCTAAGCGAGTTGTAACGCGTAAATAAATTTCTAACTTGAACGTTAAATTATCGAGCTTGTAGCCTGTAATTGCAGGAGAGAGATTAATTTTACAGTTTGAATTATTTGTAAGGTGCAAGCCGCATCGTGAATTAAAACCACATTCAAATCTGTCTATTACTATTTTCAATACAGAGTATATTAATTAAATAAATAGAATTAGAGGTGACGGTAACATAACACTCCTGTCTCCAATCCTGTTGGGATGTTTCATGTGTACGACGTACGACACCTCGAAATTATAAATTGTAAACCTATTTACATGCGGATTTGTGAACAGCGTTGCAATTTCTTCAACTTAATACCTCTGGCCTCTGCCCTCTATCTTTTACATTGGCCATTGGCTTTCTGGTTTCTGGACGAAACAAAACGAAGAGACAGCATGCAAGAAATTGGAGGAATGTTTGAAAGCGTGGCAATATTTGATCCGTAATATAACAGGAAACGGTATTTAATTTCGATTTGGTCACCGGAATTATTTTTATTTTATTCTTCCTTTTAATGTCAGCATTCAAAGCTTTAAAAATCTTAACGGGAAAGTAATTATGTAGATATTAATTTTTACTTTTTACCATATGAATGTATGTAATTGGGCGACACTAGCGCCTCTTGTGGTTAAAATTTGAAGTATAGTTCCAGGCTTAGACCAAATATACCTATAGACACGGCGTAGATAATTAGTATATATGGTCTAAGAGTAGACCAATCACCCAATGTATTTTCCTGTCTCATGTTCCCGGGGCTCTAGACTCTAGAGTCTAGAGCCCCGTATCATTCCGTGTCACATCCTACCGTATCGACTAAAACTAATATTGTGGAACTTACAGATCGTCTGTGATTTTACCTATCACTTCTCAGTCGGTAACTTTCGCATAGCAGTTCGAGCATTTTGTCGCTACGCAAACTAGCGTTATACGTAGACCGAAATGGAGCAGACGATTCTTACGGAAATAAATATCCTCTCTGTCTGTAAATATGTATTCTTTATTCTACGGCGAAAGTGGCAAGAATCATTTTTCGCTCAAATAAAAAATAATATATTCTTACCGTTGGAATTTTTTGAGAGCTCAAACTAAAATTAGACGAGTACACTTTCGAATGTACAGATCGATTTCCATTTGAAAATAATTACGATAGCATACGGGAAATTTAAATTTATCAACTAAAATATATAGTCGAAAGTATGCGTTTCGGTAATTGCAATTACTACCATAGTTACCGCAAGGAACAGCAGATTCTTGCCTCTACCGGAAATACGGTATTACGTACTGCCAGATACTGCATTGAATTCTGTGGCCTCCATAAGAATATTTGATGTTTTCAAAGCTTTCTCACGAACATAAAGGTTTTATCTCATGTGAGACATAATCGTCGCGCGATAGCGACGATCAAAGGCGGGCTGTACGAACAACGGGCGAAAGATAAGATACATCTGTAATTGTAATAAGAAGTGGAATATATCTGCGACATACCTAATCCAGACCGTATATTAAACTTTACGGTTTAAAAAAAATGAAATTGTCTGAACTGAAAGGCACTGTAAATATATAGCCTTTCAAATAATTCTCAGTTAATGATAAATGTATTATAGATACATGTATAATTTGAAACGAATGTACCCTATATAGAGGTGTTGTACAATGAAATTTCATTCACGACTTTACCAATGAAATGATTGCTCTTCAACGAGGAAGAAAACTGGGTTGGGTACTAGGTACGGAGGGCAAATTTGTTCTGAAGCCAGCAAACAATTCGGTTCGCCCGTTGAATCTTAAAAAAAATATACTTTCACATTACGAATCCTTTACGCCTTCCGAGTTATTCGTATGTGTATTCGATTTGAACGAAGATACGGTGTACGGTGTGCGATATACGGTGCGTCTACATCTATCTACATACTCGAATAAAAGGGGTCAGTAGAGAGTAGAGACAGAGAGATAGTTTGTGGTTATTTGTTACGGCGCGCCTACCATCCGGATGATGGAAATAGATTTTCATTCGTGAAGTCACACGCCGAGATGTTCTAGATATATAATTCGTGGCAACTCCGTGAGTGAATTGGCAGCCATTTTTAAACTGCTTGCTTAGTATAATAAAGTAGAGAAAGGGATTATGGATGAGAAAAAAACAACTCACGAAAGGGAAATACGCGGAGTAAGAACGGATTAGAGGTATAGCATGATCTTGACGCGCATCAAATGAGGCAAACGAGGAATCTGAAATCGGTGTGTACGTGTTGACTGTCGAGTGATTCGTTTCGAGTGGACGGTACTCGAGCGAATGCACTTCTTCCCCGTGAAATTGATGGAAATGGTGAACTGTCAACACCTCTGCAAAATGAGAATATGAATTTGATTCGAATCACCGTGACGAGCGAGGATCGGCTGGTTTGAAGGATAATCGTGTCGATCGCGTGACGGGTGAACAGTTCGATGCCGAAAGGCCCCGGCTAAGAGCTATGTCGATGTTAACATGCAAGAGAACAACGAATACAAAGATCGTGGCTCTCGAATGCTAAGTTCCTATAATAATGGCAGATAATGTACACAGAAAATCGCATAAGCTGTCGGATGGTAGTAGTAGAAAGACGTCGAACACAGTGCACCGTACCACCACCGAGACAATTCGGATAGGAGAGCCAGAGAAGCTGTACCAGCCGGTTAGTTTGACCAGCTCTAGCAACGTGACGGCCAGTAATCAGTGTCGGAAAAAGACATCGTCCTTCCAAATAACAAGCGTTACCGTCGGTTGTCGTATGAGCAACGATGCTGGCGAAGATTCGAACGATGATCTGGACGAGTCCCATACAGAGGACAATTCCGTGGAACACTCGCGTATCACCGATATCGACATCGAAACGCCTAGTTACTCGGAAGATACCTTTTCCAAAGAGGACGTATTCTTCAATACCAGTAATGCTGCTCTCAGCACCGCTCCGGTGATTCCTACCAGTTCTCAGTATGGTCTGGCAATCGTACCCTCGGAGGGGAGTAATGTTATTAATTCGGTAAATGACAGCAATATTAATACTCTGGATATTACGTCCGTTACCGACAATAATATTATCAACTTACTGTCGAGTAACGCCAAACAAGATGCAGATCTACGCGAAGTACATTCGCATGGTAGAAACGAGCGGTTCAAAGTGGTTAAAATTGAAAGTACCGAACCTTTCAAAAGAGGCAGATGGACTTGCATGGATTATTTAGACCACACGTCAGTCAATCAACCTACCGCGATCGGTACTCCTAAAGTGTCTGATCCGAACGAGGTATGCATATCTTACGGGGTTACGGACAGTGGAATCGTGATACCCGATTCTTCCAAGCAATCCGTCATATCCGAGGACAAAGGTATAGGCATAGATTCTAATGGACAAGTATCCACCCATCAAGATGTGCATGCATCGATCGGCGTACCAAATAATCCTGCAACCGTTACGAACGCTAATTACACGGTAAGCAATTCTATTCCTCCCAATGCTCAGCATAATCCAACGCAAGTTCAAACTCAGCAGAAGGTTCAAGCCCCGACGCAAATTCCCCCATATTTCCAATCTACCGCTCAGCAGTTGACCTCTCAATCGCAACAACAGCAACAACAACAGCAACAACAAGGAGGACAGGGATCCACGTTACCATCTAATCTGCAACCCGCCCATCCAAATAATTTGACTCAACCTCAAAGTATGCCTCAAGGGTCTATTCCTATCATAACGCAGACTGGTAATAACAATGTGACAGCTCAGCAAAATATAGCTCATTCTAAAGAAGATACGTATGTGACAGTGAGTACACAGAATCAGTCGATGCCAGTCCAAACAGTTTGTCAGCCATCTGTTCAGCAACCACCCGTTCCAACGTCTCAGGCGCCAAACATTCTGGTTACCCAACAACAGCAGCAACAGCACGTGCCTCCTCCTCAGCAACAACTTCCTCCTTCTCAACAACAACAGCAACAGCAACAGCCTCCTCAGCCACTTCAAACACAAATTTCTGAATCATTGACTGCCATACAGGGAATGCAGAGCATCCAGAATATTCATAAAGTTCCTCAAACAGGTGCACAGCAAACTTCTTCGACTATACATGCTCCCGGAGCTCCGGTACAATCTCAAGTGATACCTCCAACTCAAATGCAACCCCAAGCGTCTGGTAGCAATGCTCAAGTGCAAATGGCACAAGTGTCGGCTAGTTGCCAAAACGTTGTAGGTGGTTTGCAACAAGGAAGCATGACTTTTCATCAATCAGATCCGGAGCAGGACTCCATCGCAGGCATAGTAACTGCATCCACAACTCAGTCGGCTGATACCGCGCTTCTAGAATCTTTAACCGAAGTTACACAAGGCAGTGATGAACATCATACCCTCGAAGATAACGAAAGGTACGCGTTCGGTTAATTTCGATCAAATTATCCGCGTTGTATAAGTATAACTATAACTTGTAATGCTATTTTTACTACAGCATGTCGGGGACTAGTGCTGTAGCAATTGATAACAAGATTGAGCAAGCCATGGTAAGTAATCTTTGTCAGGGACAATTACTCAATGAAGATAACTAACTGTAATGTCGGTTTAACTAGCGATTACACCTTTTTCTAGGATCTTGTTAAGAGTCATTTAATGTTTGCTGTACGAGAAGAAGTCGAAGTACTCAAGGAAAAAATAGCAGAACTTATGGATCGTATCAATCAATTGGAAGCTGAAAATTCAATTCTAAAAGCTCATGCAACTCCAGAAACGTTAGCTCAATTGAGCCAATCCAATGCAAAATTACCCCAAAACAGTTCAGGAAACGGTCAATAGGTAACCATTGTACATAAGTTTCTATTAATACTTCGTCAAGTACATAATGGATAATATAATTATTGTATATAACTTTACGATTTTTAGAAATTTATAAACAATGAGATTTATTATATTATACATATTAGCATTAGCAACTTTTTTTAAAGTAAATTAAAGATAATAGATTATTTTTTACTATTTCAGTTTACTGTTTAGAAAATATAAATAATAATTTAAATCTGTAAATTCAAATTTTCTTTCAAAATGATAATCATTTTGGAAATATGTATTGTTACGATCTTAGAGAGAAACAAGGACATATATGAGTATGAGTGCATGCCAAGACTAAGCAGCATAAGTAACGGAGTTGATATTGTTTCATGATAGATTCAAGATTTTGAACATGTTAAAAAAGAAAGTATATAACAATACGAAATAGGCAGCTAGACATTCCTAGATGATTTTTTCCTATTACCTCCGCATTTGGCCGATTTCATTCGCAGAACTTCAGTCACAACAATTGGCTACTTAACCGAGAACTGGAAATTCAAAAAACATTTGCATCCTTTAGATTACATGTGATTTTACGTTGATATTTTACCGTCATTTTCATTCATAAAAGCAGTTTTTACATGAATCTATGTAATTTTCATTATTATTACCATCATTATTACCATCGTCATCGTCATCGTCATCGTAATCTCCATCGTCATCGTAATCGTCATCATCATCATCATCATCATTATCATCGTCATTATTATTGTTATGATGATTATTATTATTACTACTACTACTATTATTATTATTATCATCATCATTATTATTAAAGACCAAGCCTCGTGTTTTGTAAGCTGTACTCGAGTTGTAAACTGATTTTTAAAGTGATGCATATTATAATCGATAACATGCTGATAATCGGAAAAACAGTTACATACATACTATTTCTGGTGAGCATCGAAAAAAATCTACAATTTCCTGTCAACATCTTATGTCACATCTTAAACATGCCTAATAAAAGAAATTTTTAATTGTATAATACTCTTAAAATTCCTAATAAAAAAAAAACGATAAATCGAATTCTGTACTTTTGGTTATAACAGTTTAAAATATTGCTTCACAGTTTATTA
Organism: Lasioglossum leucozonium; assembly: GCA_028454225.1. Taxonomy (NCBI): domain Eukaryota; kingdom Metazoa; phylum Arthropoda; class Insecta; order Hymenoptera; family Halictidae; genus Lasioglossum; species Lasioglossum leucozonium. Next base: position 3,971,376 of record CM052207.1, on the reverse strand, counting down.
TTATTGTTGTTGTTGTTGTTGTTGTTGTTGTTGTTGTCATTGCAATATTGAGGTTGTTGTTAATCGATTCATTTCATTTTTGAGAAAGTTTTATTCGATCACTATAAAGACTAATGATGACACGTTAACATAAAATCTTATCATGATGAAAATCGCTTTTTCAATTGGAGAAATCAGAATTCATAATTACACCTTACAAATTTATAAATGTTATAAATTTTTCTAGGAAGGAAAAAATTAACAACATACATGTTTTTCTTCTTATATCATTATCAATAGCGTAACTTCTTTTTAGAGCTATTGCGCACAAACATGGTCATATAATATATATATTTTTTTTTATATATATATATGTATACATATACGATACATACATACATATATATATATATATTCATACAAATCCAAAGTTCTTTGCCTTAATAGCAATTAGTAGTTTATGTCTTAATACGTGACGAGAGCTGTACAATGGAACGTATAGTCGAGAAATACATGTATTTGCAGTTGGTAGGTGTGCATCGTCTGCTGGCCGTAATGTCACACTTGGCATTGGTTGGTAGCCGTCTCCGCTTGCCGGTAATGCTGGAGATCCTGTCCAAAAGTATACCTGCGAAACAGTCGGTAAACATTCGAGTATATTGAATCGATTGTAACGTCCAGGAGAAGAACTTGTATGGTTCTCTGTTTAAAAAAAGAAGAAAATCGTATGACCACGTTCTTACCAAATCTTGGCGTTCAGTGTGTGACATTTTCTCTACTGTGGACCATAACCATCGTTTAAACTTGGCCAATCTATCCACAGATTCTCCTGATTCGTCATTGAATGAGGTATAAGATATAAGAACAGAAACGTTGATATCGCCAACTCCGTTCAAAAGAAGTCGTAGATCTTCGGATGTTAAGCCGTCGAATGCTCCTTCCGGAAGAACATCGAATACACCTTCTCTCATCGCGTGTAATGCTTTCTCTTGCACTTTGATCATACGAACTTCAGCATATTTTCGAACGTAATCGTAAACGTTGCTCGCTGTTACTTCTATGTCACGGCCGTTTGGTATTAATTCGATTGATCCCCCTCCTTCTTCGGGACACAAGTCAATACTGAAACAATCACAATAGAAACGTAAACGAATCGGTAGGAATGTCCACGTCGTAGAGTTCATTTTCTACGAGTGTCGAAAAAATGTGCATGTTGAATGATTGAATGGTACCTGAACGTAAGATCAAGAGCAGAGAATAAGCTGTTGCTGTCCTTGGTCTCGGAGTCGATTACGAGCTGCCTCAGGCTTTCATAAATTACAGAATCGAAGAACGCCAAATCGTGGAAACGTATCGGCCTTCCCAATATATATTTGATCACGTGACGATTTAAAAATATAGGGCACAGCTCGTTTTGTAGAAGACACAATCCTATGAGTCTGAAAGGTAAGAGGTGTTGATCAAAATACTGCAATATTATGCAATACCCTCGGTCGACAGACTTAGTTCTTAGGTTATCACTTTTGTTAGTGTCATTAGTCCTTACCTTCCCACATTTCTGAATGCATTCAGTCGTTCGTAGCTGGCCCTTCCTTGCCGTGGCGTATAGAAACCTCGCTTCCCCGGTGAATAAAACAAGGGAGCGTTATCTTCCGTGTCATCCGGAATACTGTTCTCGATTTTTTTCTTATTTGCCCCCCACCGAGCCGCCAAACTGTACATATCCAAATCTAATAGTCCTTCGCTCGGCAAATATTGATTAGCCGAATCGCTGATCAATTCGAACGCTTCTTCGACCTTTTGTCGCAGGGCGTCCTCCGAGGCTAACAATATCGATACGTATGCGGGGGATAATTCGAGAAGCATACCAGTTATTTTTTGGGCTAGCATGGGTCTCAACGCGTAAACCTGTAAATGTAAAACGCAAACAACAATCAGAACAAGATTCGTTGAAACGATTCACCGACAACTTTACAAATGCCTTTCTATCGAAATAGAAAACGTTCTGTATCGGCAATAAAACGAGGAAACAAATGTTGTAAAAACGTTATTAATTACTTTCGGATACAGCCTGTCCCCCAGTTGTTGTTGATGCATGGTCAAGTGATCGTTAATTGGGTGACTAACGGGCAACGGATGGGAATTGGAGGACGAACTACCAGGCCCGGTACTACTGCTTCCTTCGACGGAGCCGGATGGATGAAAAGATCGAGCTTCAAAAGACAATCCTCTGCGCGTACCGCGACATTTCCCAGAAGATCGTGGATTCTAGAATAAAAAGTCGATCCCGTGAACGATCATCATCGATAGAAGGCGTCTTCGTACCACTAGTTAGTGCTATGTCTGGAAATTGTCTTACCTGTCGCCTCAAGTCACGATCACGATCGCGATCGCGATCTCTACTTTTAATTTTTTGTAGAACGTTGTACGGTGTATATTTTGATCCTACTTGTGCTGCTTCAAGATTAGGCAGTTTTTCGTTCGCGAGCAACGCCTAAACAGAGAATATACATGTTCATGTAAATTCATTATTAAGATTACATAATAACTACGGTTGTGTCATAGCCTACTACAACCACATTGCTACCGACAAACAAGATTTATTGATACTTTAGCTACTGCAAAAGATCTACATAGAATGCAATAGAATAGGATAAACAACCCAGTTCTTCATTAACGTTACAAACCTCCGCGATCGTTGTATAAAAACCTCTTGTAACTCCTGAACCTTCTCCAGGTTCATCCATGAACGTTACTTTAACGCGGTGGACAGCTAACGGAGGAGTATTAGATGCGCGTCTATAATATAAATTATACTGTGTGTTTAATTCCTTCATTGTCTGCACGAGCAGCTGGGTCCTATCTCGCTCCACCTTAAATAGAACAAAAAGAACCATGTTTAGAATAGAATGTGACTGGATTCAAAATAGCAACGAGATACGATGAATAGAATGGAAATAATGAAATTACTTTATACAGTGTAATGTCCCTCTGTTGCGAGTTACGAAGCTTCTCCATGTCTCTGCGAAATTTCGCTTCTTTCACTTGAAATCCTCCCAATTCGGAAACTACCGAACCAACTTCTAATCCAACGTCTTCCATGAAAACGCGTCCGAACAGATCAAGCAATAATCTCCAACGTCCCAGTAAAATGTTATGGGATATATTTGATCCGATGGAAGAGACGGCCCTCGCGTTCTCCACCGGACTGGTCTCGACCGTTTCGTGAGCGGATATTTCTTGGCTCGAACCGGCTGGGTCAACATCTTCCGTCACGCTTTGCGTTTCAACGGTGGACACAACCAACACTTCTGGCGCACCCGGTTTATTTGTACTCGTTTCCTTTAAAATCAAAGGCAACTTGTTATTCCATAATTTAACAGAGTACCATAGATTTTGTTGTGAAATGCAAACGTTTATATTATGCAAGCATACGGCCAAACATTCGTTTCTTCTTCTCGTTACCACCCACCCATCCTTTCGTTCTTGTACTTATTCCTTTATTCCCCGTCTTGCTTAACCTTAAGAGAAGACAGTTGGATTTCATATTTACCGAAACAGTTCCAGCTCTAACAATAACGCTTCTATTTGTTTTACACTGATCCTTATTATTTTTTGCGCTTCCTGCTGCTTCCTCGTTTTGATTGTTAGTAGAAACTATAATCGGAGCTCGGTCGATTTGTTCCGCGACAAGCGAATGATTATCGTTCGTGTGATTAAACGATTTTGCCTTTTCCTATAATGTGCAAAGTAGATTCTTCAATTTTACTGTTATTCGTGTCAGAATAATGTATACGTGAAGACGTACTACGTAATACGAGATAAGATGCCGAAATAACGTATCGCATTACATCACATTACATAAAACCAATAACGATTCGATCGCAACAGTGGAATTGAAACATGCGAGTCGGGTGAGCATTATTCGTGTACAATCATATAAATGTACAATTGAACGAGCCAGTTTGCTATAAATACCGATTATACCAACACACGTTTCTACATGTTCTACATTTCTATATGTTGACAAATTCGGTAAAACGCGTTTCCCAATGTGGATATCGACAAAGAAAATTTCCGTGAACACAAATTTGTATTCGCAATTTTTTATGTTTCATTGCATCTCTCGATTTACTAGCAGTGCAATGCTTACTGCGTATTGGGGACATTGAAGCCATACACTGTTCAGTGGATGGAAAATGAGGTGGTTTATGCTCAAACGTTTCTATTCTATACTGTATTCTATATCCTATATCCTGTCTTATATTGTTCTGAAATATATATTAGATTAAATTAGATTAGATTAGGTTACCGTAAATTTTGCGGTGGTTGCTGAATCTCCAACCGAAACGGAACCACGTCTCGTGTCCGCTGATGCGAAGGAGGCAGGTCCTTGAATGATTTGACTGAGCGTGGGTGTAACCGTATTCTGATTATCGCTACCACGCGCAGATAAACCGAGCCTCGTAGGTAGGCCTGCTAAGAGATATTGATTAGGATTCGTACTCGTCGCCGGCTGTCTCGGAATACCGAATAAATCTTCGCGTCTCGAATGGGGTTGCAATAAATGCGGTTGATCGGCCAATGGCAATGCCTCGCTCATAACGGTGTCGAACGGATCGAGAGGTGGACAACCCAGACACAACGTAGAATCTGATCTTTGCAAGAAAGGATGTTTCCGCCCTTTCGGCGTGCTATCCCTGTTATTTCCTGATCCGCAAATAGGAACCTGAAGTAAGTCAGGATAATCGACCGAGTCCGTTTCCATGGCCGTGGGCACGGGCGAATTATATTCTTCCCCTTCGTCGTTGTCATTTTCATCCTGCAATGTGCGTAACGATAATATGATTCTTTAGGATTCTTCATTTTGAGTCTATAAGATAGATTTCAATGTGTTCGATTCACGAACCTGATCGTTCCAACTCGAATAATTTGAAGAACCTTTATGAGCTTCTCCGCGAGCCGACATCGGCTCCGAAAGAGAACGCATATAATACACTAACGCGTCGAATACATAGGCTACGTGTCTCAAAGAAGAAACGTCCAACACCGGCAGGCTGTCTCTGTGTTCGCCATTGTGAGCACGCATTAAGGACAAGCAATAGGACAAAAATTCACGTCGGGCCAGGTGTATTTCGCTACCTGAAATTATCCTGAATTAGGTAGATAGTCGGGTATACATGGGAAATAAAAGATGACATTCTTAAACCGTGTACAGCATCACACGGGCGATAATTGTTTCTATCTTTACCCGGATCAGCGTGTACTCACCCTAGGTGACTCTAGGCACCCAGGCTGCTTAGACGGATTAGTCTAAGTATATTTTACGAATTTTAAGACAAGAAAGAAAATTGGCGCGTACCTTCGCGTTCTCTACTGTTTCTCGAAGGTTCGCCAACTCCTGCAAAACCAACGGTGAGTCTTGTAGAAGCTTGTGGAGCGGAGATATTGGTGCTGGTAGCGATACCACTGCGTTGATTCCGACCTGTATTAGACTGTAAAGTCAAAGACAAAGCCGCGGTGTTTAGTAACCCGGTAAAATTCCCTCCGGAAAGAGCCGGGGCATTGTTCAACGGGTGTTCAGGATGTGTAGGGTCTGCGCTACATGTCAGGGATACACCGAATCTCAACTGTGCTTCCGTAGCATCCATCACAGTTAACAGCCAGTCCCATGTCGGTTTCAAATGCGTTTCGAGATACGTCTGTCGATCAAAATACATACCGGTTGAATTTTTTATCTAATCGTAAGTTGCTTTGAATAAACGTTACTCGATTCTAATGGAACGAGAACTAAACGAAATGTAACAGACCTGCAAGTTCAACGCGTCCTGGTAGGTGACTTCCATCAGCCGTGGCAAAACTGGTGCCAGCGTTTTATAATCTTGCATCATAACTAAAAGATCGGCTATCTGTCGGATAACAAGGCCGAATGCGCGTGCTAAACAACTGGTAGTTGTGCCCATAATAATGGGTTCTTGCGTAGCTGCAACCGTTGACGTTGCAGCGGTACGCCTCAAAGACGTGGAGTCAAAAAAAACCAGATTGCTGCCACCCGCTACCCGTAATCCTGTTGTTCGTGTACTCGTTTCACGATTACGTATCGCCCATTGCATAGAAATGGGCGCGAGATTATTACGGTGTAAATGGCCAGAGGAACCACTAGAATAAGGTGTCAGCGATTGAAAAAATGTCGTTTTTTACAATTCTTAAACTCATGCCTAAAATGTGAGGTGTCTTTTGTTCTATTCGAACAAGGCTGCTTACAAACGTTATCGAAGTACGTTCGGTAACAATTCTGTAGAATTTTCTGTAAGCAACCAAACGATTATTACCTTCGTCTCTCCAATTGTTCGTCGCCGATCTGGAAGTCTTCGTTATCTTGCTCGTCGGTCTCCCCCGCTTCGCTCTCGTCGTCCTCCTGCTGACTCGATTCGCCGGACTCGTCCTCTGGGAATAATAAAATCGATCCCATTCCGCCGTCAGAACCAGCTGTAGCACCAGTTTGCACGCTGCGTTGAGCAGACGCTGCATCCTGATTGCTATGATTGTCATCGGAGTCCGACTCGGTCTCCGCTTCTGCCAGAAGATCAAGTTCCGTATCTGATTCACCGTCTCCTACTTGTTCTTCGCCCACGCCTCCAGTATTGCTATCCATGTCGCCCATTGGTTGTCCGCCGACGGTTCCTGGGACCCCGGATTCCTCGTGTTCGCTTATGTCCCCGTCTACATCCATAGGACCCTCTATTTGTAAATCAGTCGGAAACAGAAATTTCACGTTATTTCGCGTTACGTAACGATTGATCACTGAGACCAATTGCAATAAACGTGCTTGCCATACCATCACCACCTTCGGTCTCGTCCATGGCGGAAACGTCTCTGGCGATAGTTATGTTATTGTTCCCTTGTTGCGTTTGTAATGTGGGATCCAGTGTCTGAGAACTGACTCCGCTCTGAGGTATCAATGGCTCTATGGAAAACAACTCCTCAGAACCGTTGATGACTTCTATCGCTGAATTGGTCAGCGTGAACGGCGCAGTTGGCCTCGCTACACCCAATCTTACAGGCGCTATCAGAGAGTCGGCCGTCTCGCATAATTCTTCGACCGCTAGTTTGATCAATGCCTTGAACACTTTGCGACATTTCATCAACGGTTGCGATGTTTGAGTGGCGCTGAAAAACGCAACATCGAAAAGAAATTCACATGATTTTTACTCTTCAAATATTACTACTAGTTTTCGAGAGATTATATAAGCGTGATTTCCCACGTACCTCCTTCTCTTTGTTGCCGGCGCCATCTCAATTGTAAAGATTACAAATATTCGAGCCACCGAACGAACAAATCGACGCGCGACGTTGGTCGCTTCATCTTGGCGTCCTGGCACAGAATCGTTTTGCATTTCTCGAATCAAAGTTGTTAGAAGAGTATCGAGCATCTGAAACGATAATAAATAATAAATATTTCATTCGACACACGTATACGACGAATCTTGTAACGTCGTATTCTGTCATGTCAAGTAATAGTAAAAAAATAATCTTTCTCGCCTCTGTACTGCATTTAACCAAAAGCGAATGAGTAAACTTGTCGAGCAACGCGGTGCCACTCTGACGACACAATTGTCCTTGGTCTCCAAACAATTGATCATTCCCGTTCGTAGAGACGCCCGACATTATCATACACTGGACCGCTGGCCAGTCATTGAGCAACCTTTCTAGAGCTCTTCGACTGAAACGGGGTGGTTCCAGATCGTGCTCTGGCATATCCGAGTCTGCATCCACACCTAGATAAATCAATAGATGTTCCCATAGGTTCAATAGAAATCTTATTAGAACGACTAACCGTCGATCATTCGAAAATTCGAAAAATTACCGTCCGAAGAAGTCCCTTTGCGGCTGACGGATGTTGATCGTTGCCGAGGTGCTGACCGGCATTGCCTTTGTTCCATCATTTGTCTACCTACAGTCTGCACTAAGAATAGCAAAATGCATTCTCCCCTGTAACATCGAATCACACACCGTTTACTCAAAGTCTTCATTTTCATAGAAATTAGAAACAGAATGGAAAATTAAGTATTCTGAATTTTTTACCGTGAGTTTATCTTTGTGGCGAGATCGGTATTAACTACAAGGCGACACAACAGTTGGTAACGAGCACTTTGGTGTCCCGCGATCAGAGCACGACATTTACATTTCTCCCAACAGTCGCAATAGGCCGTCGGAGATGTTATTTTCATTTTGCAATCATGTCCTCGATGGCAAACGCGAGCACATTCCGTGCAACAACACAACGATCCGGTTAAACCGCAAGTTCTACACTCGTAGATATTCTAGAGAAATATGAAATAAACTTTTGTTAAGAGCATGTTTATACTGGCATCGGCGCGTGCGCGCCCACTGTAACAACTCAAATATAATGGGCAATTCAAAACCTGGTCAATGTGCTGTGTTCCAGTCCAAGTGAAGCTACAGGTGTCGTTGCAACATGTAACGAACAAAGGTGACAAATCTGGATTCGCGTCGGGGTGTAATATCATGGCTAGACACTCTTTTTGATCTTTGCCAACTCTTTGAATAATGTCTAATAAGATGAGAGCCGCATGATATGCACGAACCGACACAGCCAACATCAACGGTGTCTGACCTTGAGCATCCCTGTTAACATAAACAGTCTCGATTAGAATAGTTTCATGGGAGCATTTGTGAAATTTATGTTTTCCCAATAATTAAATAGTTACTTTGCCATGAGTAATTCTTTCAAGTGCGGTGTCAACACGATGCTTTCACACATGTACTTTAATATAAGCAACGCATTGTTCCTTCTCTCAACGGAATCTATAATGTAAGTATTATTGGACGTAGTTCCGACACCTACAAAGAAAATTATATTTGTACAATTGGTTATACATCCAACTAAATCACCATATCATTAACGAAAGTGTTCTACAAGAATAAATTGATTTTTACCTGATTTGTTCATCATAGATATACTGGCAGCGCCAATGCTAAGTAAACTATCCTCTTCTCCCGATGTGTTATCAAATGCTTCGGGTGGCCAACTTAGGGTTGGTATAGGTTCCTCGATCGCCGCTGATGCCCCATCAACCGTATTTGTAACCAGTTCGCGTTCGATGCCTTTCAAATCAGAAAAGATCACTTTCAACTTTGAAACGAACGCTATCGTAATACAATAATAATATATATATAAATATATATATATATTCGAGATAATATAAATATATACGAGGTAATGGCTGCAATACCTTGATCATTTTCTTTATTAGAGGTTGGTGAACACATACTGATACAAGCGTGTAGAATATTACGATTGCCATCGCAACGTTCGGTTAATATCGCCTGAATTTGTGCAGCATTGTTTTCTTAAAAAATGAAAATAAAAGATACATTTATTATGTACATAATAAACAACGGCAAAAATATGTGTAGTGACACTCACTGTGATCTTGTTCCAGAGTACAGAACACCTGTTTTACGCTGTCGTAATCACACCTTAGTATACGCGGCATAAGCAAAAGGTTATCAAATGCTAGTGCAACAACGGCAACTTTAGTTTTCATGTTAGTCGAATTCGAACAATTTGGTATAGGAATGGTCGAAGCACCGATACAAATTACTGGTACTAAATCTAAGCAGTGTGGATCGCGAATAGCACCAGCACAATCTTTTACCAACGGATAGATCGTATTATTTCCATCTCTAAGAATCATAGAACATTCAATATTCTGTAATGTAAAAAATCAATTATATTATATTATATAATAGTTTCTCTTACCTTTTACAAATAATATAACAGATCAACGCAAATTTAACGAAAATTTAATATTATAAGCATTTACCTCTCCCGCGTTTGTAAGACTGATATTTTGAGGTTGTAAGCCCAAAAAACATGATATATCCGATGGAATATACCGATCTTGTACGTGTCTTCCAGTACTCAAATTATATACCACATAACTCAGCTTGCTCCCTTTTTTCACTATTGCGTGGATACCTAGAAGCAATCAATTATTATTATTATTATTGTTGTCATCGTCGTCGTCGTCATCGTCGTTTGATTACTAGAACGTTGTGAAATGTTACCTTGTCCGTTTGTAGCGATGGTTAATATATTATCAGTGGATCCTTCAATTATATTTACTCTTCTAGGAGTTCGTTGGAAACAATCTGGAGCTCTTGGATTCATTGATGATTTGATCACCTAAGTACACACAAGTGTTAGTGCAAAGGTTGAAGCGCGTTTTCAGTATAGTATACTATATTATAGATTTGACTTACTTGCAGTTCATCTTTTCTGAGCAATCGGCAATCGGCTAATAATTTGATCGATTCTTCTGCTGTCAGATCTTTAAAGTCCGACGTACCAAAGTCCTTTTCCTTAATTTCTTTCTCTTTTTCCTTGGAATCCTTTGAAAAAAATTTGACTGCGACATAGTAGCCGTCCACTTTTATAACTTTGCCTGCCATGATATAACACATAATATAGATAATTATAATATAACATAATATAAATAAGAAAATAAAAATGCAAAGAACGTTATTCGTTCGTTGCATATAATATGAATGGGAACATACCAATAGGAACAGTCTTAACATCCTCTACGAAAACAACGTCCTTCAATTTCCATTCTCCTTCATCTTTCCGTTCAGACTCTCCTTCGCTTCGTGGTGCAACTCGTTTCTGCCTCTCTACAGAATCAAAAATCGCTATCAGTATTAGAAACATTTATAACGTAAACAACTCGGCTCAAATTTCAAAAATTTTTCATAGTCTTCTACCATAAAGTGTAGAAATTAAATAAAATAAAATGGACACTTTATTGAAGCCTCGAATAAACTACTAAAACGGTAAAAGCGAACTGTAAGCAAATCAATATAAATAAATGATGACAAGTTCTTACTGTGACTTGTTGTAATGCTACCAGTATCACTACATGTGCTCGAAGCTGGTGAAGGTGGTGGAGGCATATCAAGACGGTCTGCGGTCTCTTTATGATTTGTCTTAGTAATAGTACCAGTTCCGCTGTTTCCACTTGTTTCTCGTTTGTCTACAGTAGCATTAGGCAAATGAGTTCCAGCCGGTAGCACTTTGAATCTGCAGGTCGAGTCTAAACTCCAAGCAGCTGCTAATAACTGTCCTACTTTTGGAATCCCATTGGCAATTGTGAATCCTGGACAACACATCGAATAATCAAGTCAGAGTCTGCTGATTTCTCGATATCTTAGCTACTAATAATATTATACATTATATGTCCATATAATAGTTACCTATCGCTCCAGGTTGATATATAGGACTATTTTTCATACAAACATGCGTGCCATAGCTAATATCGTTCGAAGATGCCGTCGACGACCTATGTTTGCGCGACTTAGCCTTGTATTTTTCCCATAATTTTTTGCGCTGTGCGAATGGTAAAACTCCCCTGCACAAATGAATTTATAATATAATAATTCATATATGTATGTATATATAAATGTAATTAAATCAATGTCAAATGAAATTTCAACTGACCACCAGTATAATGTACCGCTTTCCAGTCTAGCAACCGTGTATAGAGCACAAGTATGAAGAGATACTATCTTGTCCAATGTAAATTCGGTAAATCTTTGGGCCGGATGTTCGAGTCGGGAAGCTACATGGCTCACGAGTTCGTCGAGCCAGGTAGCTACCTTGCCACTTTCGGTGCTAACCGAACAACGAATTGCTGTAGCCGATATATTTACTATTTTCTCTGATGTTATAGCTAGCCATGGAGTTTTCGGATGGTGTATGTTTGGATTCTAAAACAAATGGTTTCCAAACTATATTGATCTCTTACTGTACAACAAGCACACTTGAATACAAACTTGCGTAAGTAACAAAGTACCTCTGGATGTTTGTAAGGTTCGGATTCAGACCACTTCCACTGATATAAATGACCCCCAGCAGAAACAGCAACTAATTCACTGTAAAGCGAAGCAATTTGTACAAAACGAGGGGCAGGATTTGAACTGCGTTCATGCCACCATTCCAATTCTTCTGATATCCATAGGGGACTTTGAGCTAGTTCCTTCTTTTTATTATCTATTTTTGGGAAAAAAATACATAATAAACAAATAGATAAATAATTATATAAATACACATGTATAGTATATATTATAAATGTAAAATAATATTGATTTAGTAAAATCTCATCTGTACCAGAATCTTTCTCCCATGATTCTTTGAGTGCTGTTTCTAACCAACGACGTGGTCCGCAATACTGGCGATCTCTCCATTTACTGAAACTATCGCGATCTCTGTCCCGTTCTGACGCACGATCACCTTCCCTATCATTGCCTATTCTGCGTGAAGAACTTCCACGGCTGGAGAAAATCATTGTATTTCCGTATTTACTTATAATTTCTCTTTGCTGGTCGAGCCGGTTAACAATAAACGAAAAAGATTAAATAATTACCTTCTCATCCCTGTATATCCAAATACGTCTTCAGAAAACATAGAATCCGCATCGATTATAACAGAATGGTCATTGCTAAACCCACCATCCAACAAAGATATGAGATCCTCGGGGACATAGGTATCTGCTGCATCTTCTGCATCATCCCCTTCTTCATCGTCCCGTGATAGTAGATTATTTACTGCTAAGTTTACATCTAAATTTGTACGCTATGTAAAAAGTATTTAAAAATTAGATGAATACCTTGATATTAGGCTCGCAATAGTTTATATACGTATATGTTTGTATACGTATACGCCACTAAAACAAACCTGCAATTCTCTAATAATAAGGTTGCGACTTTTTCCTTGTAGTACCACCTGAGCCTGCGATATAAGGTCTTCTGGCACAAATGGCGCAGGTACTGGTGCAATGGGACGCGAACTGCTACTGCTTCCTGCTCCCATGATTACACCGGGTGGTCCTATCCTACCGCCGCTACTGCTTCCACCACTGCTACCACCTCGTGAGCTACCTCGCATGATTCTAGCACGTGTTCTAGACATGCCTCTACCTCCGGTTCCACTGCTCCCACCTCCGTTCGGAGCTGAATTTGAATTCCCAACATGACTTTTGTTCGTGCTATGAGCAAAGTAAATATGCTTTAGAAAAATTTTCTGTTCGATGTAACGTCTATCTTTACGCGCCATTGTTTGTTCCATCTTACTTTCTGTTTGGTTCATTTTTACTTAGATCCAATCTGTCCGACAATACTGTAAATGCAACCCTGCAAACTTTAGAGTCTTCTGTAAGAAGCGCGATATGCGTTGGTCCAACAACAATATGTTTCACCGCAATCTTTAGACCGCTAAATGCTGGTAACGTAGCAAATCCATATCTGTTGATCCTCTCTCCCACCTCTTTTAACCTACAAAACCATTTGATTCTCTTAGAAATTCTTATAAAATCTAAATTAGTTATTAATTATAGAGTAAACATATATGTAAAACCAATGAGAAAGATATACTCATATATGTTCAATTAACCCAATATCTAAATAAAATCGTACAATACAATGAATTACTTTGTAAATTTCAGATTATGTAACAAAAAACATTATAGGTATGTTTAAGCTTAACTAATACTTGGAAACTATGATAATTAACTATAACAATTATAATGATTACAGAAGTAACAGGAAATACAAAATTCATATGAACTATTTAGTCATGCATATTGCTAGAAATATTACTTTGGGGGGAATAAAAAAAGAATAAGTATTGAAAATTATTTATACATATATTTAGAAATAAATATTAAGAAATGTATCATTGACGAATTGCAACTACAATGGATATATATATATCCATTTTATATATATATATATGTATATATATATATACACACATATATTTTGTGTGAAATAGACCTGTATCAAAGGACTTTCATAGATTTCCATGAAAACTGTAATGTACGAAATAATTGCTGCGAATAATCGCACGCAAATGTTCGAAAACGAATTGGAAGAGAATGAAAATTTGTTCTCGTAACCTACCAACACGACGGAACGCTAATGGATCGAGAGGAAAATAGATTTCTTTCTGGCAATGAAAACCCATCTACAGAAATGTTCATCGATGTAAGTAGATACGTATCGGTCGATGCATTAATGACAATGAATTACCGAACGTGCAGATTCGATATCGAATAATGTGCAGGATGCGTGCACAGAAACGCAGGTTACGCTGTATTCGAGAGAACCGTAACAATGTGACAACAAATGTTTTTCTTAAATACATCCTACGTTCGATGAATGGAGTATGGAAAATGATTAAACAGCGTTCGTTCGGATTCGGAGCGGAGATCGAGCGAGGCATCGAGTTCGAACTCGCGTCGAATACTTGAGTTAAAGCGAAAATGGGAAACCTACGGCGAGAGAAACGAATCCGCCCAACATTTAAGGAACAAGCGATAGGAACGATAATATGTATCGGAGAGATGCGGTAAAAAGAAGGGCCACAGGCACATCAAAACGATAGATTAATGAAAAACCAATAACGAACGTGTTCTCTTTACCTATCGTGCAGCTGGTCGTCGGTTCCGGGTAACGGATGCACGGCGAAATGTATCGACGTCATTTTGCCGGCAGTTGAACGTTTTCGAACGAGCAGGATGTCGTTTTAATAATTCTGTACACACAATTTCACCACACCGTCGAAACGATATTCAGCCATGTTTTCTGAAGAAACAATCAGTTACGTGTTCCCGAAACCGAACGGACCGGACTGTCGTTCGAGTATTCGTAAATACACAAAAAGTTCTCGATTAAAAGAGCTTCGCGATACGTATCGTTCACTACCGATCATTCAAAATTCTCCGTGTGAATCGAATATTCGCTTGGAACACGTTACTAAGTTTGTCGAGCAACAGCAGCAACTATGGTTCTAATCCAGATGTTTCTCGCTTGTACGTCGCGTAGAGGCGTTACGGGTCGCAAGTCGCGAACACGTATCATGGCGGCTCGTGGTGTGGTCGTGGTTCGTGGTTCATGAGGCCGAGACTGCTAAGTACCGACCAGTACCGAGTACTCGACAAAAGCTTATGTTATTCATACTCCTACTCATATTGCATCACGTTTTATGTACATATAATCAACATTTTATAATAAAAACCATCCTCAACACTCTTCTACAATTCCAAATAATTTCGAATAAAAATAAATCTTTTCTTAGAATAGATCGTTTCTTATTAATCATGCAGGAGAAAAAATGACTGACCTCTACCATGAGTTGTCAGTAATTCAATTCTGGTAGAAATTTATAGACATTTGTTTGTAAAAATAAATTTGTTTATAAAATATTTTATTTGAATTTGTTCCTGTAGTGTAAGCCGTAAAATAATGTCGAAACGGTCAAAGTATAGCAATGCTTATTTATACATAGATACTTACACCAGATGCAAAGCGTATTTATTTTGTTTTGTCAATTTTAATTAAATTCAAAATGGCTAGACAATTCAAATTATACAACGATATCTCATAACCAATGCATACAACGAACAAATGAAAGACAAGGGATTATTTAAAGTTGTATATTAAGATTCTTTATTGTAGCTCAAAAACGAATAATTTTGTTATATATATATTACAATCTTTAAAAAATAATTGATGGTTTTGTTAAGCTTTACCTATAGGTACTGTACATTCTAACGTTATAACATGAACTTGCGTGTATGTACACTTACACATAATACATTCTGTCATTCAACTTTTAATGCTTAACATAGAACTTTGTTTAATCGTAAAATCTTTGCAAATGTTCCACCTCATTGAGGATTTTCCTTAAAAAATTAACAGTGAAAGCAATATTCGAGAATTTATGTAAATTATTACATACTCTATACCTTAACATTTTAGTAACAAGATTTATAATATATATGTACAGGAAGAATTGTACTCAAAATTTTCAATTCTTATATGCATTAATTAGACCGCTAACGCATAATGTATTAAAATATCAAACTACATTGATAAATAATCAATTGGTTGTTCTAGTGTACAAGAACTATCAGAACTTTAGAAACGATCCTAAATGACAATGTACATTTTGTAACGCAACTACAAATGAAAATACTATTTAAATACATTAAATAAGTGGTCGATTACTTTTCTTTTTCAATAGATGTTTATGGTACATTTTAAGTTACCTTTCTTCTCTGTTCGCATGTACCGATCAAACCAATTCGCTATCTTTATAAAATTTATATAACTAAATAAAAAGATTTATCCATCCAACCAGATGGATTAATGTGTACATTGTCCTACCTAGCAATCCTAGATAGAATTAATATAATTCAACTGAAACCAATAAAGAAACATGCGACAATTGTTCACTTATTCTCCAGTCACTTGTATTCGTGTGAATTGTTTAAAGTCTTAACTAGGTCCACGCGATAGTTGTACACTATACGAATTGCTCTGAACTAGTGGCACTTAGATCGAGTAAACGCCATGCAGCTTTTGGATTAAGTTCCGAAGGATCACGACATAATACCCAAACATAATTGACGCGCATTACTTTTTCAGGATCACCTTCTACAACTTTGTTTTTGCCATCTCTCACACACATAATCTGTTGGCACTGAAAGCTAATTAATAAAACTGGTCCTTGCTCCATTACTTTACCCATGATTAAATCTATGTTATTTATATCTGAAATTAAACAAATTTTGTTTTATTCAATGTGTAAATAAAATACATATAGTGATATTGCAGAAAAGAAAAAGGAATGAGGAAGCATACCTAGGATTTTGCTATCTAAATGATATCCTAATTTTTCTGCTTGCTTCAAAGGTTGGGCTATTATATTGTATGGAGCTTCGTGACACCAATCTTTTAAAATTTCAAGATTCCCCTGTATCATAGCTTCGAGAATATTTGGTATAATATCCGTTTCGCAATCTTTCAAGAATTGCACTCTGTCAAAATTTGGATCCAATTTACAAATCTCTGTTAATGTCTCTGAAAGTTCTGTTTTTTGAAACAGTCCACCCATTATATCTGTAACTTTCTCTGTCAATAGTCTGGAAGCACGAATAACAGGATTATCTGATTCTTCATATTTTATCTTCCAATCCAACACTTTATTCACATATGGATTTTTATCCTTCAAAAAATAGAATTATCCAATAAGAGTACCATAAGAATATGTTATTTAATGTTTAATACTTCAAAATGTGTACCTTAAAGTTTTGCCATGATTGATAAAATTTTGAATCTTTATGCAATTCAACTCCCATAGCTTCTGCGTTCGGTGTAACGCATTTGTCCTCTTCAATGTTCATAATATCTTTTCTTTTCCTTAATTTTTTAGGTGGAACATAAACTCTTCCTGCAATTATCATTAAAATTATCTAATAAGAAAAAGTACATTCTTACCCGTTTATGTTTATGTATTCAATTCATGTTAAGATTAAATACATTTGTTAAATACCATGCATTCCTTGATGATCCAGTTCCTCTCTCACAGCTTCCGCAGTTTGCGATATTGTTTGAAATGCGCTCGTTTTTCCTAAAGCTTGACTCTTTTCGGTGATAGTTTCTGCTGCTCCTTTAGCCGACTTTGATATTTCTTCACCCAATTGTCCAGCTTTTTTACCCAATTCCGTTTTACTCGCTTCCTCGAGAACTTCTTGTACCTAAATGGAAAAATTTAAGCAATAATTAAACAATTCGTACAGATAAGAAAAAAGTAATTGGATCCACACCTTCTCTTTCAAAGAATCTAGTTTTTCTTTTAGAGCTTCTGAACCTTTAGTGGCTTCAGATTCAACTGCTTGAAATTTTTGCCTTGCCGATCGTAATGCTTCTGACTGTTCGAGCTTCTCTGCTTCCTCTCTAAATTTTTTTAAGGACTCTTTCATTTCCTTATTCTTTTGCATTTCCTGCTTGATATTCTCAAGGAATTGAGAAAAGAAGCTAGGTCTTCTCGCTGGATTAGAATATAATCGAACCTACATGAATAACCATTAATCATATGTAATTATTTATTCAGCATTGTTCAAAATCAAACTCACCGATAAATCTTGGGAATCTGTGGTTTGAGATAAATGCGACTGTAGTAACGCATTGTAACTACGTACGACCACATTATCCATAGAACCATTTCCTAGCTTTTTCGTAGATTGTGCCGAACGTGTGGCACCAATCAGATTGGCCCTACACATTGCAAGGTTCTGAAACTAGAAAAATTACTGCTGGTCGAATATGTATTTTCCCTCAACTTAATTACATATGTTACACAATTTTTGTTTCGCTATGTTCATAATCTTCTTATTTCAATAAAGTAAATAATAGCCTGTCGATTTCAATACAATTTTCTACTATTGTTTCTCAATAATACATATTCATGACAAAATATTCATCCTTGTAGATAAATACAAAGCATAAGTGCACATTATTATTACCATTAAACGATGGTACATCCTCTTAATTTGTGACTAATTGTTCGATTAATATATCCCAAAAAAATTAAAGAGGAAAAAAATAAAATATAATTTGTCTATTACGAAATCTTTGAATAATATGATGTAATGACATAAGAAAGAACTGTGTGCATAATGTTGTACAAAAGAACATAACCTCGTGTAGCACATGAAAAAATGACCGGTTTATATGCAAGAAGATATTGAATCTATGTTTCACTGAGGAGACTGTGAAGAAGTATATTTAATTTTTATTTCTACACAATCAACAAGTAAATGTTCAGTTAGCAATTTAAATCATTTACCATTTTACGATTGATTTATCTGTGACGGCATCAAAAATCTCCATAAAATATTCTACTGCTTTAGGAAGGACATCTGTCGAGAAAAATTATAACACGCATACACGCACGCGCGCGCACACACGTACCATATAAACATGAGCAGTGAAGCTCTTTATTTTCATATACTAACATAAATAAAAAATATAATTTGTATAAATTCATAACAGAATGTATTTATTTGCTTTATATGTATAGCAGGAAATGTGAAGCACAATAAGTAAGTTACAATCTCAATCCTGGTACCCTGTACAGAAATTCTCCATCATAATCATAATAGCAATCCTTTACTCTGTACGTCATACCTTGTTTCCATACGTTTTTTGGAATTTGTATAGGTTTCGTGTATTCGAATTTTGTATCTATATCTATTTTCCTATCTTTTACATACGTATCTACGCTGTTACTGCATTTTGTATTTAATGTGCTTACTACTTTAGTTTGACTTTCATTTTCCTCAACTACTGGTACATTTTCTGTCGACACACTTTTTGTTGGTTTTATAGTTTCCTTATTTACTTGTTCCACAGAGTTAGTAGATTCCTTAGATTTTACAACTTCTAAATTAGTTGATTCTATGTATTTTCTATACGTCTGCAATAATGTTATGCCTTCTTCTGGGGATTTCTTGTATAATTTTTTCAACTCTACTTTCATAAATTCGTTGAAAGTTAGTGTCTTTCCATTTGGAACAAACTTCCGGTTATTGGTTTTCATACAGTCAGAGTTGTTTACCTGTACGACAGATTTTTCTAAGCTGTTCTCTTCTATAGTAAACAATATTTGTTTATCTCTATTTATTTCGCTTTCGGAAGAAATTAATTTCTTGTCTTGGACAGGTTGTTTTTCGTTCACACTTTTCCTTAAAATGCTTGAAAATATTGTACTTCTTGGCTTTACAAATTCCATTTTTGGAGATACTAACGTTTTATTTAAGTCTTCTCTATTGGATAAAGCAATTTTTCTATTTCTGAATTTCATTAAATGTTCATGTAACATAGGGTTGACCACTAATCTACCAGTTTTGAAATTCTTCCAATTGTTCACGACTTCAGTATCAAATTTAATAATTCTATCTACCGATTTAGGTACCCATTTTGCTTTTAAAATTTTTCTGATTGTTTCAGGTAATGCTGGAAAACTCTTGCTCAATGTTTCTGGTGTCCATTCTGTTGGATTGCTTTCATGTAATTTCCGTATTTGATCCTTTTCCATGAATGTCAGGAACTTTGGTTCCACTTCTTTAAAATATTTGCTTTTAACAATATGTTGCTTCAGTTTCTCTTTAGACTTTTTTATTTCTCTAGTAATGCATAAATAATTTTTATATTATTAAAGATTATTAGACAAATCAAATAAATTTAAATATCAGCATGAAATGTATTATGTTTTTTATCATTCTGAAAATATACCTTTCGTGCATCTTGTGCGAATCTGCGACGTTCATAAAATCAGACGAGTATGCATCTAAATCGTCAATGTCGATTTCTTCTGGATCATCTGGTATGTCTAATGTATGTTTTCCTCGAATGCCAGCAGCTCCGGTAAAATGTTTCGAGACATACGTCCTTGTTAACCGGAAAACTAGTGTTCTAACGTTGCTCATTCTGAGCTTATTTTTTTCTTTTACCACGTTTTTATTAAGTACTTTGTACGACACTTTTTCAAGTCATTTAAAAAGTTAGATCTATAACTTATATACAATACATAATTCCTAATAATATTACAAAGCATTAGGTACTGTTGTGTTTATATTTATGTTATTTATATGTTATGACTGCATATTTATAATGAATACTTACAAACAATTATTGTATTTCAATTGTTGTGTACTGCGGCGTTTTTAATTCATTGTTTCTATAATTAAAAACGAGTATCAGTAACAACATTCATAGCTTCATAGTGCCAGTTACGACAAAATCAGCTGTTGAATCAGTTTCGCTTGTTTAACTTTAGATGGCGCTGATCGAATTATCGACTACAAAACTCAAAATACTCTGTATTATCAGTGTTCAGTATAGTAGCCAATAGTAGCAGAGTCTGATATGTAGCTATGTAGTAGTTTAGAAGACTGCTGGACAATCTAATAATAAGTATCATATATATATGTCACCGACAAAATACCAGGAAATACTATACCTCGTTTGTGCTAGTAAATATCATGTCGGTGACTATCAGTGACTATGTATTCTGTTATGGCGGTACTATATAGATAGAAATATCCTCTCTGGCGGTACCTACTGAAATCAAATTTAAATAAATGACACAAAAATTTAGACAGATCAGTAAAGATCATGTGTAAGATAAACTCTTTTAGGGTAGTCAGCAATATTTTTGATAAATTGTTATGTTATAAGAGTTTCCTGTAGTATCTTTCTGTTCTTTTATTGTATTTACATGATGTTTAGAAGATTTATATAATAAACGCATTATGTTCGAGAAATTAAATTTAATATATGTGTGTATACAGATACGATACAATTATTTATGATATAATTAAAAATACTACGATTAATTTACTTTATGCTTAAAAATGAATTTGTTTTATCCTTGCTTTTATATACATATATTACTGGAATAAAGTTTCTTTAGAATCATTAAAAATAATGTCTAAATTTGATCACTAAATAAAAAGCTAAGTAATATATCCATCTTATGGATTGTAGACGTATAATTGTATATAAAAATATGTACTGTTGTTGTCGTTATAAAAAAGTTACACGATAGCTGGTTGTACTACTCCAGAATGCAAGGGCCTTCAAAGGATTGACCTTCAACATGACTCAGGTTTTCTCCTGCGTAAGACAATAAAGGAGATACTTCTACATCGTTCGTTACGCTTACTGCTCCTGCATTTAGTAGCCACTTTCTATGAAGTGCGAGTACATCGTTGCGCGCAGTACTTGGGCAATCTTCACCACTTGAATCAGCATTTTTAAGAGGACTAAAATCTTCCTGGCGGACGCCCATCCATACTGCTAATTGTTTTGTAAATTTGAATACGTCGAAAACGAATTTTTCTATTTTAATACCATTCGGCGCTGTAGGAATTTGTCTCTGTCCAATTGCATCTACATATGGAATTTTCTTTTTGGCAATATGCACTTGCATCTCCTTTTCGTAGTTATCACTAACAGCACAAAGAAAATCTACTGTAAAGTAGTGATTACACACATTTGCAGTATTATAAACCAACTCTCCGTTGTCATAACGTAATTCAGCTGTTTCTTTTGAAATTTCACTGTACTCGACGACCTGATAAGTATCGTTCACCTGTGATAACAATAATACAAAAAATGTCTTTATCGATAGAACTCAGTAAACAATTGCAGCAGCTATCAACATACTTTGCAAACAACTCCTACTGGTTCGCTCGGCGACGATTTTTCTACTACCTTCACTCCGCAATCTGTAGATGACGATATACAATATCCTAAGAAAATGGGATCGGCCACCTTTATCAGGATATTATCTACTGAATGAACGTGAACACTACGTATTCCACGTTGTACCATATCGTCCAATATTCCTTGCGTCTTTAAAGCTCGGTACAATCCTCCATTACCATCTGGTGCTTTAGAAATTTTGTGCTTTTCACTCATTATAATTTTTCCCTCAAAGGTAAAACAAGGCACCATGCCTTGTTTGAAGGGTTTCACATTTTCCTCTTTCAAATTAAAGTAATTATGCTCACGCAGGAAATTAATGGTATCAACATGAGTGGCTTCACTGGTTAATATATACCTGAGAAGAGAGAATGATACAATATATTTTTTTATAAATACCAAGTACACATATATTTTTTTATAAATACCAAGTAAACATATATTTTTTTATAAATACCAAGTAAACATATATTTTTTTATAAATACCAAGTGATCTCTCCTCGTTTCCCACATTCCATCTCAGCTATATCTTCTAAACGAATGATTCTTTCGGCCTGTAGTTGAAACAGTGTTTTACCAGATGGCAATCCAACATTGTACATACCCTTGGGATAAGAAACACCCAATCGAGTACCTTGACCCCCAGCCATCAATAACACCGCTACCTTACCATTCGCAATGTCTTGCAGACCCAATTTCTCATATGTTTTCAGTTGTTCTTTGTCCGTTGTCTTGACAGAGCCTATCCTCTCCTTAGAAATAGGAGTCACCTTGTCATCCAATGTACCGCTTTGCGCTGAAGAGAAAACGCGCATAGCTCTGTCATAACACTCGGTCACTTCTGGAAAATTCAATTCCGTTATGTCTTGGTGAAGTTCATCTCTTTCCTTCTCTGATAATTGGTCCCAAAATTGTAACAGATGTTCTTGGCCAAAAACGGCAAGCTTTCTCTGTAGAGCATCCATGGTCGCGTTTGTTTCTCAGTTTGACACTAATCGGCACCACGTTTTCAGCTATGTGTCAACTTATCGTAATACCGTTATCAGGAACGTTATCAGCGAGCTTCACGATTCGTGTCTGCGTTACGGTTTTGTAACGGTACATCGAGGAGAGTCTGCTCAAAACGTGTCGAGCAACAGGTATCTCGTCGAGGCCGGCAACATATCCCAACTCGTAGGTGTGCCTAAAACGCGTCGAGCAACAGGTGTCTCGTTAAGGCCACAGAATGAGTATTCTGTGTCCAAAATCCAGACCGATAACCTATCCCATCTCATAGGTAGATCGGTGTAACATCACTTTCACTTTCACTTTCACTATTCCACGTATATAGCACGTCGATACGATACGATTTTTCTTATTAACCCCTCTCGCCCTTCCAACTTCTCTATCGATTCTCTGTCTCCTTTCCAATACATTTTGCTGTTAGCTGTTACACCTGTTATGGTTTATGGTTACGATTGTGCGTCGTTGACATACACGTTATGCATGACACATTGGCTCATAGCGGATTCAATTCGTTTCTCGACGTATCGTTCGAATTCGATGCCAGTTATCGAAACCGTAACCTTTATCGTACAACCTAAAACTCATACAGTTACAACGTTTCTTATTGCCGGTTTCTATAATCGCCTACCTACATAAATATATACTCGTATAGATAAAATAATCGAAACGATTGCGAATTATTCAATACCGTTACGAAAACAATCTCGATTCATCGACAATGGTTGGGAATGAAAAGTGAAAGGTTCTGAAGAAAGACGTCCTTGCATTCCACCTATGCAAAACGAAAAAATGTCACCGATGGAATTTTTTCAAACCAGAGTTTCACATCGAAATCGTAGACATTACATTTATTTATGTCATTTACAACAGAAATATGTACTCCAGACAATTTTTTAAGTAAATAATTGGAGACTGGAATTAAAAAAATTCTTGTAATCAACTCCAAAGTTGTAAGCAATCGTCAGGGAACACATTCAGCTTTATTTCGTTGCATTGGCATTGGAACTTACATCCTTTTCTGCGGAGAAAAGAATTTTTGAAGAAATGGCACTTACAGCCTTTTTTAATCCCCAGTCTACAATTATACTTCTCACATTTAGCCAATACGAACAACCAGCCAATTTTTTCGAAGCGAATACAAACTCGAAAGCAGCACGAGTTCTTCACTCGACTGATCGTTTGTGTACAGAAAAATTCGTTGTTTTAATGAAAAATGCAATCTAGAATATTTGTACATGTCCCTTCCTCTCCCGTGCCCCTTCATCGAACCCTTTTTGTACGTTTTACTCTTCCTGTATCTGCGCGTAAGTACTTTATCCCCATCATTTCATTGCGTGTCCAAATGTAAAATATTTAGATATGCAGACTTTCCAGAAAGAGAAAGAGCGATGAGCGAGAAAAGCAGAACGAAAGCAAGCGATCTCGTGTCATGTCTTCTGTACGCTCCACTCTATCCTTCTTTAGCAGCACTGTCGCAGCAATGTATCGTCAGCCAATCAAGCCACAGGAATTGTTTCGCTTACCTCTTATATTGCACGGTCTGCTGCCTGAAGTGCGTACAATACAAAAAGCTTCATTGCATTTCGAACACATATGCTATTTTACCGTGATAAATATTAATTAGTGTATAGGTATAATATTAATATATTTGAACAAGTATTTTAAAATATAAGGTACATATAAGTACTTGCATTGTATGTACTTAATTAACGTAATATGATACATCGTATATGATCTTATTTAAATTTTTGAGGACAGAGGAAATGTATATGAACACGCAATGTTTATATGCACATCCGTTGTATTGCGAGCGATTGTTTTCTTTTGAAACTGGAGTTTTTTTCTGCAGATATGTGCAAACTGATAACTTACGATAGAAGAGAGAATTGATAAAGTTGTGTGTCATGAAAAGTTTTAATGGTACAAGATTAACTTGTCGTTTGATTGTATTTGATATTATGCAATATACTGACAAAGTTTTGCGAGCGTTTTTAAGACGTGCAGGTGCATGTATGCAAATAAAATAAGTTGTGCCGCTATAGATCGACGCGTGATGTAATATTTAAAACGTATCGCCAATTAAGGGTTAGTAATAGATCGCGACATACGGTGGCGCTCGAAAATTCTCTGTTAGAGCTCAATGCAACATGCAGACGTGATCTTAATACATATTTCGTTTAAGTTACACGCGTGTTTGCCTGTGACTTACGAAGAGACATCATGTTGTACGTGGCTAAATAACATTTCTTACGATGCCGCGGCAATACTACGGCTGTAATAATAAGTTACGTGTAGCGGTGTGATATGTTTACACGTTCATGATACAGTACTCGCCCGTCGTAAATGTATTTCGGTGAGTTACATATACGGCCACTTCTTATTACACACCTCCGGCGTATTGCTGACACGTAGGATTTCTTTAAAAAAAAAATATTCGTCATCAATTGTCATGCAAGTTACACGACCGATTGCTGTATTTATCACGACGACTATTCGGTATTATTTCATAGACCATACTTTTCTCTCCTCTAAAATACTCTAAATTCATGAAATTGTTACCCATACATCCGTCTATTTTACGATTATGCCACAAATTTATTTTCTGTCCTATTGTTTCCTTGATATTTATTTAATTCAGTACATTATACACGTTTATTATAGGTTAGGAGAAATGTCCTTGAGTTGGAGGGATATCTCAAAGTTGTATTAATCGTTAAAATGTTATTCTTATGTGAAGATATCAAAACTAACATAGAGGTTAAGATTTGTAGAAATTTTCAATTTCACTGTATTATTTGCTTTCGATCTGAATACATTACTGTTAAGATCTCTCTGAACATTGTTGTATAGTATACTGGTGTAGTTTCAAAATAAGACTGTATAGACTCTTGGCATGTTTCTCAAGTACTACATTCTTTTCAAGAAAGGTTTTATTTAATGCTGAAATTTGTTTAATTTAGGTGCCAGGTGCTTGGGAAGCAGCTGGCAAGATGGGAAAATTGTTGTCAAAAATCTTTGGCAACAAGGAAATGCGAATTCTTATGTTAGGATTGGATGCTGCTGGGAAAACTAGTATCCTTTATATGTATTCTTTTATTTGTGTGTATAGGATTTATCAAGAACAGATAAGAAATTTTAGTAAAGTGATATTACATTTTGCGTCAGTGTCATTTTCTTAATAATATATTAGCGATATTATATAAACTTAAATTAGGACAGTCTGTAACAACTATACCAACTGTAGGATTCAATGTAGAAACAGTTACCTATAAGAACGTTAAGTTCAATGTTTGGGTAAGCAACATCTGATATATTTTATACATTAGCAGTTCTACAGATACCATTTGTTACAAAGCACAGATTTTGTTTAGGACGTTGGTGGTCAAGATAAAATACGTCCGCTGTGGCGTCATTACTACACAGGAACACAGGGACTTATTTTTGTAGTAGACTGTGCCGATAGAGATCGAATCGATGAAGCACGTCAAGAACTTCATCGAATTATAAATGATAGAGAAATGCGAGATGCTATAATTTTAATTTTTGCAAATAAGCAAGATCTTCCTGATGGTAAGCATTGTTATTCACTATCGAAATGCTTTAAAGTTATGTAAGGTATAAGTATTATTTACTGTTATAACTTCTAGCAATGAAACCGCACGAAATTCAGGAGAAGTTGGGTTTAACTAGGATACGAGACAGGAATTGGTATGTTCAACCGTCGTGTGCCACAACAGGGGATGGGCTTTACGAAGGTCTTACATGGTTGACCAGTAATCATAAATTATGAGTAAATATTTATTTTTCATCGATTAGCCGCATACCAAGAATGTACGTTTGCTTTGTCTTTTCACTTTTTATTTATCATGTAGAGGCTCTGTAATGCAACTGACAATGATCGTTAAGATCCATAAGAGAAAAGAGATCACTTTAATCATACAATTGCAAATATAAGACAACCATCGATATCGAATGGTGCGTTTCAGTAATATTAATGCTATATAAATAGAAATTTATCAAAGTACCAAAAGATATTATAAAAGACTTTGTTACTAACTGTTTACTGAAGTCCATGAAAATAGTTACTACAATATTAAGTTAACATGTTCATCATTTTATCATAATTTAAATGTATGTATATGCGCGTGCGTATCGCATTATGTTACTAAATGTAAGGAAATACAAAAAATTCTGTGCCGTTTGCGGTATTGAGGGATGCATTTAAAAAAAAGGAAAATATCTTTGCAACTTAAAATGATCGTTTACGTAATGATCGATTAAAATTTTCATGCTTAAAATTGGTATTTGATTGGTTATCGTTGATGCTACGTAATCCGTATCTTGTAATATTCATACGTATAATCTCATCGATATATGTAAGTAAACGTTCGAAAGACTTACATGAATGGCTTGACATAACACCAGAGTAATACTCATTGATAAAACTTCGTTACCATCCAGATGCATCAGAGTATTTCTATAATTTCACTTGTATCTCTTTTATTGTGATTGTCTTCCAATTTGTCATAATTGAACGCATATCGGACGGCTTTCATTTTCAAACTTGTTTGTATGTTTTCGTACATATTTCATCTCCGCGTTTGATTGAACTGTATTATAATGCATCTAGAACATACGCGCGCGGAGTGGCGAGGTTGTTCTGTACGCACAAAACATAAGCCGCAAGATCTAATACGATAAACAGTTCTAATCTGTTATTATTGCAAGCTCAAAACGGAAAAAGGAAGATGGAAGAAAATGAAGAACAATGTTACTGATGTAACAGCATTAAATTTGCCAATATTTTTTACCATTTAAGTAATTAAATAATTCAGATTTAGGATTAGGTCTCGAAGGAAAGAATCGGTACATGTTTGCTGCGAGTCTCGTTTCTTTTTTAAAATAGTAATCCGTAGAATAAGATGATAAACGTAATATTTATCGATTCTAATTAATTCTAAAAAAAGGAAGAACTTCGTCGACATTCAAATTCCATTTTTTACGAGCTTCATACTTGCATAACAGAATATCATTAAAAGTCGAGTGATGGCGGTGTGTTACTCATTAAATGAATTGCTATATTAATATTTTAATTTGCATTCCACGATTATATTAAGGCATTAGAATTTTAACAGATTGTATTACTTTATATAAAATATCAGTAATAGTATATGGATATATAAGGTTGTCGGATTCTTGTTCTTGGCATCCGCACCAATTAATATCTCATCCTGATACAATTCGAATAGAATACTGCCGATGAATGCGGGTAATTTGGAATTATCACAGTAAATATTTCGATAAACTCGTTTTAAAAGAAAACAATCGTTATCAGAATTACGGCAGAGTAGATGTGTCATTCTTGATGGTACAGTGATAAGAAGAACCGGCTTCTGAAGAGCCGATTGTCACGGCTAGCGGGCCAGTACGACCTGGCATTCGCAACGATTCGTCAGAATAATAATAATTATAATATTCGTCTTGTGACCAATGAAAACTAATTAACGGATATTTATGGCCATGAACAGGCTTCGGAAAAGCAGTAACATACTGATAATTGCTAGTACGCGTTCACTAGTACTGAACAGTGCTCTATGGGTATACATGCTTATACTGTACCATTACCATCAATTTTGTGTTCATACGAAAGAAATTCATGTCATTTTCTTCGTTCCTTTTAATTATAAGCAAAAAGAACAAGATATTTGTAGCAGGAGTAGTTTTGTTGGAGACTAGTTGTTGTTAAAAAAAAAAAATACTTATTCAATTATACGAAATGGTCAGCAGATTTTGGCAATAAACTTCATTCGAACGAACAAGATACTTGTAATTGCTTTACATTTGACATTAACAAAATTAAATGTTAAGTATACATAACATATGTAATTTTTGACGGATATCGTTTTTTCTTATTAAAATAACAATATAAATGTGTAATAATATGTTATTCTATACTGCAAAATACTTCTTTACATTTGATATAGTTGTTACCAAGAATTATTAAATTCTCATTGAAAGCAAAAATATTTGTTAGTCATATTGTTTACATAATTAAGTTGGGGGAAACACAATTTTTAAGGGGATTCTCGTAAACGTGTAGAACACATTGCACTATTAACTTTCTGAAGTCTGATTATATGTACGACTTTTATAAACAAACAATGAATTCTTTGTAACAGTTATCTCAATCATTTTCATTCGAATGTAATAGCAATATATTTATTCATTCTCTTCGGTATGAAATAACAAAAGCATTTATAGTCAAACTGTTGAGTGTACTAAAAAAAAAGAAACACAAAAAGGAAGAGTAGACGCATACAAGTTTCATAATTGTTATTACATCCTACAACTTAACATAGTATTAATATGTAACATTGGCGAACGTATTTATTGTCAAAGTAAGCATTTGGTATCATATTTATTGTTCTAGTGTTATCATATGTATCCTTCATATTTTGAAAGTATTCATTTCAACAGGAGACATTGAAAGTTGCAAGACTCGATATAAAACGCTTTGGAGTCGGGAAACAAATCGGTTATTTCAAATAAATTATCAGCATTTAGTAACAATTACTCGATGGACCGTTGTTTCTCATTTTATAAAATGTAATCGAAAACTATAAAAGATCTGTTACATACATAATTTAATCTTTCAAAAGAGAAAAAGCACATAGGCTTAGAGAGGGTAAGTGTATTTTTATCAACAAATTTTATTTGATTAACGATCCTTGAAATTCAATATTGGAAAATGTTGACCTCTACTATTAGCCAGAGAATTCTCCATGCACCGATGTCCCAAAGTAGGAAACAGAAGATTTATTTAGTCGTATTACGATGATAAATAGTTAGAAACTACGCGCGTTTTACATATGAAAAAAAGAACTGTTCTCATGTAATTAGTTGCAACGCTTGACTATGATATAATATAAATATAAACATCATTATTTTATATAAATTTTCCAGATATATAGAGTTGTTAATTAAAAAAAAAACGAGCGTGTAACTCGTCACAAACGCGCGTGAACATTAAAATATTTTTGCGAGTAGCTACTATAGGTGCAATAGAATTTTTTGGTTTTTAGTACAAGTAAAATATACAATAAGTGTAATACTACAGTTAAAATAATATGAGACAAATAACGATAATCTTTATAAAATTTGAAACCGGTGAATCTAGAGAAAATATATGTACTTGTATATTATTATGTTTATTATGATTATTATTATTACTATTATTAATTTGTATAATAAGGACACCTTTAAATTATAAGAGCGTGTTCGCGAAAAATGCGAAACAATGTATTCGAACAAAATATTTGTAATTGCACTTGATATTTATAAATCTTTTTTAAAAATATATTACAAAATTCTCGCAGATATCCAATTAATATTTTGTACTTAACTTGAAACGGAGACGATCATAGAAATATAGGAATAATAGACTATGGTTTTCATTTGATCTACAAATTCCAATTATAATAGTTTTCAAATTTGTCAGGACCGTAGCTGTTATAAAAAATAATATATGGTATTATGTACAGTATGTTTCACAAAATACATAGCTACATTTTAGAAGTGAAGAAAAAAATTCAAAAATATAACACGAGTGGAAATTGAGAATTTCACAATTGCCAAGTTGTACTGTGCAATTCAATATTTTTGACCAGTTCTAGGCGTCTTTTGAGTTAAATATTTTGAAGTATTGTTGCGTATTTTGGAATCATGTTGTTTTGTTATTTGAAAAATTACTTTGAACCATAGAAATATAATTCTTTACGTGACAAGATTCTTCGAAATAAAATACAACAACAAAGAATCGGGATTCACGCCCAAAGTATTTGGCGAACAACAGAATCCTTGTTACAAGTAGTTTGACAATTTAAAGGTGCTCATATATGTATTTTACTCAAAAGTCACGTTAATACTGTGATAAATTGTATACCTCTTCTATTATACGGAGTGAAAAATACATGATTGTATTAATTTGTTTATACATAACGGTATCGTACGAATCCAATTATAGTTATACATTTCGATATGAGATTCCGTTCAGTTACTGACAGTACTTACATATTAATACTATATTTATTCTCGCAATATCGGAATTTCGAATTTGTGTTTTTATCACATTTTTCTTCGATATCACCGAACTAATTTTCAACAGATCTGTCGTAGGTCATTGTTAATGGACCCAAGTTTCGAGTTTTGAAAAAAAGTAATTGTCATGAAAATTAAATTAGTGTTGACTCGGCTCAGGTTTTCCAACGATATAATACGTTTCCCAACCTTTTTTATACTTGACTATTCGTACGGAAATTTTTTTTAGATACCGGATATAAAATTTATATCGAACTCTAAAAAAATCCTACACACTTCAATAGAAGCTAACAGATCTAATTAATAAAAAAAATAAGATAAAAAGAAAAAAAATAAACAAAAGGCTCGTACTGATCGCGAGTATTTTCGTCGTAAGAATTCATCTTTCAGACAATTCCTATTTCGACGCAATCTTGATATATATTGTAATGGATAGCTTGATGCTATCTACCAGGTCGTTGTTCTTCTATTAAACCTATTAATCGTTGCTGAGTTTTCTTATTCTTTTGACAAGCCGAACAAATTAATCCAATCAAATGCTTGCCAGAATATTCCTGTAAAAAAATAATCAGAATGATACAACTGATTTGAAAAGTATTAATTTATGTAATTGTGCATTCCGACCGAAGCCTGCAAATTACCTTGTGCTCTTTTATCCACTCTTCCAAGGTTTCCTCTGGAAGATAGTAAGCTGTAATGTACAATTCAACGTATTCTCTGTGTGGCATCGGCCTCAGAGACGTCAAAGTCTCGAATTTTGATTTCAGTTGCGTGAAATCTAGTATCATCAATCCTCTTCCTCCGTTTGAACACTTTTTGGCACTAGAAAAACTGTGACAAACATAAATGTAATGTAACAAAATTAAACAGCAGATTATGGAATTCTATGGAATTATATTTTGATAGAAAATCTATGAATAATCACATACCCTTCTACCAAAGTGTGGGTTATAAGATGGGCAACATTTTCCCAGACGGCATTGTAAACATCGTTTGATAAAGGAAGACAACTTCCAATATGTTTTAGTCTTTCGCTTAAAATGGATATTTCCTACATGTAGGATATATATCGGTAATTTGTAAATTTTTATTCGTGGGATTACACAAAATCGAAACACATACCTGAAGTAATTCGTCAATATAACTGCTATGTTGAGACATTACACCTGCCACCTCCCAATTAACTTTATTCATTAAGTTTAAAATGTTTGTCATGTCCAGCGCTTGCGATACTACCGCCATGTATACAGGCTTTCTCAAGTCCGTTGTCGATGCTATCGTTTGCATATAAAATCTATGAAGAAATCCACGTTGAGGGCTAGATGGTATAAGATGCTCTAAATATGGTTTCAAATCTTCGTACTGTTGCCCTAAAAATATTAAAGATTCGACTGCTACTATACGCTCGGTCAAACCATATAGTTTCTCCGGTTGTGTCAAGTTTATGATGGAAGAGAGTTGCGGTTGTCGTACTTTATGGGAATTTATTTTAACGTTATCCTCGGTATTGTTCTCGCAAATGATTAAATCTTCTTTAATTCTTGCCAACGATGATTTTAATTTAGGTGTATACAACGAATCGCTACTTATCACCTGAAAAAAAAATTTGGGTGTAAATCAATTTCTGTGCAGTTACTTAACTTTAGTCGGTTAAGTTAGTCCGTGGACCGAGGTGAATTAACTCACGGTGGAATACCATAGATATTAGAAAATAATCAACTTACTAGATCCGAAGCGAAAAACAAGTGTACCGTGTAGAAACACAGCTCATAAAATTGTATCATACTTTGTATAACGGTAACAGCGATTGAACGTAGGAGTCTAGACATCTGCAAATATTTTACACAAACACGTAATATATTCAGAGTGGTATTCGTAATCATAGGTCCCAATTGTTTCAGTTTACATTTTCTCTTATTTATCTTAACGTAATCTGAATCGTCAACGTATTCGTGCTTCAATTCGTCTGGGATGTCATCATCGGATTCGTCGGAAAAGTACGCGGTTGGATTTTCCTGCGTATTACATTATATTATATTACATTACATATTGTTTTATTGTTTTCCATAACGCACCGTCGCATACCGTGATTGTTGCATACA
Source organism: Lasioglossum leucozonium (assembly GCA_028454225.1). Taxonomy (NCBI): domain Eukaryota; kingdom Metazoa; phylum Arthropoda; class Insecta; order Hymenoptera; family Halictidae; genus Lasioglossum; species Lasioglossum leucozonium. Next base: position 3,938,056 of record CM052207.1, on the reverse strand, counting down.
ATATACGTATGCGTGTATGTATATTAATGTTATAAAGCATAAAAGAAGAAACAATTATACCTCATTGTTCAGTAAAATATCTTCATCCATAGTGTCATCCAGACTTATGGAAAACGGAGACACGCCTCCTTCCAAAAATTTCTGTACCCTTTCTATGCCCAACAGATTATCGTTCTCACTAACGTTTGAGTTATCTAAACTGTTCCATATTTTACAAATATTCAGCGCCGGTTTTAAGCTTTTGAATTCCTGTAACTGCGTTGCTACAAAGTTCGACTTGACAGGACACAGTTCCCATCCATCGTTTTCTAAAAACATTATTAGTTCATCTAGTCTCGACGCATGATAGTGAGAGAAGTATGACAACGATTGTTTTCTTATAGATTCTTGTAAATTTTCTGACTTGAAACCACACAACTCTTCTCCAATCTCCATTAATCTGAAAGTAGATTTTCATGATTATACTGTGCCTTCGATCTTCCATTTACCATTGACATAATTCAAGTGAAATCGCCGACGATTATAAACCTATATACATATTGTATATCTTACCTATTAACTATACCTAGAACTCGAACAAACTGTTCGAATTTAATGTAAGTCAAGTCAGCGTTCATTAAAAATATTGATATTTTCATTTCGACGTCGTGCCATATGCGAATCATACTGGTTCCTAATTTACATTTTACATATTCTTTGCTAAAAGTTTCCTCTAAATCTGTAACGTCAGAATCAAACTTAACTTTGTTCTGTTGCTTGTTATGCCAATTTACAACCAAGTAGTAGGAGCTCAATATTGTCCACAACGATTTACATAGTTCGGTTAAACAGGTGATACATTTTTCTCGAGGTACCGATTGGCAAAGTTGTTTGTACTGTTTCTTTGTATCTCCTCCCGCGTACGAATGGACAGCCGAAAAAGCGGTATTGTGAATGGCTGCTGTAAAATGCATATGCAATTGGTCCATTGCAGATTGAGTTTTTCCTAATAGAGCGTAAGCCTCTTGCACAGACGTATAGGTTTCTACGTCGAATTGCGTACACATTTTTGAAAGCGTAACATCCAATGCTTCTTCAGCTTGCTCCAATATATCCTGTAGCTTTCCATGTAAAGCCGCGATACAATGGAAATGTTTATATGTCTGAGCGGCGCTCTGGCATTCTAAAAGCAACGAAATTGCCCTAGGGTAATTCTTTTCATTCAGAAGTTCCTGTAGTCGATCACCTGTACGTTGCTGCAAAATATTACATCAATTAGATTTACATTTTTATCGTAATCGATACTCGGTAAGAAACTAGGAAAACTAACCAATGTTTTTATAGTGTTCAAGTTATTCAACAGTTCTTCTACAATCTGTCGTTTTTGATAATTCGCTAATATTCCTAAGCTGGCCGTCGTAAATTGTTTCTCCGCCAATTGTAAGTCTGCTCTTCCCATTTTACAAATCTCCAACACATCTTGCAATTGTTCTTGTATCGATAAAATGTTCTCGAACTCTTTCTTACAGGTATTCTGTTTCTTCAAAATGAGTTGCAGAACTTTCTTTGATACGACCTGATGTTGCTGTTTCAACTTCTTGTAACTCTTCTCAATCTCTTTGGACTGCAATACTTTCGGTAACTTTTCTAATTCGTGTCTACAAGAATCAAAATTATGATCCTTGTTAAAATAAATATGTTCTATAGATTCTAATATATCTTCGTCGGGGATAGGTTCGCTTTCTGTCGATTGGTCAGCTTCCAATTGTACATCCTCCAATTTCTGTGACTCTGGGGGATTGAGCAGATCCGAATGTAATCCCATAAGCGGAACCTTGGCTACGTTCTGAACGACGTTCGAAAAAAAAAGACATATATAAATATTATATAAAATATGCTAAAGCAGTCGACTAAATAGAAATTCTTTTAGGACTAAACCTAAATAATACAACAGTTGACGCGTACAACATAACCTAAAACGTTCGAGTAGAATAAAACCACAGAATTGTATTCACAGCATTCGCGATTCTATCGGGCTACGTTAAATCGTAAAGTTTTCAACTTAACGTTCGTACTCACCTGCTTATTAATGAGACCAAAGAATTTAAATTTAAGATCCTCCATACTGCTGGTTCGTTCAAAACTCTGACCAATACATTTTCATCTATTTACTTGATTCCTTGTCGTTTCTGTCAGCGAAGTTATCATAATAGGTGACATTGGCATTATTTTCTACCAATTATTTGAACGGTAGAAAACACTTCATCCCGATACCATGGAGAACTCGTCTATTAAACGCTATGCACATCAAATAAACATGTATGCTGTGTCCTTAGACCATAGCAATAGGCTGTGTCAATATTTTTCTCAGGTTATGTATGGTGTATATCGTATATATAATGTAATTAAAGTTCAGGTTTGTATCTATATGTATAATGCATGTCGTATGTTATATTTTTAGATTTCGTGAAAATATTTAAGTAAATAGTCGTAATTAATAACGAATAAATGCAAGAACGACGAAGATAATCGGTACCGATACATGTATAAATTTATTTATGTATGCTCACGCCCGCGTATGTATAGGTGTATATGTATATATATAATCCAATATAAATACTTACACACGTATTCTGGTCTACACGACCCATGCACATATACGCATACATATACTGTAACGCGTTTTATGTTGGATTTTTATTCTTCTACATCGTGCTTTGTGGAATTCATTTAACAAAACGTTCCCTGGCCGCTTAACGATAAACCTAAGACCTTTCGATAAAGGAATTCGACGTTTATAAGACACGTTAGCATACTTTCCTTTTTTTTTTAGTAAGAGTAAATAAGTACCTCGGAGATCCTTCTGAATTCGAAATTATAATAATCACAACTCCTTTTTCTTCGAATTTTCCATAGGATACAGATACTTATACATGCAGCACATTTGAAATCTTGCTCGATCTTCTTGCAATTAGGGGTTGCTCGTTCTATTATTACATAACATTGCAACAAACGGTATCGAGCAATATGTCGATCGAAGCCGATTGTGTGTATGCGATTGACGGTACGCGTACATACATATATATGTATGTATATAGATATAGTGAACAGTGATGTACTATAATAATCGATGTTCAACAAAAGAACATGATGCTTGTAGATGCCAGGTCGGTCTCCGCGCGCGAGTCACGTTCAATATTTTGAGTCGTGAAATTTGGCAATGCAAATATACAGTGTCGTTACTGAAAATTTTCATATCGATCATTTTGCATATTAGCAACTAAAACTATATCGCTGTAGAAGTTCGTGCTGAATACGATACTCATGGGCTATAACACTCTCTCTTGGAAAGAGGGAGAACAACAAGTAGAAAAAAAAATAAAAGTTGGAAAATTATGTTCGATTTATGATATTCGATTTTCTATTTACGTGAAACCTGTACACTTTTTCTTTTCTGTATTGTACATTGTACCGTAACCGTAGCAGATAGCGGGATAGCGGATAAGGGAAAGGGTCGGGGTGAAAGAAACACGTTCGCGATGCTTAAGGAGGGGTTCGAGGTCACCGGTTAATTCGATTAAAAGGGAATTCCTCGAAATTCCGTGGAACGCATTATACCTGATCCCAAGGGTAGCGCACGCCTAGTTATTCTGTCCGTGTATTCCTGTCGCGACGTAAACGCAGCATTACGATCAACAAAAGTTTCGCACGAGTGTACGGGAGGGTTGAAATCGATGCGACTCGGCAGAGAAGGGTTGCGTGGGTGTCCAGGGCAGTACGTTCGATCTCTCAGGTAGCGGTTGGTCGTACCCTTCGAGTCCTGGAAGCCGATTGGCCGGGCGAGATTCTGCGCGCGCTCGAACGCATCCCCACGGTCTGGGTTAGGTCGCGCTGTACGCGAGGGAAAGAAAGAGAAAGGGAGAGAGTGGGGGGTTTAGCGATACGTATTTGTGGTACTTGGCGTGGGTATGTATCCCGCGTATCGCGTATCTACGCGCAGGTGTGTTCGCGTTCGCGTTCGCAGGGCTCGTGCATCCCGCGTCCCGTGTCACGCACCAGCCACTCGGAGTCAAACAGAGATAGACGGTGGGTGGCTGTGAAACGAGAAAAACAAAACGAGCCAAAAGAAACGTACACACAGTGTGATCGAAAATCGAAAGGACACACGGTCTCGGAATTGGAAAGGTCCGAACAAAATTTCGGAAGTCTGCGAATACCGTGTCGCCTCGTAGAGTGTAGTCCGTCCGTATCGCATTTCCGTGTGTGCCGTTGGCCGACAAACGCGGGCTGACTTGTGCACCACCTCGATATACATAGCAAAGTATAGCGAACCGTCCACCGGCTGAGAATGGTTCAAAGGTTTTGTATCAGCGTGGTCGCGCTTAGCCTCGCCCTGAGCGCTTGCCTTGTTTTTCCTCGTGCCGTCATGGCAATCGACTTGAGTCGATTTTACGATCATTACAACTCGAAGCGCAGTGGTAAGTAAATCCAGTAAATCGAACCGCAATCGAATAAATCCCCTGTGATCCGCCTACTTGCTTACGTACACGGGAAAATCGGTATGACGCTTACGGGAACGCGTAAAGGCGAATCCCGCCGCGAGCCAATTCGAAATCGAGAATCGGATCGACAACGAGATCGAGACTCGGATCGAGATTCGGATCGGAATCGAGATCGGAAAATTCTTCGATTTCGTCGTAAGGAAAAATCATTATTCGATGGTGCATCGAATTCTTCAACACAATTCGAAAGGATATTATTGGTCGGTCGGTCGGTCGGTTGGTCGGTCGGTCGGTCGGTCGGTCGGTCGGTCGGTCGGTCAATCGGTCAATCGGTCAGAAAATCGATTAGCGCGCAACTCGTGCCCGTGTTACGTTGCATATCGTATGTGTACAATACATTGTAATCGTCGAACAATTTGTTGTGGTGAATGGTAGGTAGCGTCGTTTAAGTGGTAATTTAAATACACGTGGTCTCGCTCGGCGTGTCACGATTCGTCTTCGTGATAGGCTGTCTCTATTGGTGTAACGTGGGTTTATTCGTTGTAATCATCGGAACGCTGTATGTTTCGCGAACGCGCGTAACCTCTTGTTGCTTGGCGCTCAATCGGTTCGAGGGAATTAACTTAATTGTCGCATAAAGGGCGAATTCTTCAATACGATAAACAACACGGCGGTTAGGTTTTTTTTTTTATGATAACGGGTCCAACTTTCGTTTTATAGTGTTCGCTCTCGTGTGTTTCTTTGACAAAATCCTTGACAATAGACAGCACTCGGAATAAGACGAACGAACAACGAACGCAAACTGGCCAATTGAATTGGCGTCGATTAGGTGATAGCACTTAGGAAAACACGACACCAATGTCGCGTGTAAAAGATCGTACTCTCCCGCCCTTTAATATTGCTCGGTCAATATCAGTCACGCTGTGCTCGACAGCCCGACCATCCGACCACTAATAACCGCCATCCGTGGATGCTAACTTGGGCATTGCCACTTATTGTTAGCTCGCGTGTATTCGTGTCGCATAAGCTTGCCTTTTATTCCCTTGCAATCTTGTATGTATGCATGTATGTATATATACGTATGTGTGGATGTACCGTGCAAGCGTTAACGCGCATACATCTCAACGTACAGGGTGTCCGAAAAATGCTGTACTTGAAATCGGTGATTCCCGAGGTCATTCGAAGTAACTTTTTCCTTTGCGAAAATATTCCCCGCGGTTTCGTTCAGGAGTTATTAACGAAAAACACGGGCCAATCGGAGCGCGGCCATAGCCAGCGGATCGCGACTCGGCGACAGGTCGCGTTGCTATTGGCCGAGCCGGACTCCGTCCGCTGTAGCCGCGCTGCTATTGGCCCGTGTTTTTTGTTAATAACTCCTCAACGAAGCCACGGAGAACATTTTCGTAAAGGGAAAAGTTACCTCGAATGACCTCAGGAATCGCCCATTTCAAGGTAACACAACGTTTTTCGGACAACCTGTTATGAACATAAAACTTGTTCTCTTTTTTCCATTCTCTTTACGGTTCTCATTGATAATTGGCCTGCTCTATACGGTTGCGCTTTTTACACGATACTGTACGAACGTGTGTGCATCGTGTCACAGGGGATCCTGCTTCTTGCCGTCCGTACGAGCCATTCAAGTGTCCCGGAGATGGTACTTGCATCTCCATTCAATACCTCTGCGACGGAGCTCCAGATTGCCAGAACGGATACGACGAGGACTCTCGACTCTGCACAGCTGGTAATTACCCTCTTGAATCGCTTAGGCCGACTCAATCGTTTTAAATACTTGAACGTACATTGAACACCTACGGGACGGAACATCGCGTTCGGGGTTGTACGGAAAAAATGAGAGAAAAGATACCTGACTCGCGGTTGCGAAGAGAGAGAACGTCGAAGGCTGACTCGAGCTCGACCACTATCACTGAGAATCGGTGTCGGGTGTCTGTATCTGCGTCGTCTGTGTCTCTATGTCTGCTGCCTGCCTATAGCCAGACTATTATCACCGATATTTCGTTAGAATATTCGAGCATCGAGAATGTTCAACGTTGAATCGAAACGAACGTTTGATTGCGCGTTTCAGCAAAGAGACCACCGGTAGAGGAAACTGCCAGTTTCCTGCAGTCGCTTTTGGCAAGCCATGGACCTAATTACTTGGAGAAATTGTTCGGGACCAAAGCGCGGGAAGCCTTGAAACATCTGGGCGGAGTGGACGCGGTAGCCATAGCGCTGTCCGGTAAGCTGGTTTTCGTCTCCTTAATTCGTTCCTGTCGTTTTCGCGTACAGTGAATCGTGGCCGAAGCAAGAAAGAGTCGATATCGTTATGGAATTCGGATGGAATTCACCTACCGCGATCGTGCTTCGCCAGCACTCGTTTGCCGATAGTCTACATCATTTCGAGAGCTAGTCTCGAGCGACCGACATCAGGCCGGTTTTAATAGATCTGTGTTTGTATCGCAGAGTCTCAATCGATCGAAGACTTTGGCGCCGCCTTGCATCTGATGCGAGCCGACTTGGAATATTTACGCGGCGTGTTTGTGGCGGTGGAGAACGGAGACATGGGTATGTTAAAGTCTATCGGTATCAAGGACTCGGAGCTGGGAGACGTTAAGTTCTTTCTGGAGAAATTGGTCAAGACCGGATTTCTCGACTGAACGGCCATCCGTTCAAAAGAAGAATTCGGAGACGTAATCGCGTTGGCTGTATCGTATTACAATCGCACGCACCATTTCGTCCGTTCCGTTCCCTTTCGTTGCGCTGCGCTGCATTATTTCGTTCCGTTTCGCATCGATTCGTTGCTCCGCGAATCGTAAATTCGCGATAGCCGACTTCTCGTCGACGGATCAACTTGGCGAAACGAAACCATCCGATCCGTCGCCGACGAACCGCGACACCTTCTCGCGAGCCACGGACCTCTTGCCCCCGCCGTTTCTCTTCTCCTCTCTACTCGCCTCTTGCTCCCTCTCGATATCTTGTTGCTCGTATCTCTGAGAATGAAACAATTGAGCACCGAGATACGATCTAATCTGAGGATATACATACATACATACATACGTACATACATACATACATACATACATACACGATCGCAAGCGAGTACCGAACGTTTAAACTTTCTCAGTGAAATGTCAAGGGTCGGCACGCTTTGCGTATCTGTCTGCGCGCTTTTATCGACGCGACGGGCGACGCGATCAGACCCGGTCCGGCCCGGCCCAACCCGTTATCACCGTTCGCGTGTTGTTCCATTGACGACGAGAGAAATCATATTTGGTGAATAACAACTAGAAACACGCATGGTGCCCGGAAGTTCGTTGATCCAGGGTCTTACTCGCGAAAGAGAACCACGGTTCTCGTTACTATTTATCCGAAAATGACGACTACGATTACGTTTTTCTCTTTTTTCGCCTATCGCGTCGACAGATAACGAGCAAAGGAGGTGGTATAGATATTCTTTGATCGGCGATGCATACACCCGATGCGGATACTCGAAACCGGCACACGAGCTTAGCAATTACCAGGTCAATTAAATGTATTTTTTGTCCGACCGATTCTTCTCGGACGGTGCGCGACGAACGATCAATACCGATAACGTCGTTCGTTTCCGTGCTCGGAACGATGTCGTGACTCGTGACACGCGATCGTCATCGCGTTCGTTGTCCTGTGGCTCTTGGAACGTTCGACTAATTTTTTCCAATTGAAACGTTCCACAACCGTAACGTACATAGAAACGGAAGGTCGTTTGAAAATGTGTTTCGTTGCTTCGACTCGCGATCGTCGTTTGAGACGCAACAACATTCACAGTTCCAGAGCCTAACGACTAGGGGTCTGCGAGAACCCGATTGTCGGGACGAGTCGGGAAGAAGTCGGGTCTGGTCGGATCGGGTTCCCGAAAACTTCGAGATTCCCAGGAACATCGGGTTTCCCGAAAATTTCGAGAATATGACACATGACACCATGAAATCATGAACGTATTCATTAAAACGAATATAAATGGTTAGTGGATTCTCGGAATTTTAGGAAATCCCGATTTTTTCGAGAACCTCGAAATTTCCGGGTACCCGTCCCGATCCCGAGAAAATTTCGTGTTCCCTACCCGACCCGATATTTCGGTTTCTCGTACACCCCTGCTAACAACAATCAAATCGAAATTTCTATGAATTTCTACGAAAACGCTTTCGCGACGAACAATCGTTCCTCTCAGCAGATCCTGTGGAAACAGCGTAGGACGCGTGTGTTACCGCTATCTCGTACCTTTGACTCGATTCGATTCGATCCGATTCATAACTCTATAGATCACTCTATTCGAGAGACGTTTCTCAGAACACTCCCCTCCCTCCACCCTTCCTGTCCCGATACATATATAAGCATTCCTTAGCATTGCTTCCTCGAAACTGACGCCCGCTTGACAAATCGTTGCTTCGAATGGAGAGAATATTAGAAAAATGGAAATATTTTTTTAAAATTAGACATCTGTTTCCTACCGTTTTCCTACATCTTTTTGCTATGTTGCGAAACAATTTATGATAATCAAGTGTTAGAAATGACGATCGTTCGATCACCGAACAAGATACAAAAACCGACAAGGAATCTAACAGCTGCTGAAGCTCTGTCTCGGGACCGTTTCTTATATTTGATCGAAACGCCGACAACGAGCCTGGCACGATTCCTGCAGGATTCGTCGTCGCTTGGTTTCCGTTACAGAGCGCTTCGTGTACAAGGTGTCTCAAAGTACGCGTGCAAGGGTATACGTTCGCGTGGTGGACACTACAAGTGGAAAGAGTCGCTAGTTGGTAGGTGAACGGGGTAACGAAGGAATTAATTAACGTGGGTCGACCCTTCCGAGTATCGATTCTTCTCTTGTCACAGCTTGCACCAAGAGGGTAATCTGGGAAACGAAAGACGGCGTTTGGCAACAATGAGACACCGGCGATTCCATAAAACGTGTGTTTCACCCACGTTCTGTTCGTTCGAGCGCATTGCGCGTGTCTCTTTTTATCGTTCCTTCGACGCGATTCGCTCTGTACACCGAAATATTATACGCATACATATTTCTATTTTACAGTCGAAAAGCAAAACAGGTACAAATCGAGCACTGTGCATCGCGTTCCTTCGGGGTATGACGCGCGCCATACTTAACAAAACGTGTAAGGGAAACTGAGAAGCGAGAAATGAAAAAAAAAGAAAAAAATTGAAGAAATGAAAGATGAAAAATGGAAAAATGAATCAAGTGTACAACGCTATGTAATTGTATTGATATTTTCATTACGATAACGCAACACATATCAATCTAAATACATATCAGTAATTTTAACGAGTGCCGAATTCTCTGAGAAATGAGAGCCACGCTCTTCTCGATTTCCAGCTTGTATCGTTTCGATCTGCAAGCTCGTGAACGTCGAAGGATACTCTATTCGTTGAATTTGCAGAGCGAGGCTTCATCCTCGGGAGGAAGCAACGGCTTTTACAAATTCACCGTACCGTCCGCGGCGTGCGAGTACGTGCGCGCAGATCGAAGCATAACACTCGGTAGATCGGATGGCTATCATTTCCGAGGGACATTCTACCTTCGATGAAGACGTTACATATCTCTACCTATTAAGCGTAATCTTCTAGTCAACCAAATGACGTATCTTCTAATTAAATATAAATAAATAAGTATATACATATAAATATATGGCATACAATATATGTATATATGTATGCAGGATTTTAGGGAACAGAGAGAACCGAGCATCGGCGGGACTCGAACCCGCGACCTAGCGATTCGTAGCTGATCAGCTCCCGAACAAGAGACCTCCCAACTCGTCCATCCCGTAACTAACCCTTTTCCGTACACGACGAATTGCTTTGCCGACTCCGTTGTAACGTTCTTCTCCCATAGATCAATTTCTGTACATCATTCCAATCCAGTAATGTACTTAATTCTTCAACATCGCTGACCCGTGCTCGAGGGTCGCGAAGCAACCGTCGAACCGTACAGATGTACTTACTTACGCCTAACTTTCACACCTATTCGTTATTAAAATCGATACAGTTTCCGTTATTTTCCGGAGGAGAAAAAACAAAAGAAAAGAGAAAAACACAAGGATGTTCCATTATTTTTCCTCGCGGCTGACAAAAATCCTACGTTTTGGAGGCTCATCTCGAGGAAGCGCGCAACGGAAGAAGCGGTACCGCGAAAAAAGAGTTAGCTATATGTATTAATTGTGACAGATCACAATTGTATCGTTGTCGACTAGATGAACCATCGATCAGAGAATTTCGAGGAAGACAACCAAAGCCGACCGTCGTGAGTAACAACGAGGCAAAGGCTGCTGCGATTTGACGGGAGAATCGATCAACCCGATGAAAGTTGACGAGCCAAAGAAAAAGTTGACAGAATTGGAGTTAGGAAACAAGGGAAAAACGAACGAGTTAAGGCAAAGACTGAGAAATTCGTGAACGCCAAAAGCAAAGAGGAATGAGGAGAGTTTGACGAGTATGCTCGGGAGCTGATCAGCTACGAATCACGAAGTCGCGGGTTCGAGTCCCACTGCTGCCCGGTTCCCTCTTCCCTCATTTTCCTAAAATCCTACATATACAGGATGTTCAAAAAAAGTCGTTCAATATTTGCATGGTACATAGAACACACTGTGCTGAATAAAAAAGCCTTGGTAAACATAGGTCGAAAGGTCAACCGTTTCTGAGATATAAACATTTTTCTTTGCCAACATCCATGATTCATTAATTTACTACTGGCCTCTTTGATATTTACAGAAGATTTTCCAAGTGTCCTCCTTCCATTTCTATACAGGCTTAATTCCGGATGAAATCTACTGTCGGCACTTAAACGAGGACATTCAGAACGCGACTTATAAACGCTAAACAGTGAAGTAAGCATCGCATGCGATGGAAGTACATAAGTTGGTGATAATGCTAGCAAGGAAAAATGTTTATATCTCAGAAACGGTTGACCTTTCGACCTATGTTTACCAAGGCTTTTTTATTCAGCACAGTGTGTTCTCTATACCATATAAATATTAAATGGTTTTGTTTTTTGAGCACCGTGTATATTACTATTACGTAGACATAATTATAAATAAATTAAATTAAAAATAAATACATATCAACAGAGAGTCTCTTTTATCAGATAGTAGATATAATATTTTGGTATATAAATAAAAAAAAAAACATGAAAAAACTGGAGAAATATGAAGGATGATATCGCAAAATGTTCCCTCCAGGTGTCAATTACGGTCCAAAGTAGGGCCTGGACCGAAGACAGACAACGAGGGAAACTTATGTATGCGTTAGAAACGAAAGATTTTCAAGACGAGATCAAGGCGCTCCGAATCTCCGCTCCGAGCGTCTTCTTGTTCCTTCTTGTCTCGTCCCAGTCTCCCAGCTCTCCCCCATCCTCCCCTCCCCGTTCCTGATTCACTCCGATTTCGACGTTGTATTCAAGTGAACGTACACTTTTAACAACGGTAATTGACACTACGCACCTAGACCCAACGATGCGCGCGAGTATATTATCTTTCCATACGCTTGATTGCTTGTACAGTTCCTGTTTCACAGCATACTACTAGTACAATACGTACATACGTATCGTACGTGCAGTATGTAGAATAATTTATAGTTTTGCCGGTAGCATATTTTCGACTCCATGTTCCTCTGTGTATGTGTATCTTTGTTTAAACGAATTGTATTCGCAGTCTCGAATGCGTTGTATGTACGAAAAGCTCGTTCTTTATCCTCGAATACGAATGTACGAACAATAGAATGCCACGGAGCATAGAATTACTGGTATACATAATCCTTTTGTCGTTTCGGCAATCATGCATTTCATGCTGCCAGTACACGCGGAGTGGGCGTAACAATTTTAAGAGGAGATCGATCTGTAAATCTTTACAGGAACAAGCTGTCTACGGTATCCGTCCATAACAGATTGTCGTTTAAACAAAATTCTTTAACGAGATGGTAAAAACGAGCTTTTTCTTTTCCTCTTTTTCGTTTTCTCCTTCCGCCCCCTTTCTTTACGTTACGCAAAACGTATTAGACAGACTGGTTTCTGCTAGCGTGAATGAAGCATCGAACAATGGAGTACGATACTCTGCGCCCGTACGCATAAAACCGCATCGATCATCTTTAACGCACGATCAGTTAATCAGATTTTCGACAATGTGATAAGGCAATGGTAAAAAATCGCATACACGCCGTTCGCGTTTATCTTACTTTTCCCGATTCTTCTAATTGTTCTACTGCCAAACCTTTCTTATTATACGGCAATTGCAGCGTACCGTGCTCCTTCAAGTGAATTTTGCTTCTTAAAATTTTTGTACTTCTATTAATTGAACGAAGAAAAAGATACGGTTGTCTTGGATAATAAGTTTCGCACACGACCCGATCATCGATCATCAAATGAAGTAAACGTTTCTTCAGTTTTACGTCATCGAAATTCTAATTGTACCTGACCATGCACGCGTACTCTTCTATCGTTAGAACATCTATTTTAGTTTCGTACCGAATCACAATAGAATCTTCATTGTCCTTACATTTTCTCGTTAAACTGATTCGGACACTGTTTTTCCTTTAAAAATACGAAACCCATGTTGACGTGAGAATTTCGATCTCGTAGAGTTAAACTTTAATCAAGCGAGTAAACTACATTTGTCAAACCCGCGTTCGAAATTTGTTTTACTCATTAACGATAAGAGATTGAACTTGAATAATGTGAACAATAGCGAGCGAGAGTGAGTGAGTGAATGTGTATGTGAGTGAGTGAGTGAGTGAGTGAGTGAGAGAGAGAGAGAGAGAGAGAGAAATATGTTAAGAGAAATACATATTGTGTTGCGAATCATATGTATATTTCATTTTTTGAATTATTTTAATTAACATTTGTGAATTATACGTACACTATGTTTCTAGATGTTTTGCATTAAATTTTGCATCGCATACAGAAAAATATGTTATTACGTTTCTTTCAACATTCAGTTGGTTCGATTAGCTCATATTTTGTGGTAACGCCTCCAAGACTTTTTAATTCTTCGACCAAATCTCGAACGTCTATTTTACGCGAAACAACCATTGTGCGTTGATTTTTAGGTCCGTAACTGTGCGACTTCAAGCCCATCTGCCTCGCAACTCTAAAATGATCGAATGCTCCTTTAATAAGTGGACTTGAACAGGCTCGATACTTTTACATTGTATTGTAGATATACTTACTGATGGATTACCGCTCTCTCGTCGTTAGTAAAGTTAACCGAGAATACAAGATCATCTCTCATGTCGCCCGCGAGGTACTTCTTCATAATATCTTTAGATTTGTTTTTCAAGTCATTCATTGTACAGGAATTCGATTTCAAGCCTAGTCCCTCTCTGCTGATTTGTTGCTTGATTCTGAAACGATAATACGATCACTGTATGCTCGATTGTTTACCGAATTAAAAGATTATACTTACGTGACCGGTTCAACTATTCCTTGTTGCGATTTTCCAAGACCACCACCTGTCCAGCCCATTAACTTCATTAACTTATTTCCAATATTGTCGTCAGAAATCGAATCTCCTTTGACCTTATCTCCTTTGACTGTATCTTTTAACATTGCTGTAGTTGTTACGTTCACACTGGGATTCACATGGTGCTTAATCTATTATACATAACAAGGGTAACGTGAAGTTCTAATAAACACATGGCATCTTACAAAATAGAGAGAAACACTCTGGCAAACCTTAATCGTATAGTAATATTTCTTTAGTTTTTGTAAACCAACGATAGAAGCCTCTTTCTTTGCTAACTTCTGGTTGGCACCAGTAGCTTCTGCTAATAATTTTGAATCAACCAAAATACTGCATTTGCTACAAGCGAGAAAAATGATATGATTACGCGTTTAAAAATATAGGAGGATAGTACCTACCAAGATTCACCTCTCTTATCAAATTGCCATTCTAAATTTCCACCCGATGCCTTTATTGAGCTAACAAGAGAATTTTGCGGCAAATCGTCAAATCTTTCCACTATAATGATATCGCCATATGGAAGATCCTCCAATTTTCTTCGTTTAACGTTTACTTTGTTATTTCTTAAGTGTGTCGATTGATGCATAGTTTTTGTTTCGGATTGTGCTTTATTGTTAAACGTTGGAGCAGGTCGACCTAAACCGTACATAGAACATGGTATAAAAAAGACAAGCCGATTCAATTTCCTATGAGAAGTTTCAATTGATAAAAAAAAAAAAACTCACAGCTCTATAATGTACCTTTAACTTTTAGGCTGGCAGCACTAGAAGCTTTGACAAATGTTCTTTGTAATTTAGTTTTTTGTTTTTCTCTGTAACTGCCGACAATATCGCTGCCTAAATCAGCTATGATCTGCATCGTTTCTTCTGGATATCTATAATGCGAACATAGAGATAGAGATACTTATAAATCATACAGGTCTTCGTGGAAGAACTGTCTCGACGTAAACAATGCTAACAAATACTTGGACAAACGCGAAATCGTTGCTCACCTGCATCCAAGCAGTTCAACATTTGTAAATACTTGAGCTAAACAAACAAGTTCGTCCTCTGGAAATTTATCTTTATGAGCTAATAAAAATTTACGTCTCAGTTCCCAATGTTCGTCGCACTCGTGTTCCATTTTGTGTGTTTCTACATCCCAGTTTTGTTCAGAGCTCATTTTCATCAAGATATTCTTGTTGTTAATCTATTATTAATGTGGCTTGTGTATGCGCGGTTAATCCGTCTCATTCGTTACTCATGAAACCATAACCTTTCATAAAAAGGCAAACTTTGTCTCCAATGCAAGTATGCCGATCCACTTTGCTCCAAAACTTTTTAAACTGTCTTCCTCTTTTGGAAGGACCTAAATAAGTATACGTTCTAATGTATAATCTGTAATACACATAGTTTATCTAAGAAAAGGGTATTTAAACTTATCAGAAATAGAAATTATTTACACTAACACGTAGACAGAAATTAAATTTGCTGGAATGCTTATGACTTAGGAACTTGTATACTTATTTACATAAATAGATACTTCTGCAGCAGTGTCGCAGCGGTAAACACATAATATACAAGGCGTCCCAAAAAAGTACTTTCTTGAAAGTGGTGATTTCCGAGGTCATTTGAAGTAACTATTAACAAACGACACGGACCAATCAAAGTGCAGCTACTGTGTACGGATTCCTGCTCGGCCAATGCCAACGCCACGCTCAGCTGCGTTCTGATTGGTCCGTGTTTTTCGTTGATAACTCCTTTACAAAGCCGCGGAAAACATTTTCCCAAAGGAAAAAGTTGCTTCAACTACCCATGGGAATCACCCCTGTCAAGGAAATACAAAATTTTTGGGACACCTTGTATATCACGTACATCGCGGAAATAATTTGAACATAGTAACAGAATTGACTCCCTTTCTCCGCTTACTTCAAAGAGTAGGTACAGAGCATCAATCTGATAGGAAATCTATGGGAAATTCTCTATGGTATAACCAGAGATTCTGGGTATAATAAATATACTTACTCATTGCTTACTTCAAGTACTTTACTTGTTAGTCTTTATCAGTCTTTATCTTCAGTCCAAGTTGATACCATAACATGGTGTACTATTTACTACTTTGAGATGAACGAATACCAAGTTATTTAAACGCAATTAACAAAAGAAAATTTCAAAGAAATTCAGTGCAATAGTTGGTGTCGAAACAGCATGAACTTTTTCTTTGATTTTCTAAACGAGTGTTCTAGTGCGTTAATTGTAGAAATTTTCTAACCTGTTCAGACACCAAGGATACTTGCTGCCGCTCCTGTAGAATTTTCATGTTGCACAAACAGTACCACTAATATTTGTTAAAATGAATAATATGATCAGAAGAAGAGTTCTGTCTGGACGTAAATATAATTGATATATTTATAAAAATTGGATAGTTAATATTAGGTGTTACACCAATTTACACGCTTTGTTTTTGCATTGTATTGTTATAGTATGTACAGACCAAAATATTCTACGATCATTCGCCGCGCGATTTCCATGCCGGAGATTAGCAACAGATATTCAAACGGAACGAAAAACTACTAATGGTAACGATTTATTGCATTTGGTTATCACAATTCCAGTACGTATTTGGCTTGCATTATCCTTGACGATTGCATTGAATTTTTTAGTTGCTCCAGAAATCGAACAGATTTCGATAGACCCAACGGCGCATCCAGATTTTTTTAAAATTCATAATCTATTCACAGTCGAAGATTTATTTAAAGCTAGAGTACATTATGGCCATAAAGAGGGATCTTTGGATGATCGTATGCAACCATTCATATTTGGATCCAGACTAGGTTATCTGATATTCGATTTAGATCAAACGGCTGAGCATTTACGACAAGCATTAAATTTTGCAGCTCATGTAGCATTTCGAGATGGAATTATCTTATTTATTGCAAAGAATCCCCAAATTGCTAATGTAGTAGAAAATACTGCAAAAGAATGTGGAGAGTTTGCCCATACCAGACACTGGAAACCTGGGACATTTACCAATGCCAGATTTGAATTTGGAATGGTTACTAGATTGCCAGACTTATGCATATTCCTTAACACCATGGAATCAGTCGTTCATCAGCATATCGCGGTATTGCATGCGGCTAAAATGGCTATTCCAACAATTGGTATCGTCGACACAAATTGTAATCCAAATCTCATAACATATCCAGTCCCTGGGAACGACGACACACCCTGCGCTATAGAGCTATATTGTAACTTATTCAAAGATGCTATACTGAGGGGAAAAGTTGCTAGGAAAGTAATGGAGAGGCTAACAAACAATTGATATTCTGTACAATATTTATAGGCATAGACATAATAGACTTTTTCAGTTGAAATGTTTACGATTAAACGTTATTTAAATTGTATTGGATTCCCTTCTTTATTTAAACACATTAAAAAAATAACAAAGTATTTTTTAAACAACAATCTTTTAAAAATGTTCATTGCATAACAAATCTTATACTTATTGTTCTTGTTTGATCGTCGATTTATCGTCCCGCAAACGCTGCATAAATCTTGGCCCCAGTAATTTGAATACCCTACAAATATGGTAAAGATAGTAAATAATCAAATAATATTGTTACACGAAAAATGAAAAAAGAAATTCAGTCAATGAAATAATATACCAAATTGCTATATTCGGATAATATACTTTCAGATACATTAACTGAAGTACGGTTGGTTTAGAAATCCAAACTTCAAGAAGTTGATTCGCTATTGCTATTCCCATCAATGTCGCACAACGTTCTACGCTAACTTTGTTCTGTGACTTTTCTTTCGTATTTTCGCCATATTTCTGTAAATAAAATTACATTGGTAGATTAATAAATATTTTATCATAATACAATGTTGAACATACTTCTCCAAGTTTCTCTGTAAATGCTTCTGCTAAGAAATTTGTTTGAATCGGTCCTGGACATACCATTGTAATCGGTATATTGCTATCTATTTTCTCCATCCAGAAACTATAAAAATATCCCTACACGCAACAAAAAATAAATATATTATACGTACGTACAATGTTACAATAAATACAATTAATATTAATATTTTGCTATGCTACTGTTACTGTTACTGTAATGGTACTAACATGTAAAGCATGTTTAGTTGCAGCATATGTTGCAGAATATGGTACAGATGTAATACCCGAGGCACTCGAATTAATCACAATATGACCTGTGCCTACTTGAATAAAATATTTTGCCACCAATCGGCTCAAAGCAACTTGGGAAAAAACATTCAAAGAGAACATTTCCTTGTCAATGGACAGATCAATATGTTCCCATTGTGCTCTTTGGGAGCGGCCCGCATTATTTACAAGTATGTCCAGCTAGAGTAAGAGTTTGGACTAAAGTTAAAATCCAATGATAAGTTATTGCAAAAATTTCAATTAACCAGGTACTCACTTTCCCAAATTTCTGGATGATATGATCAAACGCCGTTTGATGATTATCTATATCACAAACATCCAACACAAGTACTTCGACGTCTGCTTCGTTTAAATTAGAGTTTCCTAAAGATAAAGTCGAACGGATATTTATACATGAAATTTTGTATAACAACCAACATAACTCAACACAAATATGATATAAATTACAGTTACAAATACATACTCTGCAAGCAATTAGCTTTCACTTTTTCTAATAGTTCTTTCCTGCGTGCAGAAAGAATTAGTTTACAACCAGCATCAGCTAATACATACGCAAGATTTTCTCCAATTCCACTGGATGCTCCTGTTATCCATACCGTTTTTTCTTTCAAAGAGTCTAAATAATTATAAAACGTGTAAATTGCATGGAAAGCAAATACTTTTCGTTCATACGCAGTGCGTAACGTGCGTGTACTTACTTATCGGTTTCCCAAATTTTTCGTAGAAAGCAAGTTTCAAATCGCAATCCAAAAACCAGGGATATATCATATAAATTAGGTAGTAAATAATGACTACGAAACCAATTATGGCTAAAAGATCCATTTCTCAAAGTACGTCGATGTGAAACCGGTTTTCTTAATGATATTGTAAGTGATTGTAAGGCAGTGGTGCCACAAGTGTCGTGGCGTGAGGGGGGTGGGCAGTGGTTGGTAGTGGGTGCTGTGGAGATGTAGTCTATGTACATCGTGTAGGGACCCCTGAGTCCTGAGTTACCGGCTTCTCCCACCCACAACTCTTTCTTGCAGCGCGCACCTTTGCTGCGCAGCGGTGCCCTCCGCAGTCGACCATGTGCGCGGCTTCTGCTGTCTATTGGTCTATCCCATCCACGAAGCGTCGTGTCATAATACGCGTCCGCTCTGCGAAGCGTAGATCAAGTTTCGTGGATAAAATCATATATGCCCGTACCTAGTACAGAGAAGAAGTAATCGTTAGTTATTACATAATTACATTGATTAGCGATTTCAAAATCATAGCGATATATTTAATCCTTTTCAATAAAACATTTATCTGTAAAATGCATTCCAATTGAAAATCAAAAACCTGAATTTCAATTGGAATTATGTGAATTGCAGTCAGACCCCCTGTTTTCTTTAAAGAAAGAAACATAGGATGCCGTTTTCAAATTGCTGGTTCAAAATAAATATCCCAAGTTGAAGTCTTTCACTTGGTAAAATGTTTTCAATGTTTGCATCGACTTATTTGTGTGAAATTAGTTTTTCCGCGATGCGTACGATTAAAATAAATGCTCGAAATAAATTGAGCGATATTTCTTTGGAAATAACACTATGTATTGCTATGACGGAATTCCATCTTGATAGTCCGAAAATAATTCAAAAGAATACGTGAAAACATATTTTCTTCCCTTGGAAACATAAATGCATGTTTTATTTAGGATGCTTTTGTAGGAGTAAATGAAACATACCATCACTGTCAATGCAACATTGGATTCTTTTTACAATTGATTGTCTTGCAAGTCTTAAGCGTCAGAACTTATTGATGAACAGGCTGCAATAATTCGCTGTTGCTTGTCGTAAGGTGTAGTTGGTACTTCTTTGTACACTTTATCTTTCAGTGTTCCTCACAGAAAGAAATCTAGAGGTGTTAAATCTGGTGAACGAGCTGGCCCTGATATTGGATCACCGTGTCCAATTAAACAATTTCGAAATTTTTCATCAAGTTCTCTTCGTGCAATCAATGAATAATGTGCTGGACATCCATCATGTTGATACCACATAGTTTGTCGTGTAAGTAAAGGTAACTAGCAAAAGACCCAATGTATAAAATAGGGATCAATAATTTTATCACCTATGATATCGCACCATACATTCACAGACCATTGGTTTTAATGTTCAACCTGTCGCAACAAATGTGGATTTTACGTTGTACATAAATGCATGTTATGTAAATTAACATTCTTGTGATTTGTGAATGTTGCTTCATCAGTAAATAAGATGGTTTTAAGGAAGAACTCATTGTTTTAAATCTGACATTTAGCCCATCGACAAAACTCAACGCGATTCATGAAATCGTTCTCATGCACTTTCACATTCATGTTTTCATGCACATTACTCATTCACTTTTACTAACACTTAAACTACCGGTTTGCCTAAGTTTATCACACACATTTTTAAATGTTCAATTCGATTGACCGATTTATCAATACTAATCTTATCACGTTTATCTTATTCTGTAAACTTATTAAAGTGTCCTTCGAGCAGTGTTTATTCTCAGTGAAGTAAACGGTAAGCATTACACCTTCCTCTACTGTTTACAATACGTATGTTTCATTTACTATCATATATCAGAATACTATACTACTACCTCTATCATGATACAGAAGCAGAAACATACCGATCCATTTAAAAAAATGGAGGTGACCTTCAAATGTCTGAAGTAACTCCACCTGCAAAAAACCTATTTCCCTTCGTACTGTGCAATTTTATTTCAGCAAATATTTCTGTGAATATATACATCCTGTATATTAATGTTTTTTTTATTTTTCAGTGGCATCTTATTATAGCTCTAATGATGAAACAATTGTTCTGATATTTATAAGGATGTTGAACTATTCTGAAGAGCATTTTACAAATAAATAATTAATTGAAAAGGATTAAATATATCGTTATGATTTAGAAATCGCTAATCAATGTAATTATGTTATAAGTAACGACTACTTCTCTGTACTAATAACGGACATATAAGATTGTATCCGTGAAGCTTAATCTACGCTTCGAAGAGCGGACGCACATTATGACACGCTTCGTAGATAGACAGCAGAAGCTGCGCACATGGTGGGACCGGGTGGGACGCACAAGAGGGGAAACAAAGGCACCGTTGCGCAGCAAAGATGCGCGCTGCACGAAAGAGTCATTGGTGGGGGAAGCACCGTAACTTTTTCTTTTTTGTGGAAGACAAAACCGCCCTTCACTGATGTAGGGAGAGTATTGTAGTTGCCTAAGGACCACTAAGGACCTCCGCTGCGGCTCCGCAGATCTTAGACCATAATTCTTATAGACACGGTGCAGATAATTTGGCCTACGGCAAAGATCATGGTAATGTGTGACGTCACAGTTTCGAAAGATGTACAAGCTATGCTCATCGACAGCGCCTATGCTTGGCTTATAAGCATGAGGGTAGTATAAGGATTATAAGGTGAGGGGGTTATACCCGGAAAGAATGGACAGGATAATTTCAAAGAATTTGGCATTTTATCATGAAATAATCATTATATTAAGTATATTTGAGATACGAATGTTTATTCTATACGTTTTATTAAGGTATTACAATGAAGTATGAATTAAAAAAATTTTTTTAATTGAAAACGACAATATATGATTTCTGCTCTATTACAATCATTAAGGGAAGAAATAACATTCAATTTAGTTTATATTTCTTGCAATCGATGTAGACAATTTTTATTTGAGAAGTGTCGGCGTCGGTCAGCGTCGGTCAGCTATTTTGAAATTATCTTAAGAACTATCTTGTGACGTCAGCTTTTACCACGATCTTTGCCACGCTCAACTCTCGGTTTTTCTATACACATACTGTACCTTAGACCATATATACCTATAGACCCGGTTCAGATAAGTCTGCCTTGTTCCAAGATTAAACCGGCTAGCAGACAACTTTGGAGGGCAAAGTGCTATAGTATGTTGAGAAATCGCAGTACCGTGATGCTAAAGTGGTAGAGGGGAAAGGGGAGTCATTGCTGTATCTCATTCTGTAGAAATATTTATGGAAACTATAACTGTAATATATATATATACATGTATTTTATTTTATTACCCGTTCATTTTTACTTTACCCTTATTATTTTAAATATGGTTAACTCATTTTTTTTGTCGATTATAATCTGGGAAAAGTTAAATTTTAATGTAGAAGTTGATAATATGAAATCTGTATTTATTTCCTCACAACTTACTTTATTTAAAAAAAGGAAATGGTAAGAACAATATACATGTATATGGCGAATACACTACATATATTATATATAATATACGCAAGGTAATATAAAATAATAATAATAATATCAATAATATTTATATTATTAACGGGTAATACATACAATATATATATATAATACATATAATACATATGATACAATGTGATCCTAATTATTGATTACAAAATAAAATAGTTTCCGTTATCTTATATCCACTGGTAATGCTTCTACCGCGATACGTGCTCCGTCTCATTCACTATCCACCATTTTGAATTATCTCAAAAAGAGGCTGGAGTGCACCAGATAATATTAGATCTCGGAACATCGCATCGTATGCACATACTATACCTATGCCGGGTCTATAAGTATATATGGTCTAAGCCGCAGATGGTGTCGTTGCCAACTGGCACAGACGCCGAGAGGTTATAGGGAATTCTACCTTATGTATAGACACTCTCGGCGTCTTCACCAATGGGTGATACACAAGCGTAACTTGCGCACGCAATAAAGAGTTCTTCTACCCGCAACCACGTGTGGAATTATTTATACCAGAACTCGCGTGTAAGGCCAATACCTACAATAGGCACAGCGGGCAAAGTTGGATATCATCTCCACCAACCTCCTTTTCGTGCAGCGGGCACTGGCTGGCACCTTCGCTGCACAGTGGTGCCTCGTGTTTTCATTTCTTCCGTTGGCAGGCTTGCGCAGGCTTATAGGAGACTTCAGATATTGTGCACTTTTCATGTGCATGCGCGACCAAAAACAGGAGCGTATCTACGTCGTAAGTGTGTGGGGAAAATAGTGGGGTACTATAACTGCTATGACTGGCGAGAAATTCAAAAATTTCATTTTTCAAAACAAATTTTGCGAAATTATGTGGGGTGAACAAATTACCCCATTTTAGCCAAACGTTTTACGTTACTGATGTTAAAATTCTCACGCATGCACATGAAAATCGCACAATATCTCTACATCTCCACGCTAGTGATGGGCATTATCGACTAAATTCAACTATCGACTAATTACTATTTAGTTACTACATACTATCGAATATTTAGTCGATAGTTTTTAGTCGACCGAAATTTTGTTTTAGTAGTTACGTCTAGATTGTGGGCTATAGTCTAAGCCTATCTGGTATAGGTCAGTATAGGTCTCATCTCATCCACGGTATACTAATTCTAGCTGTACAAAAATAATTTTTCTCATTTATTGAAAAACATATTTAATTGAGAAAATATCTTATTAGACATACCGAACCAAATAATTCTAACAATTATATCTCATTATTTAAATTTTTTACCCATTAACGACTATTATTATTAACTTAATAGCGCTAATGAAATAAATGGTAGGATAGTAAAGATATAGTAAATCTCATGATTGAATTGATAGCTTCACCCGTGCTCCACCCGCTCTACCACTGCATAAATCAGTCGA